>JAHZTW010000001.1:142759778-142871680 GCA_020283515.1 Alliaria petiolata | reverse complement strand
TTCAGGAGACGAAACGCTAGGTTCAGGAAAATTCTCAGGTGATCTAAATTGCAGGTCTAGACAGAATGTTAGGAATTATTAAGCATTGTTCTTGAACTCGAAACACTAATGTAAAATCAACCAACTCTCGCTGCGAAGATTATCTATGCCTAAACCTTAGAATTCCAAATCTCTTTGCAAATTCAAACAATTCAGACAAGCATTAATATCAGGTTCGATTGTTCACAAAATCCTAAACCAAATCTCTTTGCGAATAGGTATTTTGCTCATCTAACATTAGTTCAGGCAATCAATAATACTCTCGCATCTATTAATCAACCTAATATCAGATTCTAGGTCATGAAGCTAGAATAAGCAATAAACACAAATCCAGATGAAGAACTCTAATGATTTTATCCTAACAATTTAATTTGACCTAACAATTCATTTATCACCTTTGAAAAACCCTAAACCTAACTAGCAGACTACTCAGACATGATCAATGAAACATAAATCATTATTTGAATAGAAAGCATAAAAGAATTCAATAGAAGAAATAAATGAGTTCCAAATCAGCTCTAAAGGAGTCTGATTTTTCTCTCCAAAAACCCTAAACTTCTATGATTTTTAAAGTATGAGATTATCCTAAACAATGGCTTTGACAACTATATTTATAGGCTAAAACACGAGCTGGGCACTTTTGGAAATAAGGAAAACTTTTTGGGCAATTTCCTTTTTTTCAATCTTGCGAACGTCACGACCGTCTTCGAATTTTGGGGGGTGTCGATCGACACTGTTCATCCATCTTCACTTCGACTTCATCTTTTCAGCAGCTTCTTCCACAATGCTCCAGAAAGCTCCAAAATCTCCAATTATGCTCAAAACGTACCTGAACCTGTAAAGACTCTAATAGGACTCTAAAGAGACCAAAAGACTCTATAAAAGCACTTATATCATGGTCCAAAAAGGGATAAAAACCATGATATATCAACTCCCCCAGACTTAGCTTTTGCTTGCCCTCAAGCAAAACAGAAACTAAATATAGAGTCGAAGTTTGAAAACCGAAATATCCAGCTAACCTTTAGAACGCCACAAATCATTAACACTCTTAAATCCACATGCAGTAGAGCCAATCTTAAGAAAGTTCAGTGTACTTACCACAAGTTTTGCAATCTCTCAGTTTGAATCCAGACCCTTTCCTTTGTAAATTTCGAACTCTAACAGTGGTAATGCTACAGAACTTTTCTGATTCTTTCCCTTCCTGAGTGCCTGAACAAGATATACTTTCTACAGCTCTCCTATTTTCTCTTCCCTTAGTCAACTTCTTCCCATTTTCAGGGTGTTCTAAGATCTTTTCATTGACTTTTCTTATTCTTTGAAGTCTCGGGAAATAGTGCTACTCTCTACTTGTGTTCCTTGTGAGGAGACGTGTTCAAGAGCACTCACTAATATTGTTCCTTGTGAGGAGACAGGCTCATGAGGTTCTTTGCACTATTCCCAGACTTAGACTCTTTTTCTTTTCTCAAGGGAAGATCAAGGAGAAACTGCAACTAGCTTCTCTTGTTCATAGCTGAAAGAGGAATCAAATTCAACGCATACCTAGTTCTTTTAAGGGGATCTGAACTCTCTCTGTTAGATTGATCCACTCGCAGCTTTCTACTTATTAAGACCTGAAATTAACTACTAAAGCAATGGTCCTTCAAGTGTCAACATTCTGCGGTTAGTTCCAAGAAAAACTAAAAATTTCACTGATTTTGACTCATTAAAACAAAGTTTTTGATTGACTCTCAAAACAAAACACAAAGTCAGTAATCACCTCCCCTAGACTTAAACAGCACTGTCCCCAGTGTTATCAAGCCCGAAGTTGGCTAAAAGAAAGATTAGAAACAACATAAAAGACCAGATAGAATACTTACCTTCGTCTGTGCGTGGTGTCGATCGATGTTGTTGGTGTCGATCGACACTTGTCTAATGTTGAGTCCAATGTCGCCTTTTTCAACTGACTCAAACTAGGACTTAGTAAAACCAAATCAAAATAAAAAGAAAAACGTACCTAACAGTGGGTTGCCTCCCACTCAGCGCTCGTTTTCAGTCATTAGCTTGACTGTGTCCGGTCAGACGTCTGGTGGATCAGAGGGTGGCATCGAGTGCTTTCCAGATGAATGTCTTCTCATCCAAGGTGGTGTATAAGCATTAGGTGCTTGAGAGCGACCAAGGAAATGAGGATCATTAGCAGGGAGGGACTTGAGTTCGGGTGGGATACTCCTTTTTCTTGCATCATCATCAAAAGAAATACCAAGCCTTCTACGAGAATCTCGTGGCTTGCATAAGTGTGCAACAGCTTTTGAACTTTTTTAATTCTTATTGAGATGATCTGGAGGTTTGGAATTGAGTCTAGGGTGTGCGTACCTTTGCTTACTTCGAGGTTTCTGAGCTGTAGGATGTGGAGGCTTCTGTTTGTCAGCACATGATGGATTTGCATCATTGGACGTGGCTTGTGTCGCGATCTCCAGAGGGTGTCGATCGATACCATTGGTGTCGATCGACACCAAGTCAGTAGCTCGAATCTTTGCACTTTTGCTGCAGTTCATCTCTGCAATCCTTGCTTCTATGATGAAAGTGTCGTCCTCCATTGGCTTGTCACTGATTAGAACATCGTTTCTGCTCATAGTTTGGAAGAGATGATCATTTCCACCCCAGTCTTCAAGCTCCACAACCTTCTTAGAATTCTGAGCTAATACTTCTTGAATAACCAGCTTGTCCTCTTGTTCTGCAGTATCAAGTTCCTCTCCAGCGATCACAGCAATGCAAGAGATGTGTTTGTGATTTTCAGTAGTAGGGATACCTTTGTAGAACACTTCTTTGTCAACATTAGAGAAATACATTCTCTTAATTGGCATGTCTACAATAGCTCCTACCGTGGCCATGAATGGTATGCTAGACGTTCTGCTTACTTCCACAATCTGAAAATCAGTTGGAACTAGGCAACTCCCAACTTTGACAAGTAGGTTTGGAATTGTACCATATGAGACTGCGGTAGAAGAATTGGCAAATTCAAGAGTCATGCTTGAAGGGTGAATGTCAGCAATTCCCAGCCTCTCTGCAATGTCTTTTGTCATGAGGTTCACGCTTGCTCCTGAATCGCAGAGGGATTGTTTAAACTCAACTCCACCAATGGAGCATGGAACCATAAACATCCCAGGATCTTCAACCTTAGGCAGCTGCTTCATTGGTGGTGGTGTTTCCCTTGCTTTGTGAAAGAATTCTTCCATCTCTTCAAAGGTTTCTCTGTTATTCTGGAAGAAAGCACACAAAGGATATCTCTCATAAGCCTCATCAAAGGAGCGCTCCTTAGGAATCATTTCCACCTTCTTGTTGAAAGCAGCCAACTTCTCTGCACTAATGGGTGGCCTTAGGTGTTTGGGTAGAGGAAGATTTGGAACCTTGGCCTTGTAGACTCTTCCCAATGCAACTTGTGAAGCTTTAGGCGTGTATGTCCAAGTTCTGGAAGGGTGTCGATCGAAACCAAGGTTGTGTCGATCGACACTAAGCGTTTGTGTCGAGGATGCTGCGTCGATCGAGCTTGATTCGTCTGCTTTCTCCTTGGGTGTCGATCGACACACAGTAGTGTCGATCGACATCGACTCCGCAGCAATTTCTACATCTTCAAGCTCCTTGGTTTCTTCAGTACTTGGCCCACTTTTTTGCACAGGCTGAAGGTTCCCTCCATTCTGGATCGTGATGACATTCACATGGTGTCTCGGATTCACATCCGTCTTTCCAGGAAGAGTTCCTTCTTGCCTCTTCAAAGCTTCAGCAGTTTGAGCTACTTGAACATCCAATTGCCTGACATGAGTGCCTAGAGACTCAATTTTTCCATTCAGATCCGTGTACAATGCATCAATCTTCCCATTGAAGTCCACGGTCATCTTCTGTTGGCCCTCCAGAAGTTGCTCCAGCATAGACTCCACTTTATTGTCTTGTGCAGGAGGCTTGTGGTAAGAAGAAGAACCATAAGTTCTATTGAAGCTGTTGCTCTGAAAAGGCTTTTGGTAAGAAGAACCATAGCCTTGCTGATTGTTGATTCTCTGTCCTTGAAAACCAGCTCCATTTATGTAGTTAACCTCTTCTTCTTCAGGCTCAAAAGTCTCCACTTCTGCAGCAAACTGGACTTTCTTCCTTCCCACCAAGAGATTGTGTACGTTGTCCAGCTTCCTGTTGACTTCAGCAATTTGGCTTCCTCCATTCACTCCAGCGTGTTGTCTTCTTACGAAGTCTGCGTTCTTGGTGCTGTTACTAGAGGCCAAATTCTCTATAAGCACCACTGCGTCTTCTGGGCATCTGGTGTTAAAATTGCCATTGCTTTCAGCGTCTAAAGCCATCTGGTACCTCCAATCAATCCCGCGATAGAAGATTCCGATGAGTTGCGGCTCGCTGAAACCATGGTGTGGGCAATCCCTCTGGTAAGATCTGAATCTCACCCAAGAAGTTTTGAATGCTTCAGTGGGTCCTTGGGAGAATGTAGTGATCTTCGTCCTCAGCTCTTCTGATCTGGCGTCATCAAAGCAATTGCATAAGAATGCATTCTTTGTGTCTTCCCATGTGGTCAAAGATCCTGGTGGCAATTACTTCAGCCAGTATGATGCATCTCCAGCAAGCGAGTAGGGGAAAAGCTTGCAGAAGAGATAATCATATGTAACTCCATTGGCCTTAATGCTTGAAGCCAAGTCCTCGAATCTCTCTATATGGTCCATTGGATGCTAATTAGGAAGAACATGGAAGGGATGCTGAGCCACTAGTGTGTAGTAAGCAGGCTTCAGCTCGAAGTCATTCCTCTGGAATGCAGGAGGACGGATCGCAGCTCTATTAGCATAGAACTGGTCTGGGCGGTTGTACTCGTCTATTGTTCTTTCACGTCCAGCGTCTGCATGTGCTCGGTGTCGATCGACACCAATGTTGTGTCGATCGACACCATCGAGCACCTCTTGTTCGACGATGACGGCGCCAGCCTCATCAAGTCTCTGACCTTGGGCATTCCTTCTATTGCCCTGAAGGTCGAACAGGTTGCCTTCCGCGTCGCGTACCACAACCATAAGATCAGCCATCTCTGTCCGCATAGGGTGTCGATCGATGCTAGAGGTGTCGATCGACGCTCGGGCAGATGCTCGGTTCTTGCGTTCGAGACGACCTAGTTCCTGGTTGAGTGCGATTAGTTCTTTGTCCTTGTTGCTTCTGGTAATGCGATTAAGCATGCACGTGAAAACAAGAATAAGAAACTAAAATTAGTAACCAAAAATAAAAACAAAAAAAATAAAACCTAGACAAAATTCTAATATTAGAACTCTGTAGGTAACTAATCTCCTTCCCTGGCAAAGGCGCCAAAATTTGATATGCTCTCAAATTTACCCTAGAGCTACTCTCTCAAATTAAGAGATCAGTTGTAGTACTTAGGGATCGAATCCACAAGGAAGGGATAGTCACACAGCAAATTTCTAAGTTCGAATTAAGCTAAGTGAGAATGTGAAACTAAAAAACAGAAGGCAATTAAAACTTGTGTAAATTCAGGAAACGAAACGCTAGGTTTAGGGAAATTCTCAGGTGATCTAAATTACAGGTCTAGACAGGATGTTAGGAATTATTAAGCACTGTTCTAGAACTCGAAACACTAATGTAAAATCAACCAACTCTCGCTGCGAAGATTATCTATGTCTAAACCCTAGAATTCCAAATCTCTTTGCAAATTCTAATAATTCAAAAAAGCATTAATAACAGGTTCGATTGGTCACAAAATCCTAAACCAAATCTCTTTGCGAATAGGTATTTTGCACATCTAACATTAGTTCAGGCAATCAATAATACTCTCGCATCTGTTAATCAACCTAATATCAGATTCTAGGTCATGAAGCTAGAATAAGCATTAAACACAAATCCAGATGAAGAACTCTAATGATTTTATCCTAACAATTTAATCTGACCTAACAATTCATTAATCATCTTTGAAAAACCCTAAACCTAACTAGCAGACTACTCAGACATTATCAATGAAACAGAAATCATTATTTGAATAGAAAGCATAAAATAATTCAATAGAAGAAATAAAAGAGTTCTAAATCAGCTCTAAAGGAGTCTGATTTTTCTCTCCAAAAACCCTAAACTTCTATGATTCTTAAAGTATGAGATTATCCTAAACAATGATTTTGACAACTATATTTATAGGCTAAAACACGAGCTGTGCACTTTTGGAAATAAGAAAAACTTTTTGGGCAATTTTCTTTTCTTCAATCTTGCGAACGTCGCGACCGTCTTTGAATTTTGGGGGGTGTCGATCGACACCATGAACAATGTCGATCGACACTGTTCATCCATCTTCACTTCGACTTCATCTTTTCAGCAGCTTCTTCCACAATGCTCCAGAAAGCTCCAAAATCTCCATTTATGCTCAAAACGTACCTGAACCTGTAAAGACTCTAATAGGACTCTAAAAAGACCAAAAGACTCTATAAAAGCACTTATATCATGGTCCAAAAACGGGTAAAAACCATGATATATCAAAAAGACTGTGGCAAAATCTATAAGCCCAATATGTCATATATATATAATGAGAATCCGAGCGGTTACCTATATGAAGCAATGTAACCGTTCATTTAATAACTGCTTGAAAATCGAGTCACTTATGAAACCTCTTCGTTTTGGAGAAAATTCATTTAAGATATATTTATGAAAACTCTTCGTTTATATCAAATCATTACCATTTTCCATGTTCGTTTTCGAGACAAATCATTTTCGAAACATTTAGGAATATGTTCCTAAACATTTAGGAATATGTTACATATGTTTAGAAAGGCTATCGTAAAAATGGAATTGAAAAACGAGAATAATAACATCGGTAGCGAGACAGTGAGCCATATTCCAAAATAGTAAAATCAGTTACATCATCCTAAAATCAGTTACATGCTTCCTAAAAACGTTCGGATACTAGAGACAATGAGCCATATTCCAAAAGAAATACTCAATGTAAAGCAATGTTACATTCTTCAGTGTTTAGATTTCGGAATCAAAAGAAATTCAAAATGTAAAGCAATGTGAAAAATAGAAATTCGATAAAGAGAGAGAATCCAATAGTAAAATATTTTAGGAACCCGTTCCGAAACTTTTAAAAGTCTTCCTAAACCGTGTGGATATCATCCATAAAACAATGTTGAACTACATTGAATGTCTTACTCTGTTTCATGCTCTGTCAGAATACAAGTTCATCATATCTGATTCCTGCATGTGCTCTTGTTATGTCCTCTTGTGCCACATTTGCTGCACTTGTGTCCTTGAGACTTCGAGATTGGCACCCCAAATTCTCCAGCAGCTCTCTTCCTTTTTTTGGGAGGCCTTCCACTGCTTTGCTTGGTCGTTGGAGGACAACAAACATAATCATAAACACCACCGGGGAAAGAACATTTAGATAAATCGCCACAAGGATGTATGCTCTCAGCATAAGCTTTAGCCCATATTTCTTTTGTGTAGAAATCATCCACAAGCTTGTATTCGTCCTTCCTTGTGCGTTTAGCAGCAGCTAAAGCGTGTATGCATGGGATCCGGTCTATGTCAAAAACGTTGCAAGTGCAATGCTTGTTCTTCAAATGTACTACATACTTGTCAGAGTCGTCCTTGACCTCAAACTCATTCTCATCAACTTGGTAAACATCNGCAGCAGCTAAACCGTGTATACATGGGATTCGGTCTATGTCAAAAACGTTGCAAGTGCAATGCTTGTTCTTCAAATGTACTACATACTTGTCAGAGTCGTCCTTGACCTCAAACTCATTCTCATCAATTTGGTAAACATCAAGAGCCATTGCATCACCATACATTCCGCAAATCTTATCTGTTACCTTTTGCGTAGCGTACTTATCAAGCTTCACAGCTTTTACTCTGTGCTTGTGAAACCAGGTGGTAAGGGTAAGCCTTATAGTCTCAAGTAAAGATATAATAGGCACTTCCCTTGGAGAGTTTAACATAGAATTCAAAGACTCAGCTATGTTTGTGGTCATGATGTTATATCTATTAGCAGGTGCGTATGCTCTAGACCATTTAGCAAAATCAGCATCCTCCAGGTAGGTACCAAGGCTCGGGTTCCTACTATTCACATCTCTGAAAATCTCATTGAATTCGAATCTAGTGTAGGCGTCAGCAGCAGCTTCTACAAGGGGGATAAGACCTTTCTTCCCAAACTTTGCTTTGATATTCCTCAAAAGATGAACTCTGCATATACCATGATGTGCGAGAGGATACATTATTAAGAGAGCTTTTGCGATTGAAGGAGCTCTGTCAGACACAAAAACCAAGTCTTCCGCATCAGGGATCACACTCTTCAATCCTCTGAAAAACCATGTCCAAGAATCTTCATTTTTGGAATCTACAATCCCAAAAGCTAAAGGATACAAGTGGAAGTTTCCATCTTGCGCTGAAGCTCCTAGTAGTGTTCCTTTAAACTTGCCTTTGAGGAATGTACCATCTACAGCAATCACTCTCCTCATGTACTTAAATCCTCTCAAGGATTGCCCAAAAGCAACAAAGGTATTCTTAAACTTTCCATCGGGGTCTATCTCTAGGAAACACCTTGATCCTGGATTCTTCTCTTTAACCATGCACAACCACTTCGGAAGGTTGATATAACTGTCCTCGGGGGTTCCTCTGACCAAGTTCTGAGCATGTTCTTTCGTTCTCCAAGCCTTTGTGTAATTGATTTGTACACCATGTGTCATCCTGACTAGATCGATAATTTGTTTTGGCCTGAGACCATCCTTCTTCTCGGAATAAGTGCTACATATTAAAGATCCAAGCAATTTCGCAGTTGCTTGCCTATGGTTGGCATTCCTATGTGTTGTGTCACAGGTATGTTCATGAACATACTTTTTCACCACAAAGAAATCGGAATCAGGGAGAACTGTTGCATGCATCCTCCATGTGCATTTATCATCAACGCAACCTAATACCACTCTTGACTTGTTTGACCACAGAGATTTGAACTCAAACTTACGCTCTAATGCCCAACTCCTCATCCTACACATCATCTCTTTCTTGTTCTTGAAATATCTATTGACATATATATCATCAGGCCCTTGCGTCGAATGTGAAAGCCCTATAGGAAGAGGAGAAAAATCTGGAACATGATGCAATACACTCGAATAATCTCCTTCATCGGCAGTCAATAATATGTTGTTGTTTGCTCTAGGTACTGACATGTCACTTACAGAACATCTCTAAGTGACCTAAAAAAAGACAGAAACATCAATGGTGGCGTATTAGTGATCAAGACAGAAAAGCTATCCTAAGTCTATCCTAAGTTGAATGATTTAGGAAAGCTATCCTAAGTCTATCCTAAGTTGAATGATTTAGGAAAGCTATCCTAAGTTGTCCTAAGTCTAAGTATCATAAGTCTTAAGCCGTAAGTATCTAAGTCTCAAGGTGAATCTCTTCACTACCCAAGCCGTACGTATCCTAAGTTGAATGATTTAGGAAATCTATCCTAAGTTGTCCTAAGTCTAAGTATCCTAAGTCTCAAGCCGTAAGTATCTAAGTCTCAAGGCGAATCTCTTCACTACCCAAACCGTACGTATCCTAAGTTTAATAAGCATTTAGGAAAACTATCCTGAAACAAAAGGATATTTGAGATCAATGAAAAATTACCTGTAGATGTTTATTCCTAGCTTGGCGAATCTCTTCATTACTCCCAACGTCCTCAACGGAAACAACATAATCTTTATCACACAGCTGCATCACAGTGAATCAGTGTTAAGAAAGATTATTACATATTTAGGAAAGCTATCCTAAGTATTCTAAAATGACAACTAAGGAAGATAAATATTACTTGTTGGTTTCTATGAGATACATCTCCGTTACTTGAATGTTCTCCACTTGGATTTGTGCCCTGAATGTTCTCGACTTCAACATTCAGAAGAGGATTTCTCACCGTGATACACAGACGAATCGGTTATGTATCTCCTTTTATATAGTTGATAAAGGTTCGAAGTTGGCGATCGTTTTTTACAAACGCAGACGGAGAATCCTCAACGAACACTTTCATCCTCGGTGGGAGTCCATAGCTAAGTTTAACATCTCTATCTTCAACGATCTCGGAGTCTTCAATGACCATTTCAAGAAATTCCTTGAATTTCACATTCTCATCAACATCGAAAATTGATGATCCTTTTTCGATACCGAGCTTAAAATGCCACTCTTTGTTTTCGTTTGTCTCCCAAACTCCACAGACGCAATACAATTTCACCATAGCTGTCAAAAATAAAAAACTCCAGTGATCAATGAAAGATTCACTCAAAAAACAAATTTTTCATATCGATAAGGTGATTCAACTCCGAAAATCAAAACAGAGACATAGCTTAAAAAAACCTGATCGGTCGATTCTCCTCTATTTCGATTTGAATCGCGTATATCGAAGATCGATCGAATCTCTCTTCAATCCCCGTCCTCTTCAAACTCTGTCGCCGATCTCTCGTCGTCAAATCACGCCGATCTCTCGTCGTCAATCTGGCATCATCATCGATATCAGCCGTCTTCGTCAATCACAGTCGTCTAATCTCACTACTTGTCGGCGTCGGCAAATCCAATCCTCAAGCTTAAATCTCGTCGTCGCCGATATCTCTTCGTCTGCGGTGAATAAGTCGTAGAGTTTTAATTCAAAAACGTAAGTGTTTTATATATATAAGGGGGTAGTGTGGTCATTTGCTCAGTTTGAGAATGCTAGAAATGAAGCATAAATGTTTTGAGGCTATTATTGAAGTGAAAAGTCAAAAGGGGGCTGTTTTAAGCAATTTCTCTTGATTTTTTTCTGAAATACGTAGAAATGTTACATAAATTTTGGAATTTTGGAAACATTGAATATTTAGAAAGGATTTTTAATAATTTAGAAAAGCCTTCCTAAATCGTAAAACCTTTTTTTGTTTTGTCGTCTGAAATATTATGAGACAATTATAAGGATAATTTTAATGAAAAATTTATCTATTCAACAAAGATCCACAATACATATGCAGGCACACCACGAATAGCTCTCCTTGCACCGTTCTGGGAATTTTCCTTATCTGATTTGCCTCCTCTAATAACTTGCAGAAATCGCATCATCTGGGAATCGAAACCCATACCTCCTTGTGTAAAAGCATTAATGAACCGTTTAGTCAACCACTGGATTAAGGGAGCTTCCACTAAAACCTTTATTTAGCTTACTAGAATTTGTATGAAAGTTTTCTTGAATGATTTATGAATGTTTTTAAAGAGTTTAGGAAGCATGTGGATTTTTGTAGGAGATTTAAA
Source organism: Alliaria petiolata (assembly GCA_020283515.1). NCBI lineage: Eukaryota > Viridiplantae > Streptophyta > Magnoliopsida > Brassicales > Brassicaceae > Alliaria > Alliaria petiolata. The sequence continues at coordinate 142,860,382 of JAHZTW010000001.1, read as the reverse complement.
AAGTTTTCTTAATATATTAGGAAGCTGTTTTAAATGTTTTGGAATGTCTTCCTAAATAGTGGGAAAGTCTTACTAAAATTTGTTTTTATAACTTTGTCAAAGGGTTTACAAATGCTTGATAACTCTTTAGAAAATTCCAATGAGGTTTACTAGTCTTATTATTGTTTAAGAAAGCTTTTCTAACGCTTTAAGAAGCGTTCATAAACATTAAGAATGCATTCATAAAAGTTTGGAAAACTTACTAAAATTTTCTGGAATGCTTTTATGAAAGATTATTGGCTTCATTCACACTTGGGCCAATCATAAACTTTCGGATCATGTAAGTAATGGGCTCAAGCCCAATAAGAGTTTTGTACAAAGGAGAAGGTGAATGTTTGGGCTTATGTCCTAAGACTCATTCACTCACTTATGACCTCCGGACAGATATGAAAGTTTTTTAAATTTCACAAGGGTTTTGCATAAACCTAACGAAGAGGAGAGAAGAGAATAAGAGAGGCACGGTCAAGAGTCTCCAAGGTTTCATCTTTCGTCTTCTTCCTTGAGCTCGTGTGTGTTTGCCGTCACGTTCACGTTTCAGAGCTAAGGTCTTTAGTTTTCTGTTCTTTCTTCTGGTTATATCTGGAATAGAGAGAAAAATATACGTGAGGTTATAAATGTGAGACAAAGAGATCATACTTGTAAACACTTGCTTGAATCTAGTGGATCGTTGAGAGCGCAGACTCTCCCCAGACGTACCGAAAGGGAACTGGGTAAATAAATTTCTTGTGTCTTGTTTGAATCAACAACAAAACAAATACGTATCAAGGTCAATGATCGTACTTATCTTAATTCATATTAGCTAAGGTTGAGGTTGAATTCGATAATAAAACCTCACAAGTGGTATCAAAGCACCGTGTTTAAGCAGAGGATATGGTTTCAGTTTCTGATCAGCGATTGGTGTTGTTTAAGGAAGATCTAGGTTATTCAATCAAGTGTACTAAAAGTCTGAATCATGGAATCAACTCAAGGTAAATTTGAGGTGGAGAAGTTTGATGGTAAAGGAGACTTTGAAATGTGAAAATTCAAGATTATTATGTAACTTGAAAATCTAGGGTTGGATTCAGTGCTTGAGGAAGAAGAATCAAGCACAGTTTCTGAGAAAGGAAAAGGAATAGCAGGTGAAGCAGAAGCTAAGCCCGTGATGTCGTCTCCGATGGATCCAATCAAAAAGGAGAAGAACAAAAGAGCAAAGAACTTGATATGCTCCAGGCTTAGCAATATGATCATACAGAAAGTAATGAAACAAACAACAGCTCTAGGAGTGTGGAAAGATCTAGAGAGGGATTACCAAACAAAGACACTTCCAAATCGCATCTACTAGAAGAAAATGTTTGCAAGTTTTAAGATGGAAGAGTATAAAAGCATAGAGGATAATCTTGATGTGTTTCTTAGACTTGTAGATGATTTAGCAAGTTTGAACATAAATGTGAGTGATGAGGATCAAGCGGTTCAGATTTTATCCAGCTTACCTAAGCAGTTGGACTCACTATTTTATACTCTTAAATACGGTAATGGAAAAGAGACGCTTACTTTGCATGAAGTTACCACTTCTGCATACGCCAAGGAAGTTAAGCTAAAGGAATCTGGGCTCCTAGGAAAGGCAAAGTCAAATGCAGAAGGTCTGGTAGTAAGTAGAGGAAGATCTGAGAAGAAGTCTACGGGTCAGAACATAGGTAGATCTAAGAGCAAAGACACAAGGTCAAAGTCTAGACCAAGGAACCAGCAAAAGCCTAGAGAATGTTAGTTCTGCGGGAAAGAAGGACATTTTAAAAGAGATTGTCCTAAAAGGAAGAACTCATCTGCAAATATTGCTCATGAAAAGGAACCTATGATCTTAACAGCAAGCGTACAAGACACCATGGATGAATGGGTCATGGATTCTGGGTGTACATTCCACATTACACCAGATAAAGACGTTTTGTTTGACTTCAAAGAATTTGACGGTGGAAAATTTCTGATGGGTAACAATACCCACAGTGAAGTCAAAGGTATGGTGAAACTTAAGATCATAAATTCAGAAGGAGCTACTATAATATTGACTGACGTGAGATACATGCCAACCATGGGCAGAAATCTCATATCTTATGGCCAGTTAGAAAAGAGTGGGTGCAAGTATGAAGGGAAAGACTTCATAGTAACTTTCTACAGGAAAGGCCAGAAAGTGATTTCATGGAAATATGAAAACGGGTTGTACTATTTGCAGGGAACAGTTGTGAAAGGAGAAGCATCTGTTGTGGTCAGAGCTGAAGTCAATCTGACAAATAGATGGCATTCAAGGTTAGGACACATGGGTCTTAAGAACATGAATCTTCTGGTCAAAGGAGGTTATCTAGACTCAAAGGAAGTCCACGCGTTAAGTTTCTGTGAAGAGTGTGTGTTTGGTAAATCTCACAAGCAGAGTTTTCCAGATGGTAAACACACGTCAAAAAGTATTTTAGAATACATTCACAGTGATTCTTTCAGGTTGTAGATACTTTCTTACATTCATTGATGATTACTCAAGAACGGTTTGGATCAGATTTCAAAGGAGTAAAGATGAAGTTTTTGAGAATTTTTCAGAGTGGAAGTTACTCATGGAAAATCAAACAGGTAAGAAGATAAAGTGTCTAAGGACAAATAACGGATTAGAATTCTGCAACAAACAGATGGATCAGCTATGTCAAGACTCGGGAATTAAAAGGCATAAAATTTGCACTTATACTCCACAGCAAAACGGAGTAGCTGAGAGGATGAACAGAACCATAGCTGATAAGATCAGATGTATTTTAGCAGAAATAGGAATGTAAAAGAAATTTTGGGCTGAGGCAGCTTCTGCTGCAGTTTACCTGATAAACAGATCACCGAATGCATCACTGAAATTCAAGATTCCAGAAGAAGTTTGGTCAGGATCCAAAATTGATTACAGTCATCTTAGACGGTTTGGTTGCGTTGCATATGTACACAAAACACATGACAAGATGAGTCCGAGAGCTGTTAAGGGAATTTTCATGGGTTACCCCAAGGTGTTAAAGGCTACATGGTGTGGATACCAGAAGATGGGAAGTGTACTAACAGCAGGAACGTAGTCTTTGATGAGGAAAAGTTGTATAAAGAACAAGTTCATGAAATAGTAACTGAATCGAAGAAGACTAAGAAAGTTACTTTTAGTACTGATTTGATTCAAGGACCAACTCCTAGTGGTTCAGTTCAAGAATCCACTGGTCAAGGCGGAGCGGCTTCAGGAAGTACAGATTCTACTGGTCAAGGTAGAGTTACGTCAGAAAGTTCAAAATCTTCAAATGAATCTGAAGAGGAACAAGAATCTGAGGAAGAACATGTGATTCAGGATGAACATGGGTTTCTTGATGACTACGTGCTAACGAGAGACAGAAAAATAAGGGTTCGCAAACCACCATCCATGTATGGATGTGATTATGTAGCTTACGCTTTATCGAGTGAATAAAGCATAGAGTTAGATGAACCAAAATCAGAAGCAGAAGCTAGAAGAAGTAGAGACTGGAAGAAGTGGAAGCAAGCTATGGTAGAGGAAAAAGAATCTCCAGACAAGAATGAAATTCTTGAGATTGTCCCAAAGCCAGCAAAGCAGAGGATAGTTGGGTGTAAATTGATATTCAAACGGAAGGAAGGTATTCCAGGTGTTGAAGCGCCTAGATACAAGGCAAGACTTGTATCTAAGGGATTTACACAGGTTGAAGGAGTAGATTACAACGAATTTTTTGCTCATGTGGTTAAGCATGTTTCAATTAGATTCATGTTGTATGTTGTGGTGAATTTCGATCTAGAATTAGAGCAGCTAGATGATATACTTATAAATTAGCATGTTTTAGCACCCATTTTATATAACTTTGCATCCATTTATACATTCATTTAGTTACTTTTATTCCAACTTGCATCCATATTAGAGTTTAGCAAGTTTTAGCTTAGAATGTTGCATATTGTGCATATTGAGTCTTAATTAGGTACTTTGGAGGCTTGGAGGACCTCTATGGAGAGTTGGGTGACAAGGAAGAAGAAGAGAAGGGGGTCAAACATGAAGCAGACAAATTTTAGAAGTGTATCGACCTTGGTGTCGACCTATCAAGGTCGATACGATCCGGCAGGAAGGACGAGACGAGCGTATCAGGCATTTGTATCAGACTACTAAGGTCGATACAAAGGCCACCCGAAGATTTGGAAAGAGCGTATCGGGCATCTGTGTCGGACTGTTAAGGTCGATATATACCTCAGCCGAAGATCGAGCAATGGTGTATCAGACGTTTGTGTCGAGCTCGACACAGTCCTTGAAGAAAGGTTTTAGCAGCGTATCGAGCTGCATGTCGACCTAGCAAGCTCGATACCCTGCCTGATTTTCGCCTAAAACCGGGTCAATACCCGGTTTGTTCCGCGTTGACCCGGTTCGTCCACTGTTCATTATAAATAGAAAAAGACCTAAATTTTCCTAAGTATCTTTTAATCTTTTGTTCTTTCTTAGAAAACCTTCCCTTTTGCTTTCTAAGTGATTTTGTAAGACATTTCTTTATAGTTTATGCAAATTAGTACTTGTCTCTTTTATTTTTTCATCTTCTATCTCTCTTATCATGTTTATCTCCATTTCTTATCTTGATTAGTGAGTAGTTTCATTAGAGTCTAAGGATGGGTTAGATCTAGGGTGTTTTAAGGGTTAATCTTAATGTCTAGGATTAGATCTTCTCATTTTCCTCCTTGTTTAGTGTTCTAAATGCTAGTTTAGCCATGATCAAGCTAAAACTAGGCCTTAGAGAATTTCCCACCCACAAGGTGTTTGTTGAAATTCCCCAATCAACTAAACAAGGGATTTACATTCCTAGCTCATGAAAGTGATTGTCTAGGTTGTTTATTAGCAATTTAGAACTGTTTCATAATGCTTATTAGCTTCCTTTTCACAAATGAATGTTTGATCTTGATTATGATGATTAATGAAAGGATTAGTGTCATGAAAGTGGATTAGTCTAGCTTTTGAGTTCTAAGCTTAAGGATCTGCATATTATGTTATTGATTGACATCAAAGATTGATTAATGGAATACCTTAGGTTGATAACCCCATCCTTGGATTCGTTTTAGTAATTTGATAATCTTGATTAGTAGTTAATTAGCTTTTAATTTGTTTGATTAGTGCACTCATTGCTTAATTAAGGTGTTAGTATCTTTTGTCTAGTTTGTTTGGTCACTTAGGTTGTTAGTTAAACCTCAAAACTTTCACCTGATCAAGACTCCAAATGCACCAAAACATGCAAAAGAACATGCAAAGACATCCTAGACTCTAAATGATCGAAATGCAATACAATGATGCTAAATAAGAATCCTAAATGATGACAAACTTACACTAAATGGAGAGAAATATGATGCAAAATATAGACATATCACACATCTCAGGCGTTTAGGGATGGATAATCCACAAGAACAAGGTGGTAATGGAATACCACAAAGGAACCACGGGAATGGAGATCAAATCCCTAGAGTGCCTCAACACCCTCCACGCCAACCTAGGCATATCGGGGCTGGAGATACTCCTAATACTCACGCTAACCGTCAAGGAATCATACCCCCCCCCCCCCTCCAGTTGATAACAACAACTTTGAAATCAAGAGTGGGTTGATCAACATGGTGCAACACAACAAATACTATGGGTTAGCTTTGGAGGATCCCCTTGACCACTTAGATGAGTTTGATAGGATATGTGATATGACCAAGATCAATGGCATATCCGAAGATGGTTTGAAGCTGAGGTTGTTTCCCTTCTCTCTTGGGGACAAGGCACATCTATGGGAGAAGTCACTTCCAAGGGGTTCCATCACATCATGGGATCAATGCAAGAAGGCTTTTCTTGCAAAATTCTTCTCCAACACTAGGACCGCAAGGTTAAGGAATGAGGTATCTAGCTTCATCCAAAAGAACAATGAGAGCTTTTGTGAAGCATGGGAAATGTTCAAGGGTTACACTACCCAATGCCCTCATCATGGCTTCTCCGAAGAGACTCTTTTGAGTACCCTCTACCGTGGTGTTCTCCCCGAGTTTAGGATGCTACTAGACACAACTAGCAATGGAAACTTCTTGGGCAAAGAGGTGGAAGAAGGATTAGAGCTTGGGGAGAACCTAGCCCAAAGTGATGGGAATTATGGTGAAGACTATGATAGGTCTTCAAGGAGTGATGGTAATTATGAAGAACAAAGGAGAACGGAGATGAAATCCCTCAATGAGAAAATGGATAAGTTGCTTCAAGTCTCACAAAAGCATGTTCACTTAGTGAGTGATTGTGAAGAGGGTCAAGGAATCCAACAAGACTTGAATGAGGATTTCCAAGAGGAGGTCCACTATGTGGGTGGCCAAGGATATCAACAAGGCTACAACAACAACTATAGGAACAACAACCTTTCCTATAGGAGTACCAATGTGGAGAACCCTCAAGATCAAGTCTACCCTCCACAAGGACAAGGAGGTCAACAAAAGCCCTTTGTTCCTTACAAGCAACAACAAGGTTATGTTCCTAAGAACAACTACCAAGGGAACAATCAAGGTAACCAAGGGAATTTTCAGTTTAAGCAAGGTCCTCCACTGGGTTTTGCAGAAGATTTGGATGTGAGGAGTGTTCTACAACAAATCCTCCAAGGTCAAGCAAGTAGTGCTATGGATGTGCGTAAGAAGATGGCTGAAATCCACAACAAGGTGGATTGTTCTTACAATAACCTCAATTCCAAGTTTGATACTTTGAGTTCCAAGGTCAAGCAACTGGAGAACAACAAGGGCATTGCTTCCTCATCTACACGAGCTCACGCTTCTTTAAACGGTAAACCCGAACCCAACCCCAAGGAATATTGCAATGCTATCTACTATATTGATGAGGAAGAGTATGAGCATGTGGTAGCTAAATTTGAGCAACTATTTGAGTGTATTCAATGAGAACATTGAAGTTCAAGTTGGGGAGGCCGTCATTGAAAATGACCATTTGGTTGTTGACAAACCAACGGGTAAAAAGGAGTTTAAGGAGGATGTGACCCCTACACAAGCAAGTATTGTTGAAAAGGAAAGAGAAGTGGCTAAGAAGACTGAAGTTGAGGCTTATGATCTCCTTGTCTACAAGCCACCACTTCCCTTTCTCGAGTTGGTTGATATATCATGGTTTTTACCCATTTTTAGACCATGATATAAGTGTTTTTATAGAGTTTTTTGGCTATTTTCGAGTCTATATAGAGTCTATGCAGGTTCAGGTACAATTGGAGATAAATTGGAGATTTGGATGCATTTTGGAGCTTAATGGAATAAAGTCACGAAGTGATGAAGTCAGGAGAGTGAATTTACACGCAAGGTGTCGATCGACACCATCTGTGTCGATCGACACCAGGTTTTCCAATTTCCAGAATCAAGAAGTTTCCATATTTTGAAGAAAAGGAAATCTCCAAGACTTTTCCTAATCCTCCAAGAAATTGAAGATGCGAACCTACTCCTATAAATATAGATTTTCAAGGCATTGTTTAGCCACCAAGTATTATTCTTATTTTCTGTTTTGAGACTTAGAGAGAGATTTTTAGAGAGATTTTAGAGAGAAGAATTTGTCTCCTTCAGAGCAAATTCGGAACTCCTTTGTTTCTATTGATTTCTTTTATGCAATCTTATTTATTCATGATGTTTTCTTCATTCACCATGTCTGAGTAGTTTGCTAGTTAGGTTTAGGGTTTTTCAAGGGTGATTAATGAATTGTTAGGTCGAATTAAATTGTTAGGATAAAATCATTAGAGTTCTTCATCTGGATTTGTGTTTAATGCTTATTCTAGCTTCGCGACCTAGAATCTGACCTTAGGTTGATTAATAGATGCGAGAGTATTATTAATTGCCTGAACTAATGTTAGATGAGGAAAATACCTATTCGCAAAGAGATTTGGTTTAGGGTTTTATGAACAATTGAACCTGATATTAATGCTTGTTTGAATTGATAGGATTTGCAAAGAGATTTGGAATTCTAGGGTTTAGACATAGATAATCTTCGCAGCGAGAGTTGGTTGATTTTACACTAGTGTTTCGAGTTCTAGAACAGTTCTTCATAATTTCTAACATTCTGCCTAGACCTGCAATTTAGATCACCTGAGAATTTCCCTGAACCTAGCGCCTTAGTCTCCTGATTTTAAGAACCCTAATTCGTGATTGCTCATTTATTTCCTGCTTTGTTTTACTCTCATTCTATTTGACCTAGCATAATCTGAACTTAGAAACCTTAGTGTAGCATCTACTTCTCTTGGGATTTCGATACCCCTTATACTACGATTGCTTTTGCTGTGCACTTGCAGTAGTTTTATTAGGGTAAAACCTTAGCCCTATCAAGTTTTTGGCGCCGTTNCCTTGGGATTTCGATACCCCTTATACTACGATTGCTTTTGCTGTGCACTTGCAGTAGTTTTATTAGGGTAAAACCTTAGCCCTATCAAGTTTTTGGCGCCGTTACCGGGGAAGTAATAGCTGCCTACGGAATCTAGTATTATGATTTTGACTAGGCTTTGTTTTTATTTTTATTTTTACTGATTTAGTTTCTTATCTTTGTTTTCAGGTGCATGCTTAATTGAGTACCAGAAGCAACAAGGAAGAGGAACTAGTCGCACTGTACCAAGAGCTTGGCCGTTTGGAACGTACGAACCGCAAATCTGCCCGAGTGTCGATCGACACAACTAGTATCGATCGACACCCAACCTCAGCATCGATCGACACTACAAGCATCGATCGACACCTTCCGCAGACTACAATGGCAGAGGTTATGGTTGTGGTACGCGACGCAGAAGGCAACCTATTCGACCTAGAAGGCAATAGAAGGAATGCCCTAGGACAGAGACTTGATGAGGCTGGCGCCGCCATCATTGAACCAGCGATACAAATCGCCCCTGCAGAAGCTGGACGTGGAAGAACATTAGGCGAGTACAACCGCCCAGACCAGTTCTATGCTAATAGAGCTGCGATCCGTCCTCCTGCATTCCAAAGGAATGACTTTGAGCTGAAGCCTGCTTACTTCACATTGGTGGCTCAGCATCCCTTCCATGGTCTTCCTAACGAGCACCCTATGGACCATATTGAGAGATTCGAAGATTTAGCTTCAAGCATCAATGCCAATGGAGTGACCTACGACTATCTTCTCTGCAAGCTCTTCCCTTACTCGCTTGCTGGAGATGCATCCTACTGGCTGAAGCAGTTGGATCCAGGATCCTTGACCACTTGGGATGATACAAAGAATGCATTCTTATGCAATTTCTTTGATGATGCAAGATCTGAGGAGCTGAGGATGAAGATCACTACATTCTCTCAAGGACCAATTGAAGCATTCAAAGCTGCTTGGGTGAGATTCAAGGCTTACCAAAGAGACTGTCCACACCACGGTTTCAGCGAACCGCAACTTCTCGGAATCTTCTATCGAGGGATCGATTGGAGGTACCAAATGGCTCTGAACGCTGCCAGCAATGGAAACTTCAACACTAGATATCCAGAAGATGCATATGTGCTTATAGAGAATTTGGCCTCTTGCAACAGCACCAAGAACGCAGACTTCGAAAGAAGACAACACGCTGGAGTAACTGGAGGAAGCCAAATTGCTGAAGTCAACAGGGAGCTGGATCTCTTGGTGGGAAAGAAGCAAGTTCATTTTGCTAATGAAGTGGAGACTTTTGAACTTGAAGAAGAAGAAGTTAACTACATTAATGGAGCTGGTTTTCAAAGTCAAAGATTTGGCAATCAGCAAGGCTATAGTTCTTCCTACCAGAAGCTTTTTCAGAGCAACAACTTCAACATAACTTATGGTTCTTCTTCCTACCAGAAGCCTCCTGCACAAGACAATAAGATGGAGTCTATGCTTGCACAGATCTTGGAGGGTCAACAAAAGATGACTGTGGACTTCAATGGGAAGATCGATGCCTTGTATACTGACCTGAATGGGAAGATTGAAGGCATAAACACTCACATGAAGAAGCTGGACGTTCAAGTTGCTCAAACCGCAGAAGCTGTTTACAGGCAAGAAGGTTTCCTTCCAGGGAAAACTGATACCAATCCGAGACACCACGTGAATGCAGTCATGACCCAGGGTGAAAGAAGCTTTTCACCAGTGCAGAAAAGAGGGCTTAGTTTTGAAGACATCAAAGAGCTTGAAGATGTAGAAGATGCTGCGGAACCAGTGTCGATCGACACTTCTGTGTGTCGATCGACACCAGAGGAAATTCACAACAAATCTGACGAACTCGACGCGAAGGACTCGACATCAAAGGCAAGTGTCGATCGACGCTCTACACAGATGACTCCCACTCAGCTCACATCAACAAAGGTTGCAGAAGAAAAAGTCTACAAACCGAAAATACCATATCCCCTGCCTCCCAGAAGATTTAAACAGGAGAGAGAGGAAGCTAGATGCAAGGAAATGATGAGTAAGCTGATGTTTGAGCTACCCTTAGTTGATGCGGTCCAACTTTCACCTGCATTAAGAAGATATGTCAAGAGAATGGTAGTCAATGGTATAAGCTCTGAGGAAGGCGCATTGCTTACCAGAGACATGAATGCTATCCTCTTGAACATAGTTCCAAGGAAGAAGAAGAAGGTGTGGGTTTCTGAACAAGTCAGCGCTGTGATTCAGAAAAGGATTCCAGAGAAGTTACCTGATCTGGGAAACTTTGTGCTAGATTGCTCAATCGCAGCAGAAAGATTTCCTCGTTCCCTCTGCGATTTAGGTTCCAGTATCAACTTGATACCATACTCTGTTGCTGTTAGACTTGGAATGACGGATTTCAAGCCAACCAGAATCTCACTTGTCCTAGCTGATCGATCAAAGAGATTCCCAGAAAGTGTCTTAGAAGATGTTCTCCTGAAGATTGAAGGCTGCATAATTCCCACAGACTTTTTGGTTTTGAAGTATGATGAAGAACCTGTAGATCCTCTTATTCTAGGAAGATCATTCTTGGCTTCAGCTGGTGCCATCATTGATGTGAGAAGAGGGAAAATGGAGCTTGATTTGGGTGACGTTATCATGCACTTTGACATGGACAAGTTAAGAGGACCATCCACCATTGATGGTCAAGCTTTTTCAGTAGAGATGTCCATGGATGAAGGTCCAATCCTGGAAGATGCAGATGATATTACTGATGAGTATGTCAAGGAGCTTGATACTGAAAAGCAAGAGGACAAGCTGGTTATTCAAGAGGCATTGGCTGGGAATTCTAAGAAAATTGTGGAGCTTGAAGACTGGGGTGGAAATGATCATCTCTTCAAGACTATGAGCAGAGAAGATGTTCAAATCAATGACAAGCCGATGGAGGAAGACGTTTTCATCATGGAAGCAAGGATTGCGGAGCTGAATTGCAGAAACCTCAGTGTCGATCGACACCTCAAGCATCGATCGACACCCTCTGCGAAGCAAACCACGAGCCACTAAAGCAAGTTCATCAACTGATGTCAAACAGATGCCTCCACATCCTACATTCCAGAAATCTCGGAGAAAGCAAAGGTACGCATTTCCTGGAATGAATTCCAAACCACCTGATCTTGTCAATAAGAACTTTAAAGGTTCAAAAGATGCTGCGCACTTATCCAAGCCACGAGATTCTCGTAGAAGGCTTGGTGTTTCTTTTGATGATGATACAGGAAAAAGAAGTGTCCCACCCGAACTCAAGTCTCACCCTGTTGCTGTTCCTAAATGTCTTGGTCGCTCTCATGCATCTACTGCCTATACACCACCATGGATAAGAAGACATTCGTCTGGGAAGCATTCAATGCCACCCTCTGATCCACCAGACGTCTAAACCCCGACACAGGCAAGCTAATGACTGTAAACGACCGCTGAGTGGGAGGCAACCCACTATTAGGTACGTTTTTCTTTATATTTCGTTTTGGTTTTACTTACTCCTAGTTTCAGTCAGTTGAAAAAAGGCGATATTGGGCTCGACATTGACCAGTGTCGATCGACACCACTATAGTGTCGATCGACACCACGCGCAGACGAAGGTAAGTCTTCGAACAGGTCTTTTATGTTGTTTCTAATCATTCTTTTAGCCAACAGCGGGCTTGATAACACTGGGGACAGTGTTGTTTAAGTTTGGGGGAGGTGATTACTGACTTTGTGTTTTGTTTTGAGAGTCAAAAACTTTTTGTTTTATTGAGTCAAAATCAGTGAAATTTTCAGTTTTTCTAAGAACTTAACCGCAGATTGTTGACACTTGAGGGACCATTGCCATAGTAGTTGATTGCAGGTCTTACTAAGTAGAAAGCTACAAGTGGATCAATCTAACAGGGCGAGTTCAGATCCCTTACATGAACTAGGTATGCGCAGAACTTGATTCCTCTTTCAGTTTTGATAAGATTAGAAATCTGCAGTCTCTCCTTGATCTTCCCTTAAGAAAAGAAAAGAAATAAGAAGTCTAAGAAGGAATAGTGCAAAGAACCTCATGAGCCTGTCTCCTCACAAGGAACAATATTAGTGAGAGCTCATGAACCTGTCTCCTCACAAGGAACACAAGTAGGAGCAGCACTATTCCAAGACTTAAAAGAATAAGAAAAAGTCAATGAAAAGATCTGTAGAACACCCAGATAATGGGCAGCAGTTGACTAAGGGAAGAGAAAATAGGAGAGCTGTAGAAAGTATATCTTGTTCAGGCACTAAGGAAGGGAAAGAATCAGAAAAGTTCTGTAGCAATACCAGAGATAGAGTTCGAAATGTTGAGAAGGAAAGGGTCTGAATTCGAACTGGTGGATTGCTAAGCTTGTGGTAAGTACACTGAACATTACCTAAGGTTGGTTCTATAGTATGTGGATTCAAGAGTGTTAACATCTGTGGCGTTCTGAAGGTTACCTGGATCTTTCGGTTTTCAAACCTCGACTCTATACTTGGTTTCTGTTTTGCTTGAGGGCAAGCAAAGGCTAAGTCTGGGGGAGTTGATATATCATGGTTTTTACCCATTTTAGGACCATGATATAAGTGTTTTTATAGAGTCTTTTGTTAGTTTTAGAGTCCTATTAGAGTCTTTACAGGTTCAGGTACGTTTTGAGCATAATTGGAGATTTTGGAGCATTTTGGAGCATTGTGGAAGAAGCTGCTGAAAAGATGAACTCGGATTGAAGATTGATGAACAGTGTCGATCGACACTGTTCATGTGTCGATCGACACCAATTATTTCCAGAAACTGGACGCGAGTTTTACAAGTTTTGAAGAAAAGGAAATTACCCAAAAAGTTTTCCTTATTTCCAAAAGTGTCCAGCTCGTACCTAGGCCTATAAATATAGTTTTTCAGCCATTGTTTAGGCATATTCTCATACTTTAAGAATCATAGAAGTTTAGGGTTTTTGGAGAGAAAAATCAGATTCCTTTAGAGCTGATTTGGAACTCCTTTATTTTCTTCTATTGATTTCTTTTATGCTTTCTATTCAAATAATGATTTCTGTTTCATTGATCATGTCTGAGTAGTTTGCTTGTTAGGTTTAGGGTTTTTCAAAGGTGATTATGAATTGTTAGGTTGAATTTAATTGTTAGGATAAAATCATTAGAGTTCTTCATCTGGATTTGTGTTTAATGCTTATTCTAGCTTCATGACCTAGAATCTGATCTTAGGTTAATTAATAGATGCGAGAGTATTATTAATTGCCTGAACTAATGTTAGATGAGCAAAATACCTATTCGCAAAGAGATTTGGTTTAGGATTTTGTGAACAATTGAACCTGATATTAATGCTTGTCTGAATTGTTTGAATTTGCAAAGAGATTTGGAATTCTAGGGTTTAGACATAGATAATCTTCGCAGCGAGAGTTGGTTGATTTTACACTAGTGTTTCGAGTTCTAGAACAGTTCTTCATAATTCCTAACATTCTGTCTAGATCTGCAATTTAGATCACCTGAGAATTTCTCTGAACCTAGCGCTTTAGTCTCCTGATTTTAAGAACCCTAATTCGTGATTGCTCATTTATTTCCTGCTTTGTTTTACTCTCATTTTATTTGGCCTAGCATAATCTGAACTTAGAAACCTTAGTGTAGCATCTACTTCTCTTGGGATTTCGATACCCCTTATACTACGATTGCTTTTGCTGTGCACTTGCAGTAGTTTTATTATGGTAAAACCTGAGCCCTATCATTGGCGTTGACTAAGGCACAAAAGAAGGTACTCTCAAGCTTTAGAGGAAGTATGGAAAATATTGGTGCACCATTGCCCAAAGTGGAGTGTTTGTCTCAAGTTAAAAGTCAGATGAGGTTCATCAAGGAGATGCTTGCCAACATAGAGAAGGTTGAAGAGCTGATAGAGGGTCTAGATTCTACAAGCATAGCGAAGAATGAGTCCAAAGTCATCCCAAAGCTGGGTAATTCGGGAAATTTTTCGATTTCTTGTTCTCTTGGGGACTTGAAGATTGAAGAAGCTTGGTGTGACTCCGGCTTAAGTGTCAATGTGATGTCCCTTGAGATGTTCAATAACCTCGGGATCACTACTATGAAGAAGTATTCATCACACATCACCTTTGTTGATTCTTCCTCAAGGCAACCTCTAGGCCTTGTAGAAGATTATCCATTGAAAGTTAGGGAGTGTCTTGTCCCAATGGATTTCATTGTGATGGATATGGTTCAAGCAGCAAGGCTACCTCTTCTTCTAGGGACATCCTTCCTCAACACAGCTGGCGCAAGCCTTGACTTCATCAACAAAAGAGTGATCCTCAAGAATGTGAATGCTAAGGTCTTCTATCCTATGAAACCTTCTGTTTTGAGCCTTTGTGGGACAATCACATGTGACACTAAGGAAGCTGAGAAGGATCACTAAGGAGCAGCTGATGGGTCTCACTAGTGTGATGATTAGTGAGGATGAAACCTTTGATCACAATGAGTACTATGGGCCAAGCTTTGATGGTGAGAGTCTTCTAGCAATGTTTGATGGCTTCAAGGTTGTTGGACATGAAGCTGAGCCACCAAAGAGGTCTAGGAAGAAGAAGAAGGTGCTGCAAGCTGGAGCAAGCACCATAAACATTAAGAAAGGAGATGGGAAGCAAATTCCACTCCTTGTTCGCCCCCATGCCTAAGGGTTTGAAAGGTCAAGCTTAGTGACTTTAAACACGCGCACTTGGGAGGCATTCCCATGTCTATCTTTGTATATATTTGCACTTTTTAATTCAATAATATGTTTTCTAGTGTTTGTGGATGATAGGTTTTTGATCAAGGAAGTCAGGCCAAGAGCAAGAGCTTGCCAAGAAAATTTGGCACTGTGTCGAGCTGTGTGTCGAGCTACTAAGCTCAATACAGCCTCCACAGGGATCTCGGAGGAAGAGTATCGGGCTTTTGTATCGACCAACGAAGGTCGATCCAAACGGACCAGGGAAATTTCGACCTCCGTATCGGGCATCTATATCGAGCTGCCTAGCTCGATACAGTTTTAAAAGGTCGCGTTTGCAAGCGTATCGAGCTATGTATCGACCTACATAGCTCGATACGCTCCTTTCCCAGGTAAGTCAACGGGGTTTGACCGGTTTAATTCATTCAAATAAAACCCATTTTTCCCTCTTCTTCTTCCCCAAAACATGATTTTAGCCTCACTCCCTCACACACACACGCAATTTTTTTTTTTGGCTCTCTCTCGATTCTCAAGCAATTTTCGTGATTTTAAGTGCTCCTTGCTAGATTTCTTGTGCTCTTATTGACTCTAAGTCACTCTCATTCGTCCTTCAAACCACTCACGAGGTAATCAATCCAAAAACCAAGCTTTTCATCTTTTACTCTAATGGTGGAAAGTTTGGAGATTTTTACATTAGGATATTCGAATTGATTGTTTTTGGCTTGGGCATTTCTTGATTATGGTTAGGGAATAGATTTCGAGTGCTACACTAAGATTTCCAAGGTTAATTTTCGAAAATTTGACATATAGGGTTCATGGTGCGAAAAATTTAATTAATCTCTTGAACCATGTTAGATTTTGGAGCTTTCATTTGCATTAGTTTGCATTGATCATGCTTATAGATTGCCAATAGATATCACTCTAATTTGGGCAATTTGAAAATTTTGTAAATTCTCATTTTGCCAAAATTTTGCTCAGTGTGGAATTAGGAAGAATTTTCTAAACTTTTGGCATTGATCTTGTTTGTTGCTTGCTCTTTGCTACTATTTGCTATTCAAAGTGAGTTGATTACTCTCTCTACAAGCTTTGTCTCTCTTGTAGGAACAATGCGAAGAACTAGAGGAGAAGAAACAAACCAAGGAGCAAGCTCTCAAGCAAGGTCATCAAAGCGCCAAGGGAAGAGGTAAATGGTAGAGGAGCGAGAGGTTGAAAGTGAGGAGGAACAGTTGGTGCTTGGATCAAATAAGAGGGCTACCACGAGAGCTTCAAAGGGGGAAAGCAAAGGCCACACAAGGGATGACACACTATCGTGGACATCATCAACACTGGAGCAGAGTATGATCAAGCCGAGCCCTGAAGATCATCAAACGGAAGCACTGCTAGAACCTGTTGCCGAAGTTGCACAAGTTGCCGAGCTTGCATATGAACGTGAAGCTAAGGCTTACAAATGGGTTGTGACCATTTGTACTCTTTTTTCTTATCATTGCTTTTATCCCAATGGGTTTTCCAGGAGGATTCCGACCGAACCAGAAAAAATTTAGCTACAAACCAACTTGGCGTGGAATCTTGACTCAACCAGAGAGATTGTCAAATTGGAATCATATTAAACCTGGTTCTGACATGAAAGTTATGCAAGTTGCAAGACAGAGGATCCTCGGCTTGCCTTATATGGAACCTTCTGGGTTTAGGAGGCTTCAAACGTATCTTTGACGTCCAGGAGTTAATGAAAACCATCTAGAAGCTGTAAGAGAAGTCCTTAGCTACACCATCAACCAGAGGATCAGGCGGATCCTTCCCCATTTCCAGTTTTCTTACTTGGACTCAAGAGCATTCAACTCATTTGGAGCTTTAACTCTTCAACGACCCTCTTGCCCAAGCTACTATGATTTAGGAAACTTATATGACGACCAGGATATCCCAAGGAATCTCACATATCCCCTCAAACCGTCCAGATACAAGGAGACATCACTGTCCACATTAATTAGCCGATTTTCTCATTATGGCAAAAAGATTATTTTTATTCAATGCTTTGATTTCTTTCTTTAGACCATTAATTTACTCATGTAAGAGCTCTATATAAAGCTCATTTCGTCCTGTGTACAATTCACCCTTGAATATAGATTTTAATAAACGTAAAGTTTCTTTTCAAAGATCAAGTTTCTTTGAGTTGTTCTTGTTCTTTAGTTCTTAAGTGTGTGATTCACTTAGTACTATGGAAGCCTGCGGATTAAGTTTGTTGAGTGATTCAATATCCTTGTTCGTGCCACTGATTGAGTGAGTCAATCTCCCTTCATGTTTCATCCATTGATCCCTCGAGAGAGAGCGTTAAAGCCAGCTCGATAGATCCCGTTCGCATTCAAGTCTTGTGGATTCAAGTCTTGTCTTATCACCTCCACCCACTGACCAACACGAGAGAGCGTTAAAGCCAGCGTGTTGTTCCCACCAAACCACGATTTCGCGTGTCATAAGTCTCGTACCATGAGTCTTATATCATCTGGTTTCAGAGCTTCAAAAGCTCATATCCATCAGGTTG
Organism: Alliaria petiolata; assembly: GCA_020283515.1. NCBI lineage: Eukaryota > Viridiplantae > Streptophyta > Magnoliopsida > Brassicales > Brassicaceae > Alliaria > Alliaria petiolata. Next base: position 142,842,757 of record JAHZTW010000001.1, on the reverse strand, counting down.
TATCTTTTCGACCTCTATTTTTTTATTTTATGCTTTATTATTTCATTTATCTTAAAACATAAAAAATCATAAAAATTTATTTCTCTTTTGCTTTGAATTCTATTTCATTGATTATTTTTGTTCATCTCATTCTTAGTTTTTTATTTCATAAACCCAAAAAGCCATTAAAATTGTGTTTCTGTTATTGTTTTTTTGATTCTCATAAAAGAAAAATCATAAAAAAGAAATTTTTGTTTCTGTTTTAGCGTTCATTGCTTTGACCATCATTTTATTGCCATTTTTGCATTTGAGCGTTGCATATCATTCCATTTGTTGCATTTTACAAACAAACAAAAAAAAAAAAAAAAAAAAATATTGCATTAATTCCTTTCCATATAGAAAATTATTTGCGATCATTGCCATTTTGAATTGCATTTATCTTTGGTCCATTTTAATTTAGATTCCATATATTGTGTCTTTGCAATTGCCGAGCATCTTACTTGTCATTGTGAAATTTGAGGAATTATTCTGATCTAGTATCTTGATGTTCCTGAACTCCCGTGATAAATTTTGAATTTGATACAGATTAGTTGTTGACTTTTTGCAAGGTACTAGCAACCAGAAACAATAATGGAGTCATCTGAAGAAAAAGAACCATGGACAGAGGAAGACTATTCAAGTTTTGAGTATGAAGAAGAAACTAATTCTGAAATCAGTTATGAAGGTGAACCAGAAAGTGAGGAAGAAGAAGCTGAAACACCTTATTATGCTCAAGACAACACAAGCCAAAGGAGTTGTTCCAATAAAAGTAGCCACTATGAAAGTAAATTAGAAGAAGACCATGAAAGAGACTCATGGCGAGAAGAGACTGATTCTCAATTCAGTCAAGAAGAAGGAGACCACGAAATTGAAGCTGACCATGGAAAACTTAATCATGAAGACCAGATCGTGGAACATTACACACCGAGGAAGAAATTAGCTCTTACCGTGAAGAGAAACCATGGTGTGAAGAAGCTGATTCTCAAATCCCTCTTGGAGAAGATCATCCGATTGATGAAGAATCATGGAACCAAGAGGCTGGATCAGAAGCAAGCTATGATAGTGAATCAACGCTTGAAGAAGAGGAAGAACCCGAGCATGTCAATTTCACTAACCAATCTGAATCATGGGAAAATCCAACCGAAGATGAGGTAAATTTCGAATCTTATCACATCTGTTTTGCTGGTCATCACCAAGTACCAGAAGCTTACTTAAGACGGGAAAGAGATATGGTGGATTGGCTGCACGCCAACCAAATTCCCGAGGAAGAGAAAACGTCTTATGCCGAAGATACTCTCACCAAGGACTCTTTTAGACAATGGGAACAAGATGCATATGCTCGACTTGAGTATGATGTACCCGATGCCTCTTAGGAAGAGATGAAGCAAATCATGTGTGAAGATTTTGTGGAGGCTGCTGATGGGGTCTAAATAGTCGTCCGAGATTGGAGGATTTCTTTGGGGACTCGTCGAACTCTGAATTTGTAAGACCCTAAGCTGCAAGTGCACAGCTTGCATGGTAGTACTTAGGGTATCGAACCACAGGGAGGAGGTCAACTGCAAAACAGGAAATCAGGGCAACCAAAGACGCAGGGAACTGGGGTTTTGTGGTAAGTGTCACGGTTTTTTGCAGGAAATAATGAAAGCAGTATCACGCCTTATATAGAAGAGGTTGTCAATCCCTTCTATAACCAACGTAAAAAGGAAAATCAGTTTAAGAACTTGTAAAAAGGAAATCAGGTGCGTGGTGCAGAAAAGTAAATATTAAAGTGCGTAAATCTCGATTGAAAGGCAGTGCAGAAAAAGTAAATATTGAAGTGAGTAAATCTCGATTGAAAAGCAGATAGGTGAAACACGTTGGGGATCTTCCCGGGAAATCTATGTGGTTCTAACTAGAAATCAAACACACAAAAGTTAAGCAAACGAGACTAGGCGATTTTCCCTAAGCTGATTCACTAGTTTTAACGACCTAACTCTGACAAAGAAAGATCGATATGTGAACATCTATTTCATAGGTATACTATCGTATCATGCGTCCTAGACGAACACACAATAAGATCGGGACAATAAACATTCAGATATGTTTTAAAGGATGCTCTCTACCCTATTATGGTCTAGATCTGAGATTCAGGACATTCGTCGCTCTCAAGACCCTGCGATCAGAATATAGTTCATGACGCTAGACTCATGCAATAAAAACGAATATGGTGACACAGAAACCCTAATCTTCGTCCTAAACAATCGGTTTAAAAACAATTAATGAAATTCCCCAAAGATCCCCTTAAAGAATACCCAACGATAATAAACTACTTAGACATGAAAGAAGAAGTAGAAAACGTGATTGATGAATGCATAACTTGTATAAATCGATAAGAAACAAAGAGGGTTCAAGAACAAATCAATCTCCCTNAAACTACTCAGACATGAAAGAAGAAGTAGAAAACGTGATTGATGAATGCATAACTTGTATAAATCGATAAGAAACAAAGAGGGTTCAAGAACAAATCAATCTCCCTCAAAGAACAAAGTGAAAACCGCGAATACGAGATTCGCGGCCACCAAAAGAATGCTATGAATATGTGTTTTTTTTTTCTTCTTCTCTTTTTTTTTTCTTCTTCTCTTTTTTTTTCTTTTTCCTAGAAAAAACCCTAAACAACGAGTATATATAGGTCTTCAAGTGCCCTAGGTCGTAGATTAGGTCTTTGCTTGCATAAGACGGCTGCGAGTTTAAGTTGGACTTCAAATGGGCTTGGGAACCGCGAGTGGCCTGGCCACTCGAGCGACCGGTCGTGGCGCGGCCACTGGTCATATGGATCGGCCGTGGGGCAGCCATCTCGGTCTTCCGGGTGCTTGACGGACCTTCTTGCTTCTTCCATAACTTTAGATCCAACCGTGGGATTGTTCTCAAGCCACTTCGAGGTGAAAGACAGCTGATAAGGCTTCCTTGTCTCCAAATATGAGCTTGATCTTGTGGTGGGAAGGCCTTCGTCTGGTGTTGAACTTCTGTCCTTGAGCACTGTTTCTGGAATTGTCCATTTTGCTCCAAAATAAGCGTCTTTTGCTAAGTTTACCTGAAAAGAGTCTTGAACAACCAAGTACTCGAAATCTAGTGTTTATGCATTAAAACCTTAGTGAAATGCTTATTAAAGCACTCACTTATGATAGCAAAAATGGGTAAAATATGCATGTTATCAACCCCCCCAGACTTAAATCTTTGTTTGTCCTCAAACAAAACAGAAATCTAAGTAAGGAAAAGAAGTTTCTAAAACGTGGAAACTCACCAATACTTGGGAACTCATCAAGTCTAACAATCGACCTGTTTGAGCCACATAACTCGGAATCTAGCTTCAAGGCCTTTGGGTCTAGTTACCTTGAGCTTTTCACCCTCCCCGGATACGCTTCATGGTCTCTTTGAGTATTTTGAGCTTTCTCTTGTTGACCCCTTTATTTATTTAGGCGTGCGGTCTCTATCGAGGGAGTATTGGTCGACGAGACATTATACTCTTCTCTTCCAAACATTTAGACAAAGACATTTCAGACACAACTCTCCTATTTTCTCTTCCCTTAGTCGATTTCTCCCAACTTTTCTAGGGTATCATTTTATTTTTTCTATCGACTTTTTTTTTCTATATATTTTTTTTTCTTTTCTTCTTAGCTAGAGAATGATCACTTCTTCGAAGCTTTCATGATGTCTGCGAACCGTCATGGTCCTTTAAGGAACTCGGGTTGCCATTCTCAAACTAAGACTTTTCTTTCTATTTTTTTTTTCTTTTCTATAACAAGGGAAGATCAAGGAGAGGTTGCATTGCATCTACTTAGTCATGCTAGAGTCTAAAAGAGGAGAAATGTTTGAAGTACCTCAAGCCCCTTGACGAGAAATTTTGATTCATTAGGTGCAGAGTCAACGCAAGATCCTTCGAGTACTCTAGAGATTTGAACTTTCTCCGTTTGGAACGATCCACTCGTAGTGTTCTACTTAGTAAAACTTGCTTCTAAATCCGTGAGAATGGTCATTAAGGTTCCTTGTTCGAAGCGACTTGAACCTAGCAAAGTTCATAGTTTCCGACTAAAAAAAAAAAAACTTTTGACCCTATAAAATGACTCGATAAATGATGTAAGTATGCATAAGACTCATCAAATAAAAGCATAGTTAGTAATATAAGAAACCCCCCTAGACTTAAATCAAATTGTCCCCAGTTTGTTTAAATCAAGTTGAGGTGAAAAACATAGGTAAATTCAAGTACAAGCTTGTGAAGACTTACTTGAAAGTGGTGTTGGGTTTGGTATGGGTGGATGGGCGTGTGGTATGGTTGAGCTAAGGACTTAATCATTCTCCTTATGTCCCTGCTTAGAATCGATTTGATTGAACAAAAGAAATCGAAAACTTAGCTCGAAAGGAAGTGTGTTGCGCGGTTGAGCTTCCTTGTTCGGATGGTGGTGGTGGGCGTGTAGTGGTGATGTTGGCGGCTTATGATGATGATGATGATTGGGGCACGCCTTTGTTGAGAAGAACAGGTACTCCGGTTGTTGAGTACTCGTCTTTGGTTCCTTGACCTTTGTAGAATACCGTGAATGAGAGATGGAAAATCTTCCGTCCTTGCGTCTTGAAGATTGTGCCACCTCAGAAACTTGAAGTTTGGGTCTATGTTGGCCTATCCAGTGATCTGTTCGGGATCCCGGAAGACAGGTGTTTCTAGGTTGAACTTCAATGCCAAATGAAATCCTTACTTGGCTTTGGTAAATGTCTTGGTCGCGAAAGAGATAAGCTAGTCTTCTGGAACTTTCCTCTTCGCGGTTTGGTGAAGGAGAAGTAGAATGAGAGAGATGGATCATTGACTTAACTTGACTTGGATGGAGTCTTGTCTTGTCTCGCCATCTTTGATGCAACAGCAGTGTACCGCGGTTGTGGAAGTTGTATTTGCGGTCTTTAGGACGTGTTCAGGCCATTGAATCAAGGAGGAAGCTTGAGAGGCTTGACACAGGTTGAAGGAGGTCCGGTTTGGTGAAGTTCAGATGGAGAGAGTTTCAGACGAAGGCAGGCCGCTCGACGGGTTGTGGCGGCCGCGGCCGGGCACGTCTCTCCGCGCCATCATGGCTTGTGGTGCAACCAGGCTCCTTCTGGCCGGCCCACGGGCAGCTCGTCGCCCGGTGAGTGTTCTTCGAAACTCCTTCTTCGTATTTTTGGTCTTTTCTGGTTTTTCTGATTTTTTGTGCTTTTTCGTTTTCTGATTTTTTTTTTTTTTTTTTGCTTTTGGGGTTTATGAAAATGCTGCAAACTAAGAAGAAACTAAAACTAAAGATTAGTATGGTTAAATAGATGGGACAGAGAATACCTAAAATGGGTTGTCTCCCATTGAGCCACTCTTGTTTAAAGTCTTTTAGCTACACTTTGGTAGTTTCTGAGCTTATTTGGAGGTGGAGTTCGACATTAGGCAAGGACTTTTTGCCTTCTGCGTGGCCTCTTCTATTAAGAGCTCCTCGAGTGTCTCCATGATAACATCTTCATCCTTCTCGAGAAGATGTTTCTCCATTGTGTAAGGTATCGCGGGGTAGAACTTCTTCCCATCGATATTGGCGAATGAGACTCGCCTTGTTTGTCCAATCTATGATGGCTCCTGCAGTGGCTAGGAATGGCCATCCCAAGATGAGAGGTGCTGCTTCTTCCTGGCGGGTCTGGACTATGTAGAAGTCTACCGGGATTCTATAATCGCTAATGATGATCGGGCGATCGTAGATGACTCCTTTCGGGGTCGTAAAAGATTGGTCCACCAATCCGATCACCACTCCCGTCATGTGGGAATGCCTGATCCCGAGTTATCACGCTACATAACTTGGTAGCACGCTGATGGTCGAGCCGGGATCACATAACGCGTTCTCAACCTTGATCCCCTTGATTTCACATGAGATGAGAAATCGACAAAGGTTTCGTGCTTTGTGCAGGCTGCGAAGTAGCCTTCCTGACCTTTCTCGTGTGAAAAGATCTTGTATCTCCAGCATGGTTTCGTTGCTTTCACAGAAATAGTGGCCGATAAGATGTTCTGTCCATACTTCAATGAACGTGATACCTGATGGAAGGCCTCGAACTACCTTGTTGAATTCGTCGAGGTTCTCTTGAGTGATCCTGTTGGCGTAGCTCTCATATTTCTCGGCACGGGAGAAGTAGGCGGTCCTTGCTGAGGTAATCGAATGTCTGGCTTGACTAAAGTGAACTTTAATCTCGTTCCTACTCTCCAAGCTGTCTTCAAAATATTTCTTTAAGCCATGACCCTCCCATGCTTCATCGAATCCTATACTTACTGGGATTCTTTCCACCTTTTTGTGGAATTCCACTAACCTTTCCCTCTTGATATGCAGCGTAAGAGGTCTCTCTTCGTTGGTGATGATGCCTGAGGTAGGTCCGTCTTCAGTGGGTTCGGGGGATTCTTCACGAGAGGCAGGTTCACTCGTTAGGTAAGGCTGGATGAAGAAACAAGGTGCTTTCTCGACTCCTATGGACAGGGCTTCATGTTCTCCCTTATCTCCTATAAGTTTGCTGATTAGCCCCTCGAGCTGCTTCTGCTCCTTGGATAGCCTAGCCAAGGTGCCTTCGTTCTTCCTTTGGACCTTTGCCATGCTCTGAATCTCGTCTCTCAAGTCCTCGACTTGCGATTCAGCCTTTCGTCGGGCGTCTTCCATCTCTTGAATGCTTTTCTCCATTCGGCCCATGATGTTGTAAGTGGTCCCGCGAGTTTACTCGAACTCGTATTTCAGGGCGCGGACATCGCCCAATCCGCGGTTTAGAGTACCCTTGTGATCCGCCAAGTCCTCGGAAGTCCTGGATAGTTTGTTGATGTTGCCAAAAGTGCGGTTCTCCAATACCTTCACGTTGTTGGCGACTTCCTGGAGCTTGTGGAAGACTTCACCGTGGATAGAGCCCATCCGAGCGTGTAAAGATCTCTCAGACTTCGCTTGATAATCAGTCATCACTGTTATCGCCTCAATAAGGTTCTCCACTTGCTGATATAAGGGAGCAGGTGCGATTCTCTGATCGTTATGGGCGGGAGGCAGGTGAAGACTTTCGCTCTCATGGGCAATGGGAGGCGGGAGTACTCCTTGAGGGCGGGGCATGAAACGCTCGTGTGGCAGCAGCGTCGGAGGTGGCCTCCGAGAATGTTGCAGAAGTTCTGCAGGTGGGCGTGTGTTAGGAGGCATGTAAGGATCGCTCCTTGTGTGCTCCACTGTATGGTAGTTCCTGTAACTCATATAAAGAAATCTAGAAGTTAGAGAAAAAAGAATGTCTTTGAGTTGTGATCCTGACCTTTGTTTTGGACAGCGAAACGCAACCTCCCCGGGAACGGCGCCAAAAGCTTATGGGGTCTAAATATTTGTCCGAGATTGGAGGATTTCTTTGGGTACTCGTCGAGCTTTGAATTTGTAGGGCCCTAAGCTGCAAGTGCACATCGTGCGTTGTAGTACTTAGGGTATCGAACCACAGGGAGGAGGTCAACTGCAAAACAGGAAGTCAGGCCAACCAAAGACGCAGGGAACTCGGGTTTTGGGGTAAGTGTCACAGTTTTTGTAGGAAATAATGAACGCAGTATCACGCCTTATATAGAAGAGGTTGTCAATCCCTTCTATAACCAACGGAAAAAAGAAAATCAGTTTAAGAACTTGTAAAAAGGAAATCAGGTGCGTGGTGCAGAAAAGTAAATATTGAAGTGCGGAAATCTTGATTGAAAAGCATTGCAGAAAAAGTAAATATTGAAGTGCGTAAATCTCGATTGAAAAGCTGATGGGTGAAACACGTTTGGGATCTTCTCAGGAAATCTATGGGGTTCTAACTAGAAATCAAACACAGAAAAGTTAAGCAAACGAGACTAGGCGATTTTGCCTAAATTGATTCACTTGTTTTAACGACCTAACTTTGACAAAGCAAGATCGATCTGTGAACATCTATTTCGTAGGTATACTATCGTATCATGCGTCCTAGACGAACACGCAATAAGATCGGGACAATAAACATTCAGACATCTTTTAAAGGATGTTCTCTACCCTATTATGGTCTAGATCTTAGATTTAGGACTTTCGTCGCTCTCAAGATCCTGCGATCAGAATATAGTTCATGACGCTAGACTCATGCAATAAGAACGAATATGGTGAGACAGAAATCCTAATCTTCGTCCTAAACAATCGGTTTAAAAACAGTTAATGAAATTCCCCAAAGATCCCCTTAAAGAATACCCAACGACAATAAACTACTCAGACATGAAAGAAGAAGTAGAAAACGTGATTGATGAATGCATAACTTGTATAAATCGATAAGAAACAAAGAGGGTTCAAGAACAAATCAATCTCCCTCAAAGAACAAAGTGAAAACCGCGAATACGAGATTCGCGGCCACCAAAAGAATGCTATGAATATGTGTTTTTTTTTTCTTCTTCTCTTTTTTTTTTCTTCTTCTCTTTTTTTTTCTTTTTCCTAGAAAAAACCCTAAACAACGAGTATATATAGGTCTTCAAGTGCCCTAGGTCGTAGATTAGGTCTTTGCTTGCATAAGACGGCTGCGAGTTTAAGTTGGACTTCAAATGGGCTTGGGAACCGCGAGTGGCCTGGCCACTCGAGCGACCGGTCGTGGCGCGGCCACTGGTCATATGGATCGGCCGTGGGGCAGCCATCTCGGTCTTCCGGGTGCTTGACGGACCTTCTTGCTTCTTCCATAACTTTAGATCCAACCGTGGGATTGTTCTCAAGCCACTTCGAGGTGAAAGACAGCTGATAAGGCTTCCTTGTCTCCAAATATGAGCTTGATCTTGTGGTGGGAAGGCCTTCGTCTGGTGTTGAACTTCTGTCCTTGAGCACTGTTTCCGGAATTGTCTATTTTGCTCCAAAATAAACGTCTTTTGCTAAGTTTACCTGAAAAGAGTCTTGAACAACCAAATACTCGAAATCTAGTGTTTATGCATTAAAATCTTAGTGAAATGCTTATTAAAGCACTCACTTATGATAGCAAAAATGGGTAAAATATGCATGTTATCAGCTGCCGAAGCGAACCAGCAATGCAACATGAAGATTTATACAAATCCCGAACCAAGGAGATGGATTTTAGCAACAAGGCCAACTCCAAAGGCTAAGCCGAAGAAAGCGTATTGTTCTGAGACAAGGAGTGTCTCTCACCACGTCCCAAAGGAAGATAAAAACATCCGGCAACCAGTTAGGGTCAAGAAAGTCCCAACATAACCAACTCGACAAGCCGTAGAACACAAGCAAAGTTCTAAGCCCTTGTTTGAGCCTCACAGCAAATCAAAGCAATGTAAGTCTTCTCAATCCTCTAAAGTAGATAACACTATCTGTTATAGATGTCATAATAGAGGACACTTTGCTGCAACTTGTCCAGAAAGACAAGTAATAGATTCGACATCACTAGAACCGAAACCGAAATCAATTAGCTTAAGTGACTGTTTAGTTCAAACAAGTTGCGAATTTAACAATTCGTTATGATGCATTTGTATTCGCCAAGAGATGTTGAGACAGGTATAGGGACGAAAAAGAGCAAAAAATCCCAGAAGTAACACCCACCCTAGACACTGGAAAAGTCCCTAGATCCGAGCCGCAAGTCGACGAGAAACAAGAAACTGTTTCTATTCTTGAAAATGCAAAGGTTAAATATGAAAACTATTCCTTTGTTTTTAACAATTCCACGACTGTTATAATGCACTTGCCTCTTGTCGAAAGTGCAGAGATTATTTCAGGAATAAAGGATAGACAATCGACACAAGAGCCCACATATTCAACATATCAAATCCGAGGAGAACCTAAGAGAATAGTATGATCATGCCGAGCACTGAAGATCATCAAACGGAATCACTGCTAGAACCTGTTGCCAAAGTTGCACAAGTTGCCGAGCTTGCATATGAACGTGAAGCTAAGGCTTACAAATGGGTTGCGACTATTTGTACTCTTTTTCTTTATCCTTGGTTTTATCCCAATGGATTTTCCAGAAAAGGTTTAATTTAACGAGGCAAATTGGTTCACAAACCCATTCAGAGCACCAATGGACCCGATGGAGACCTGCGATCATTCATCGAGTCATTCCGGCCAAACCAAAATAAATCCAAGAAACAAATCCAATTGTTTTGGAAACTCAACTCATCATAAAATCATGCCGAAGTGGAATCAGCTCAAGCCGAGCTCATATGACGAAGTTATTAATTTTACAAGCTGGGTGAACCGGAGCTTTCCCTATTTGGACATAGGAGCGCTAATTGGAGAATTCCGACCTAACCAGAAGGAATTTAGCTACAAACCAACTTGGCGTCAAATCTTGACTCAACCAGAGAGATTTTCAAATTGGAATCATACTAAACCTGATTTTGACTTGGAAGTTATGCAAGTTGCAAGATAGAGGATCCTCGGCTTGCCTTATATGGAACCTTCCGGGTTTAGGAGGCTTCAAACGTATNGATCCTCGGCTTGCCTTATATGGAACCTTCCGGGTTTAGGAGGCTTCAAACGTATCTTTGGCGTCCAGGAGTTAATGAAAACCATCTAGAAGCTGTAAGAGACGTCCTTAGCTACACCATCAACCAGATGATCAGGCGGATCCTTCCCCATTTCCTGTTTCCTTACTTGGACTCAAGAGCATTCAACTCATTTGAAGCTTTAATTTTTCAACGAACCTCTTGCCAAAGCTACTGCGATTTAGGAAACTTATATGACAACCAGGATATCCCAAGGAAGCTCACATATCCCCTCAAACCGTCCAGATACAAGGAGACCTCACTGTCCACATTAATTGGCCGATTTTCTCATTATGGCCAAAGGTTTGTTTTTATTCAATGCTTTGATTTCTTTCTTGTTCTAGCATTTAGACCGTTAATTTACTCATGTAAGAGCTCTATATAAAGCTCATTTCGTGCTTTGTACAATTCACCCTTGAATATAGATTTTAATAAACGTAAAGTTTCTTTTCAAAGATCGAGTTTCTTTGAGTTGTTCTTGTTCTTTAGTTCTTAAGTGTGTGATTCACTTAGTACTATTGAAGCATGCGGATTAAGTTTATTGAGTGATTCAACATCCTTGTTCGTGCCACTGATTGAGTGAGTCAATCTCCGTTCATGTTTCATCCCTTGATCCCTCGAGAGAGAGCGTTAAAGCCAGCTCGATATATATCGTTCGCATTCAAGTCTTGTGAATTCAAATCTTGTCTTATTACCTCCACCCACTGACCAGCACGAGAGAGCGTTAAAGACAGCATGTTGTTCCCACCAAGCCACGATTCCGCGTGTCATAAGTCTCGTACCCCGAGTCTTATATCAAGAGGGGCTAAGAAGAAGCTCAGACCCAAGGAACTCCTCAAGGCATTCGTGGATATGCGTTTCAAAGCAACGAAGTACCCGCACGAGCAGACGTTGCGAGCCTTGGGTATCTTTAAGGACTTCCAAACCCTATTCAAGAACATGGGTTTGGCAAAGTTCATCACCTTAGGACATCCTGCTTACAAGCAAGCAACGTGCGAGTTCCTCTCATCCCTCACCGCTCACTTCTACTATGATGGGGAGGATTCGCCACCACTACATGGTCATGGCTACATCAAATTCAAGATCCATAGGAGCATCTACACGATGACCTTCCGGCAACTAAATGAAGATGTGGGTCTCTCCAAGTTCATCGGGTTCCACACGAGAGGAGTCACGAGAGTCCGAGGGGATAGGCCGGGAGCTGGTATGGTTAGCCTATTAGTGAGGCAGTTGCTCTCCTACCAAGATTGGGTTATCTTGATGAAGGACAAAGATCCCGAGCTTAGCAATGGTGGGATCATAACACCGATTCTTGAAGCTTGTGGGCATCGGCTAGGGACGGACGGTCTAGAGCCCGGGTGGATGGACATTTTCTACCTTGGGAGGACCATGTTTCTCTCGGGAAGATTGGACAACCGGTTCGCTTACAAGTTTGCAGTAGACACAAAGACCGAAGCGAAGATTTGTCTCCCGAACTTGCATGACACCTCACTCCAAGATATCTCCCACATCGACTTCGTGCCCCCGTATAAGGACCTCTACAACCCCGCTGTCGCTCCTCCTCTCCACTCCATTGCCAAGAGAGGGACATTTGACTTTGAATTTCTCGAAGAAGAAGAAGAAGAAGAGGAAGAAGCTCCGTGCCGGTTTATGGTAGCGAGAGGTACTACTTTCCCTCTTGCATAGACTCGATGCCAAGTCTGGCATTGAGGAAAGCCCATGTACACATTGATCTCCTCAAGAGACGGAACAAGTATAAAGACCGATCTATAAAGAAGCTCGGTGAGACAGTGAAGGGTTTAAAGAAGACGGTCAAAGGGCTAAAGTCCATCATCAAGGGAAAATCTTCTACAAGGGGTAGAGAAGAAGGCAGAAGCAATGCGGCATAGGAAGAAGATGAAGAGGAGAGCGAAACGGACCTTGATAGGTGCCATTCATTCGAAATACGCCCAAAGAAACCGGTCCAAGAAGACCCACCTCGCTCTTCAATTCCTCCTACGAAGCATGACCAAGGAAGAGAAAACCGAGCCGATCTCCCTCCTTAAGCAACCAATCGATCTCCTTAGGATCATCCTCCTCTTCACAATTTTGAGGTACCTCCACCTCCCTTGTATATATTTCTTTTAGCTTTTCATTTTGTGATTTATATCATGTTGATTGAGGTCTCCTCTAGACTTTTATTACACAAGTGACTGTGTAATTTAAGTTTGGGGGAGAGGTTGAGAAATTTGACATTGTGTTTGTGAGTCGTATTTTCCCTTTATGCATTTTGAGTCTCATGCATTCACTTAAGGCATATAAAAACCAAAAAATTGAAAATTTTCAAAAATTTTCAAAAAAAAAAAAAAGAAATTCATTTAGATGTTGCATTTGCATTTTAGGATTGAGTCTAGTTGCATTGCATATAGGAAGTGCATCCATATGCATTGGGAGCAATGATGACATAATCCTTGTAGAATGCCAACTCATGTAATCAATTCAATGCCCTAGTTAGTAGTTCTTTGTTGCATTTGAACAAATCTTGAAAGCAAGGAAGAACCATGCTTGGACCACTTCACTTGCCACTAGATTTTTGTCGAATTGAAATTGATAGCCAACTCTACTCACTTGAACCGAAATTTGACATTTAAATATCATGCCTTGCATTGAAAGTGAATTAATGGATATTAGACATACTTGAGCTTTCTTACTCACTTTACCACCCTCTTGCTAGCTCAAGTAGTACCCCCACCTTACCTTACCTCCTTTGAAGCCAAATGTTCTAGTGATATCGTTTGTGAGGCCTTATTTTGATTAAACTTAGCATAAAGTGTTAGGTTTGAGACGACAAGTTTAGCCTCTCATGTAGATTCTAGCTCTCACATATCGACGCTAGTTTTAGGCTTAGGGATTGGGGTATGGGTCGCTGTATTGCTTGGTGTGTTGGAATGAGTTTATGCTTGCATCTTAGCATGATGAGTTGTGGAAAGGGAGCAGAAGGAAAGGGGATGAAAGAAGGCTTGGAAGGATAATAAGGGAAGCATAGTTTGAAATGGTGGATCTTGTGTTTGAAAACAATAAGGTATAGCTCTAAATGTAAAAAGGAATTGGGTAGCCTTAGTAATAGAAAAGAAAGAAAAATCAAAAGAGGCTAAAAGGCCAAAGAAAGAGAAAAAAGCTACCTAGGAATAAAAAGAAGAGCTAGGTTGTTAAAAGATCACACCATTCACTATGAGTTAAAGGTTGAAGAAGTTTCCCCTTAAGTGCTATATGAAGAAGAAGTGGTGTATGAGATTCATGGGTTTAGCAAGGCACAAAAAGCCTTGGGAAAAAGGTAGCTTTAGAGGGTTGAGTGAGCTTTAAAGAAAATAAATGAGAGGGGTTTAGGACCATTGATAGCATCATGGGTAGATGAGAGTCTAATCTTGTATGCATCACTTGTCTTTTACCTTTAGCATTATGCAAGAAGTTTAATCCTTTTGAGTGAAACCCTTATGTGAATTGGAAGACACATGAATTGAGATAATTTTCATCTCAAAGCCTAGTCCCTTAGCCAAATGAATTCACTTGCATTGCATTGTCATGATCCACGGTTTGCAATTTAATGAATGTTAAAGAGTTGGCTTGATAGGGAGGCATATCTAGATTAAGGTCTTAGTGCATTTGATTGCTGAGATGGGCATGACTAACTCTTTTGCAGTAGGATGAATTCAAATGCACCTTAGAATTAAGAACTAGGACATTGAGTTGATTGTATTTGTTGGCATTTTTGGATGATGAGCTCCCACCTTTAAACCTCTCTCTTGGGTTTGTCAAGTTTGTTTGTTTGAGGGCAAGCAAAAGACAAGTTTGGGGGAGTTGATATACTTATAAATTAGCATGTTTTAGCACCCATTTTATATAACTTTGCATTCATTTAGTTACTTTTAGTCCAAATTGCATCCATGTTAGAGTTTAGTAAGTTTTAGCTTAGGATGTTGCATATTGTGCATATTTGATAGGGGTCAGGTTTTACCCTAATAAAACTACTGCAAGTGCACAGCAAAAGCAATCGTAGTATAAGGGGTATCGAAATCCCAAGGGAAGTAGATGCTACGCTAAGGTTTCTAAATTCAGATTATGCTAAGTCAAATAGATATGAAAGTAAACTAAGCTAGGCGAAATAGGTAAATGAGATTAATTCGGATTAAAGTTCAGGAGACGAAGGCGCTAGGCAAGGATGATTATCAGGATGAATCAGAGAATGCAGATATTATTTTGTCAGGAAATAATTAAGAACCGTCTAGAACTCGAAACGCTAATTTAAAACTAATCAACTCTCGTTGCAGAAGTTATCTATGCCTAAATTCCAGAAAACCAAATCTCTTTGCGAGTTCAAACAATTCAGACAAGCATTAATGTTCAGGTTCGATTTTGTTCACAAAATACCTAAACCAAATCTCTTTGCGAATAGATATTTTGCTCATCTATGATTAGGTCAGATTATCAATAATGCTCTCGCATCTATTAAACAACCTAGGGTTTGATTTCTAAGTGATCAATTTCAGAAATCAAGTTAAGCACAAATCAAGATGAAGATCCAAGTGATTTTCCTAACAATAATAATGATTCTACAAACTCATCATCAACCCTAAATCACCCTAACCTAACTAGCAAACTACTCAGACATAATTATGAAAACACAAATCATGGCTGAAATAAATTGCATAAAAAGAATAGAGAATGATACAGGGGTTCGAAATCTGGCTCAGATGAGTTAGAATTGTCTCCCCAAAAGCTCAGGATCATTCTCTCTCTAAGTCTCAAAAATAATAAATTATGAAAAGGTATTTAGGCTTAACAATTCTTGTAAACTATTTATAGAAGAGGATTTTCGTCCAGGGGCAGTCTTGTAATTTCTTCAAACTTGCTCTCTTTCCTTTTTCTGATAGAAGTCGCGAAACTTGGCCGACCTTGATTGGTGTCGATCGACACAAGTGGTGTCGATCGACACCTTGTGCGTAAATATACTCTTTCGACTTCATCACTTCGGCTGCTTCTCCAAAATGCTACAAAATGTTCCAGATTCTCCCATTTAGCTCCAAGTGTTCTCCATCCTGTAAAGACTCAAATTGGACTCGAAAACTAACAAAATACTCTATAAAAACACTTATATCATGGTCCAAAAGTGGGTAAAAACCACGATATATCAACTCCCCCAGACTTAACTTTTGCTTGCCCTCAAGCAAAACAGAAACTTAGACTGAAGTAGAAGTTTGAAAACAGAAACTTTCGAGTACTTTTTCAGAACGCCACAAATTGTTAACACTCTTGAATCCACATGCAATAGAGCTAACCTTAGGAAACTTCAGTGTACTTACCACTAGCTTTGCAATTTCCTAGTTCGAATCCAGATCCTTTCCTTGGTAAAATTTCGAACTCTAACAGTGGTATTGCTACAGAATTTTTCTGATTCTTTCCCTTCCTTAGTGCCTGAACAAGATTCTCTTTTGTACAACTCTCCTATTTTCTCTTCCCTTAGTCAACTGCTGCCCATTTTCTGGGTGTTCTAAGATCTTTTCATTGACTCTTCTTATTCTTTTGAAGTCTCGGGAAATAGTGCTACTCTCTACTTGTGTTCCTTGTGAGGAGACAGGTTCAAGAGCACTCACTAATATTGTTCCTTGTGAGGAGACAGGCTCATGAGGTTCATTGCACTATTCCCAGACTTAGACTCTTTTTCTTGCTTTTCTTTTCTCAAGGGAAGATCAAGGAGAGACTGCAATTTTTCTATTTGTTCGGACTGAAAGAGGAATCAAGTTCTACGCATATCTAGTTCTTATAAGGGGACCTGAACTCTCTCTGTTAGATTGATCCACTTGCAGCTTTCTACTTAGTAAGACCTGTAATCAACTATTAAAGCAATGGTCCCTCAAGTGTCAACAATCTGCGGTTAAGTTCCTAGAAAAACTGAAAGTTCCAACTGGTTTTGACTCAAAACAGACTCTCAAAACAAAACACAATGTTAGCAACTACCTCTCCCAGACTTGAACACCACTGTCCCCAATGTTATTAAGAATGAGTTTGGATAGAAAAATTAGTGCTAAACTGTTATAAAACAAAGAGAAAAAATTGGATTACCTGACTGAGCGTACAACGTCGATCGACACAGATGGTGTCGATCGACACTCTGTCCGAAGTCAGAGTTCAGCCACTCGACCATGAATGTTGCTAAGTCAGATCGTTGTTAGAGTCATCCTAGCTGTTAGAAACTCAAACAAACCGTTAAAAGCACAAAATAATCCAATAAACTCAATGAGTTCAACAAGTTAGAAACAAAGTACTGAAGCAAATGGAAGCAAAATGCAGACTCAAGAGAAAAAGAAAAACTGACTCAAAATACTAAAAGGAATGGAGGAATCACTCGTCGTCATCAGAACGTGGTGGAGAAGAGCGTGGTGGTGTGGGAGGGCGAACGCAGCTGCAGCTGGAAACAGTAGCAATGGCGTTCCAAATGGCCTGGAAGCTCTGCACCACATATCTCTGTAAAACATCTTGCTTCATAGGAATCTCGGGTGCATCTGGAAGGTGGTGAGGACCAATAGGCAACGGAGCTCTGTTGCGCCTCGAACAAGAAGGGCGTGTGGGATCCTCAGCTGGTCTGGAGGATGTACCTCTGCGTCTGGGATTGGGAGCAGTCCTCAGCCTGTTCGGACTAGGCTGAAATGCGAGGCGGTCTGGATCGCCAGTGATGTGAGTAAGGTCCATGTCAGGTAACTGGACCATGCGCTGCACTCTCTGCTCGTCGCTAAAACACCACAACCTTTCTGGCTTCACCCAGTGAGTCCTCCGCAGATAATTCATATCAACCAAAGCACGCGATGTATCAATGGTGCAAATGGAAGTCTCTATCCCGAAGTGCTAAAAGATAGGAGTGAGAAGACTTCCTATAGTCTCTGGCTTGATCTTCGTCCCACTGAAAGGCTTCGTCTTCAAGGAAGCCAAGTGATGAGCAAATACTGTGCCGAGGTTGGTGTTCTCCGGCACGTCAGAATCCTCATAAATCTCTGACCAAAGACCGCGATAAAGCAGCACCAACTCAGACACGCACATCTTCCCTGGCTCATGCTTACACAGAAGTGTAGTAGAAAATAATCGGACCAAATAGCGCAGGATAGGATGGCGAATGTCTGTCTGAGTGGAGGTCTTAGAGTCATACCTCCCATTGCCGAAGTGTGACCAGAAATCCTGGTTGTCCGGAAGCTGCGTCTGAAGAGAGACTCCTGTAGCATGCTCATCTGTGAACCTATAGATTCCGCAAAGGTCTGGAAGTGAAATGCGGTAGCGGATCCCGCAGATTAGGAAGGTCAGTGTCCCTTCCAACGCATTGCGGATAACCTCATTCCTGTAGTAGACCCGCGTTGTGGCAATGAACTGGCGTACTAGATCGGGATACAAGTCATACTGCCGCGTCGCTATAGTGCCCATCCCAATTCTGCTCATCAGGTGCAGGACGTCATCTTTGATGCCCAACTCTCGCATCGTCTTCTCACATGCAAACCGAGTTGGAGTGATTTCCACCCTTTGCCACGCATTGTAGAACAATGTGTCGTAGTCATCCCATGTCTCGTTGACACCTCTGTAAATGCACTCGTCCTTAGCAACCTCCTTTGCTGGTGAATCTTCCCAATTCCGTGTAACCCGAATCTTTGCGTTTTCACGCTTTGGCCAAGGAGGAAGAGAGAGAATTGCCTCATCATTAGCAGTCGCAGAGGCGGATGCTTCAGTTTCCCGTGGTCTCTTAGTCCTAGGAGGCATCTGCAATGAAAATCAAAGCCAAATCAAATCCAAAATCCAACAAATAAAACACAATATGTCGATACAAGTCGGGTGTCGATCGACACAAGGGGTGTCGATCGACACAAGGGATGTCGATCGACACCAAGCGTGTAATCGCAGAACGACATCAATTCATGATCCTAAGTCCAATGGTACATCAAATAGCTTTGCAAAAACTCTCAATATCATAAACGACCAAGTCTAAACCATGAAACCCAAGAAAAACTCCAAAATTTGCAACATGCATCATCAATCTCCAAATTTTCGAAAATTTCAATTTGTGCAAATTAGAGTATGAAAATCAGTTTGGTAATGATCTAAATCATGATAAACAACCTAAATGAGCATCATTCAAACAAGAAATCAAGCTAAATAGGTTGAAGTCGAAATTTTTCACCTTAGGGTCGAAAATGAAATTGGGAGATTTGAAGAACATACCTTGGCAGATCGAATGAATGGACAATGGATTATGAAAGAGGGTAAAAATCCGCACTGATTAGAGCAAAGAATCACTCAATTTGGTGAAGAATTGAGAAAGTTGGGATTTGGGGAAAAAACTCTCAAAGTCTCGGGTTTTTGAAATTATGAGGAAGAAAAGAAAAAGTCGGGTTTTGAAGATCTTACCTGCGTCCCGTGGTGGTGTCGATCGACACTGAGCATGATCGAACCTCCCATTCTTTTTTTTATTTTATTTAAAAGACAAAATAATTAGTAAAACCAAAATCAAAATAAAAAATAAACTAAGTACCTATTAGTGGGTTGCCTCCCACTCAGCGCTCGTTTAACGTCAATAGCTTGTCTGTTCACGCGTTTAGGCGGTGGGTGCATCATCCAGAGACAGAATGTGTCTGCCTGGAATCTCGGCTTGAGCCCAATAGTGTTTCACCCTCTGCCCATTTACAATGAACTCTTCTCCCTTGGAGTTTGTCAGGACAATTGCTCCATATGGTCTGACCTCTTTGATGGTGAAAGAACCTGACCAACGTGAACGCAATTTACTAGGAAACAATTGCAAACGCGAGTTGTATAGAAGTACCTGGTCGTTTGGCTCGAAATGTCTGGAGACAATCTTTTTGTCATGATATGGTTTTGTCTTCTCCTTATAGAGTTTCGAGTTCTCATAGGCGTGATAGCGCAGTTCGTCGAGCTCATTGAGTTGCACTAGACGCCTTTCTGCAGCTGGCTTCAAGTCGAAATTCATCTTCTTGATAGCCCAATGCGCCTTGTATTCCAATTCCACTGGAAGATGGCAAGCTTTGCCCTAGAGCAGCTGGAAAGGTGTAGTCCCAAGTGGCGTCTTGTATGTAGTCTTGTAGGCCTAAAGTGCATCATCCAGTTTCGCAGCCCAATCTTTTCTCGTCTTGCCCACTGTCTTCTCCAGAATTTGCTTGATCTGTCTATTGGAAACTTCGACTTGTCCACTCGTTTGGGGGTGATACGGAGTAGCCACACGATGTTGAACACCATGCTTCTTCAGCAGCTTGTTGAATACCTTGTTGATGAAGTGAGAACCACCATCACTTATAACAATTCGAGGCACTCCGAATCTAGGGAACAGCTTAAGAACCACAACAGCATCATTGGTCTTAGAAGCAACTGCTTCCACCCACTTAGAGACATAGTCCACAGCCACCAAGATGTATTGCATTCCAAAGGATGGAGGAAAAGGGCCCATGAAGTCAATACCCCAACAATCAAAGACTTCAACTTCAAGGATGAAGTTCTGTGGCATCTCGTGTCGCTTGCTGATCTTTCCTCTCCTTTGACAAACATCATATTGCGTGATGAATAGCTGCACATCCTTGAACATAGTCGGCCACTAAAAGCCTGCTTGAAGAACCTTGGATACTGTCTTGAAGGTTGCAAAGTGTCCATCATACTCAGAACCATGACAATGGAATAGGACATCATGGACCTCACTCTCTGCAATGCATCTTCTGTAAACATTGTCTGAACAATGCTTGTAAAAGTGAGGTTCATCCCAATAGTATCTCCTTAGTTCCCTTGTAAACTTCTTCTTCTCATAGTTCTTGAGATGTTTAGGCTCAATGTCAGCAGCAAGGGAATTCACTATGTCAGCAGCAAGGGAATTCACTATGTCAGCATACCATGGTCGATTGGCATCATTAATGGCAAAGATTGGCTGTCGAAACACGTCATCTAAGATCCTGCGAAGTGAGGCTCGCGTTGGGTGTCGATCGACACAAATGATGTCGATCGACACTGGGTAGTTGCCAACCTTCAAAATTTCGGACACGGTGTCGATCGACACCCGCCTGGTGTCGATCGACACCGTGTTGGAAACGGCTCTCAACAAGATAAACATTCTCCTCAAGCAGAAAATCATCAATTGGTACGTCATCTTCTATCCTGATCCTTGAGAGATGATCAACTACTCCATTCTCAACTCCTTTCTTGTCCTTGACTTCTATGTCAAACTCTTGAAGAAGTAGAATCCACCTTAACAATCTTAGTTTGGCATCCTTCTTCTGCATCAAGTACTTCAATGCAGAATGATCAGTGTGAACTATCACCTTTGAGCCAACAAGATACTGGCGAAATTTATCAAAGGCAAAGACCACAACTAGCAATTCCTTCTCCGTAGTTGCATAGTTCTTCTGGGCATCATCCAATGTTCTACTGGCATAGTAAATTGCATGGAGCTTCTTGTCCTTCTTCTGTCCTAGAACCGCGCCCACTGCGAAGTCGCTGGCGTCACACATTACCTCGGAAGGCAAATCCAAGTCTGGAGGTTGAACAATTGGAGCACTCACCAAAGCTTGCTTGATCTGTTCAAAGGCTGAAAGGCATTCTACAGTGAACTCGAACTTCACGTCTTTGCAAAGAAGTGCAGTGAGTGGTTTCACGATCTTGCTGAAATCCTTGATGAATCTTCTATAAAACCCAGCATGACCTAGAAAACTCCTCACTGATTTCACAGAATCAGATGCTTGCAAAGTCGTCATCACTTCAATCTTGGCGCGATCCACTGCGATTCCTTTAGCTGAAACCTTGTGTCCAAGTACAATTCCATATGTGACCATGAAATGACACTTTTCCCAGTTCAGGACTAAGTGCTTCTCTTCACATCTCCGCAGTACAACACATAAGTTCTCCAAACAGTCTTTAAAAGATGACCCATAAACAGAAAAATCATCCATAAAGACTTCCACGAACTTCTCTATCATATCCGTGAAGATGGACATCATGCATCTCTGGAAGGTCGCAGGAGCATTACAAAGTCTAAATGGCATTCTGCGATATGCAAATGTGCCATAGGGATATGTAAAAGTGGTCTTCTCCTGATCATCCGGATGGATAGGAATCTGGAAGAACCCTGAATAGCCATCAAGGAAGCAGTAGTAAGGATGATTCGCCAATCTCTCCAGCATCTGATCAATGAAAGGCAAAGAAAAGTGATCCTTTCTGGTCGCGGCATTCAGCTTCCTGTAGTCAATTCACATCATGTGTCCAGTCACAGTCCTTGTAGGAATAAGCTCGGTCTTCTCATTCTTCACCACTGTGACTCCCCCTTTCTTAGGAACCACGTGAACCGGACTAACCCAAGCACTGTCTGAAATGGGATAGATGATCCCAGCTTCCAAGAGCTTCATGATCTCTTTCTTGACAACTTCCTTCAGGTTTGGATTCAGCCTCCTTTGATGTTCAATTGATGACTTAGTCTCATCCTCAAGGTGAATCCTATGCATGCACAAGTCTGGTGAGATACCTGAAATGTGATCAAGAGAATAGCCAAGAGCTTTGCGATACTTGCGCAGCTTGCTTAGCAATAAAGTGAGCTCTGCGTTGTTTAAGGAAGCATTTACAATGACATGATAAGTTGAATTAGGACCAAGAAATGCGTACCTTAGCCCGGCAGGGAGCTGTTTAAGCTCAACTTTAGGTGCTTTGGCCTCGCTCCAGTCACCTAACTTTGCATCTTTGGCTGATTTCGCAGGGTGTCGATTGACACTAGTAGGTGTCGATCGACACAAGTCCTCTTGGGCGACTAGCTGCAGCACTTGCTCACTAGCATCTATCATTTTTGTGTAACCTGCAGCTGCTTCGTCCAAGTGCTCAATGTTCTTTGTAGAAGTAGTCAATGCTCGCTCCAAAGGGTCTGTAGGATGGTCCTATTGGAAAATCTCTTCAGCAAGGTTGGTGAGAGAATCGGCATAGAAGGTCTGTCCATCAATCGTGGGTCTCTTCATCAGCTTCTCCATGTCGAAATTCATTACCAAATCACCAATGTTCAGCGCAATCCCCCCCCTTCCTCACGTCGATGATGGCTCCAGATGTAGCCTGAAACAAGACTTTTTAATCTTGATATGAGCAATACTTGAGATATCAATTCATCTTGGGAGTTTGATGCAATAAGAATACAAAATTTGGTCTAAGCTAAGGCAAATTCGAAATAAGGGAGACAAGGAACTATTGAAAGCAATCTACTAGCTAAGAAAGATACTACAAGACTAATTATATGAGCTAAAGCCTTAATTATCACTAATTAGGTACTAATGACGCAATTAACTACTAATTAGGATTAACAAATTACTAAAAACGAAACCTAGGGATGGAGTCATTGATTTGGGAAACTAAATGGACAATCTTGCAATTATTTAAACAACTAATCAAGCCATCTCTATGCCTAGAACACTAATTAAAGACTAATCCATGATGTGTGGCACTAATCCTTTCACTAATCACCCTAATGAACTAATGATGTTTTAGCATTAAAATGATTAGGAAGCATGAATAACAAGTCTAATAGCATGATAAACACCCTAGACAACTAATGATGTTTTAGGCTAGGTATGTAAATCTCTGATTAAGTTGGTTCAAGCATTTCATCAAACACTTGGTGGGTGTATAAAATGCTTATGATCCAAATTGCAAAAGATTAGCTATTTGGCATTAAGAACACCTTAATAAGAAGAGAGATGAAAGAATCTATCCTAAATTGCAAGATTGAACCATTAGAAAACCCTAAATCTAACCCATCCCCAAGTTCCTAAAGAACTACTCACTAATCATAGCTAAACCCATCAAATCAAAGATAAGAGAAAGGTTGAACATGATTAGAGAAAAGATTAATAGAAGTTCAAGATAGATATTGCATAAAACTTAAAGATTCAAAGCAAATACAAAGTTTTCTCTCAAAGAGGCTAAAAGTTTATGACAAGACAAGAGAGAATAAAAGTTAAGATAAAAATTAGGTTTAAAGAGTATTTATAGGAGGGACCCATGAGGATGACAAAAAGAAATAATTTGGGTTTGGATCGACGTGTTCATCGATCCAGTTCGTCGATCCGAACCCCTGCCGAATTGGTTCGACGTCCTTCGTCGATCCATGTCATCGAACCGTACCCTTGGTCTCTAGGCTTCTTCTTGTTGGCGTCTAGGTTTGGTTTGACGACTTCGTCGATCCATGTCGTCGAACCAAACCCCCGGAAATCTTGTTCGACGTACTTCGTCGATCCATGTCGTCGAACCGAACTCCTGGAAACTTGGTTCGACGTCCTTCATCGATCCGTTTCATCGATCTGAACATCTGGAAGTTTGGATCGACGACTTACGTCGATCCAAGTCGTCGATCCATGTCGAGAAGTCTTCCCCTTCATCTTCTTGGTTACTTCTTCCTCCTCCAAGTGGTATAAAATCTTTTTCCAGCTCCATCCATGCCTCCATAGTGTCCTTTTCACCTGATCAAGGTACCAAATGCAACAAAATATGCAAGGACTATGCAAAGATAACCTAGAACTCTAAATGATCAAAATGCACTAAAATTATGCTTAATTGAGTTCCTAAATGACAAGAAACTTACACTAAATGGAAGGAACTAAGATGCAAAAAATAGACATATCATAGCCAAGAATGGTCTACCAAGTATGAGAGAGTCTTTGGGTTTCTCATCATAAGCAAATACCACAAAGTCTGTGGGAATCAAACAATCTCCCACTTTGATAGGAACATCTTCCAAGACACCTTCAGGGATCCTGACAGAACGATCAGCAAGGACTAAGGAGATTCTGGTGGTCTTGAAGTCTGTCATATCCAGCCTAAGAGCAACTGAAAGAGGCATCAAGTTTACACTTGAACCCAAGTCGCATAGAGATCTCCCAAACTTGTCTGAAAAGATAAAGCAATCAAGAACAAAGCTTCTTTGATCGGAGAGTTTCTCTGGTAGCGTGTTCTGAATGACAGCACTAACTTGCTCTGATATCATCATTACTCCTTCCTCCATATCCATCGTCTTGGTCATCATCCACTTCAGGTATCTCTTTATCACTGGAGTAGTTCTAATGGCATCCATCAAAGGAATTTCAACCACTAGTCTATCCATGATAGCCTTGCATCTAGCGTCCAGTAGCTCCTTCTTAGACTTCTTTGGTATCAAGGGGAAAGGGATCTTTGGTTTGTAAACCCTTTCTGCTGCAACCTTCGTTGTTGTGAGCTGATCTGGTGTAGTCCGCGTTGGGTGTCGATCGACACCCTCCTGGTGTCGATCGACACTTGCTTCTGAAGTCGAGTTCTTCGTGTCAAGCTCGTCTTACTTGTCGTGGATCTCCTCGGGTGTCGATCGACACTGGCTCCGCAGCGTCTTCTATATATTCGAGCTCCTCGAATTCTTCAGTGTTTAGCCTTCTGTTCTGCACAGGTTGAAGGTTTTTCCCACTCCTCAATGTGACAGCATTCACATGGCGTTTGGGATGTGTATCTGTCTTTCCTGGAAGGAATCCTTCTTGCCTGTTAACAGCTTCTGCGGTTTGAGCAACTTGAACATCAAGCTTCTTCATGTGAGAGGTTATGCTCTCAATCTTTCCATTCAGGTCTTGATACAGTGAATCAATCTTCCCATTGAAATCCACTGTCATCTTCTGTTGTCCTTCTAAGATTTGCTCAAACATAGCTTCCATTTTGTTGTCTTGCGCAGGTGGTTTCTAGTAAGAAGAATTTTCATATCTCCTTTGGTAATTGTTGTTGCTGTTCTGGAATGGGGTTTTTTAGTATAACCAGAAGAGTTCTGATTTCCTGTGAAGGAGCTCTTCTGATAATTTCCATTGAAACTTATGTTCCCTTGCTGATTCCCAAACCTTTGGCCTTGAAAACCACCTTCGTTGATGTAGTTGACATCCTCGTCTTTGTATCCTTCATCTGGTTCGAATGTCTCCACTTCATTAGGAAAGTGGACTTGCTTCTTCCCCACCAAGAGATCCAGCTTCATGTTTACCTCAGCAATTTGGCTTCCTCCAGTTACTCCTGCGTGTTGTCTTCTTTCGAAGTCTGCATTCTTGGTGCTGTTGCAAGAGGCCAAATTCTCTATAAGCACCATTGCGTCTCCTGGGTATCTGGTGTTGAAGTTACTATTGCTCGCTGCGTCTAAGGCCATCTGATACCTCCAATTAATCCCGCGGTAGAAGATACCAAGGAGCTGCGGTTCGCTAAAACCGTGGTGTGTGCAGTCCCTCTGGTATGCCTTGAATCTCACCCAAGAAGCTTTGAATGCTTCAGTGGGTCCTTGGAAGAATGTAGTGATCTTCGTCCTCAACTCTTCTGAACTCACGTCATCAAAGAAATTGCATAAGAATGCATTCTTTGTCTCTTCCCAAGTTGTTAGTGAGCCTGGATCCAACTGCTTCAGACAGTAGGATGCATCTCCAGCAAGCGAGTAAGGGAAGAGCTTGCAGAAAAGATAGTCGTAGGTCACTCCATTGGCCTTGATACTTGAAGCTAAATCTTCGAATCTTTCAATATGGTCCATAGGGTGCTCGTTAGGAAGACCATGAAAGGGATGCTGAGCCACCAATGTGAAGTAAGCAGGTTTCAACTCAAAGTCATTCCTTTGGTATGCAGGAGGACGGATCGCAGCTCTATTAGGATAGAACTGGTATGGGCGGTTGTACTCGCCTTATGTTCTTCCACGTCCAGCTTCTGCAGGGGCGATTTGTATCGCTGGTTCAATGATGGCGGCGCCAGCCTCATCAAGTCTCTGTCCTAGGGCATTCCTTCTATTGCCCTCTAGGTCGAATAGGTTGCCTTCTGCGTCGCGTACCAAAACCATAGCTTCGGCCATTGTAGTCTGCGTAAGGTGTCGATCGATGCTAGTTGTGTCGATCGATGGTGAGGTTGGGTGTCGATTGATGCTAGTTGTGTCGATCGACACTCGGGCAGATTTGCGGTTCGTACGTTCCAAACGACCGAGCTCTTGGTTCAGTGCGACTAGTTCTTCTTCCTTGTTGCTTCTGGTACTGGGCATGCACCTGAAACTAAATTAGTAACAAAAAATAAAAACAAAACCTAGTTAAAATCCAAATACTAGATTCCGTAGGCAGCTATTACTTCCCCGGCAACGGCGCCAAAAACATGATAGGGGTCAGGTTTTACCCTAATAAAACTACTACAAGTGCACAACAAAAACAATCGTAGTATAAGGGGTATCGAAATCCCAAGGGAAGTAGATGCTACGCTAAGGTTTCTAAATTCAGATTATGCTAAGTCAAATAGATATGAAAGTAAACTAAGTTATGCGAAATAGGTAAATGAGATTAATTCGGATTAAAGTTCAGGAGACTAAAGCGCTAGGCAATGATGATTATCAGAATGAATCAGAGAATGCAGATATTATTTCGTCAGGAAATAATTAAGAACCGTTTAGAACTCGAAACGCTAATTTAAAACTAATCAACTCTCATTGCAGAAGTTATCTATGCCTAAATTCCAGAAAACCAAATCTCTTTGCGAGTTCAAACAATTCAGACAAGCATTAATGTTCAGGTTCGATTTGTTCACAAAATACCTAAACCAAATCTCTTTGTGAATAGATATTTTTCTTATCTATGATTAGGTCAGATTATCAATAATGCTCTCGCATCTATTAAACAACCTAGGGTTTGATTTCTAAGTGAGCAATTTCAAAAATCAAGTTAAGCACAAATCAAAATGAAGATCCAAGTGATTTTCTTAACAATAATAATGATTCTACAAATTCATCATCAACCCTAAATCACCCTAACCTAACTAGCAAACTACTCAGACATAATTATGAAAACACAAATCATGGCTGAAATAAATTGCATAAAAAGAATAGAAAATGATACAGAGGTTCGAAATCTGGCTCAGATGAGTTAGAATTGTCTCCCCAAAAGCTCAAGATCAATCTCTCTCTAAGTCTAAAAACAATAAATTATGAAAAGGTATTCAGACTTAACAATGCATGTAAACTATTTATATAAGAGGATTTTCGTCCAGGGGCAGTCATGTAATTTTTTCAAATTTGCTCTCTTTCCTTTTTCTGATAGAAGTCGCGAAACTTGGCCGACCTTGATTGGTGTCGATCGACATCTTGTGCGTAAATATACTCTTCCGACTTCATCACTTCGGCTGCTTCTCCAAAATGCTCCAAAAAGTTCAAGATTCTCCCATTTAGCTCCAAGTGCTCTCCATCCTGTAAAGACTCAAATAGGACTTGAAAACTAACAAAAGACAATAGGACTCGAAAACTAACAAAAGACTATAAAAACACTTATACCATGGTCCAAAAGTGGATAAAAACCATAATATGTCAATATTAAGTCTTAATTAAGTACTTTGGAGGTTTGTAGGACCTCTATGGAGAGTTGGGTGACAAGGAAGAAGAAGAGAATGGAGCCAAACATGAAGCAGACAAATTTTAGAAGTGTACCGACCTTGGTGTCGACCTACCAAGGTTGATATGGTCCGGCAGGAAGGACGAGACGAGCGTATCGGGCATTTGTATTGGACTACTAAGGTCGATACAAAGGCCACCCGGAGATTTGGAAAGAGCGTATCGGGCATCTGTGTCAGACTGCTAAGGTCGATACATACCTCAGCCGAAGATCGAGCAATGGCGTATCGGGCGTTTGTGTCGAGCTCAGTCCTTGAAGAAAACTTTTAGCAGCGTATCAAGCTGCATGTCGACCTAGCAAGCTCGATACGCTGCCTGATTTTCGCCTAAAACCGGGTCAATATACCCGGTTTGTTCCGGGTTTACCCGGTTCGTCCATTGTTCACTATAAATAGAAAAAGACCTAAATTTTCCTAAGTATCTTTTAATCTTTTGTTTTTGCTTAGAAAACCTTCCTTTTTGGTTTCTAAGTGATTTTGTAAGACATTTCTCTAAAGTTTATGCAAATTAGTACTTGTCTCTTTTAATCTTTCATCTTCTATCTCTCTAATCATGTTTATCTCTATTTCTTTCATATGATTTAAGGGGTTAATCATGATTAGTGAGTATTTTCATTAGAGTCTAAGGATGGGTTAGATCTAGGGTGTTTTAAGGGTTAATTTTAATGTCTAGGATTAGATCTTCTCATTTCCCTCCTTGTTTACCTCCTTGTTTAATGTTCTAAATGCTAGTTTATCCATGATCAAGCTAAAACTAGGCCTTAGGGAATTTTCCACCCACAAGGTATGTTGAATTTTCCAATCAACTAAACAAGGGATTTACATTCCTAGCTCATGAAAGTAATTGTCTAGGGTGTTTATTAGCAATTTAGAACTGTTTCATAATGCTTATTAGCTTCCTTTTCATAAATGAAAGTTTGATCTTGATTAGGATGATTAATGAAAGGATTAATGCCATGAAAATGGATTAGTCTAGCTTTTGAGTTCTAAGCTTAGAGATTAGCATATTATGTTATTGATTGACATCAAAGATTGATTCTTGGAACACCTTAGGATGGTAATCTCATCTTTGGATTCGTTTTAGTAATTTGATAAGCTTGATTAGTAGTTAATTAGCTTTTAATTTGTTTGATTAGTGCACTCATTGGTTAATTAAGGTGTTAGTATCTTTTGTCTAGTTTGTTTGGTCACTTAGATTGTTAGTTAAACCTCAAAACTTTATTTCTAGCTTGGATTAAGAAGTTATATGCATTCCTAGTGTCTTAACCATTTCCATATGGATTGATCCTTAATTATTACAATGATATAAGTAGCTTGAGTAGTTGTTAAGAACAAGAAAAATCTACTTATCACTAGACGTTAAAACTGCTTTCTTACATGGTACACTTGATGAAGTCATCTACATGAGTCAGCCAGAAGGTTTTATAGAGAAGGGAAATGAAGATAAGGTGTGTTTTCTTAAGAAATCTCTATATGGTTTGGAACAGTCTCCTAGACAATGGAATCAGAAATTTGATGAATTCATGCAGGAGTTTCCAAGGAGCACCTAAGATCCGTGTGTTTACACTAAGGGATCATGTATTGATGATATGATATATCTCTTACTTAATGTTGATGACATGCTTGTCGCAGCAAAAGCTAGGAAGAAGATCAAAATCTTGAAGACAAGCTTAAAAACGAAGTTTGAGATGAAGGATCTAGGACCATCAACTAGAATCCTTGGCATGGATATCATCACGGACAGAAAGAAAGGGACTTTGAAGTTATCACAAGAACATTATCTTAAGCAAGTTTTAAGAACTTTTAACATGGAAGATTGCAAGGCCGTTGTAACTCCATGTAATTCACAGTTCAAGCTTAAGAGTTTAACACAGCAAGAGTTGATAACAGAGACACAGTTGATGGATACAGTTCCCTATGCTAGTGCAGTAGGTAGCCTAATGTATGCTATGATAGACTCCAGGCCTGATCTAGCATTTGCCATCTGCTTGGTTAGCAGATACATGGCAAATCCAGGAATAAATCATTGGTCTGCGGTTAAATGGATTTTGAGGTACTTAAAGGGAGCTACAGAAGTGTGTCTTACGTTCACAAAATCAGAAAGGTTTGAGATTGAGGGGTTTTCTTATTCAGATTTCGCTTCAGATCTGGACAAAAGAAGGTCCTATCTGGGTATGTTTTCAAAGTTGGTGATAACACGGTAAGTTGGAGATCATGTCTCCAGCAAGTACAGTAAAACCTCTATAAATTAATAACGTTGGGACCGTGAGGTTTTATAAAAAAATATTAATTTATAGTGATTATTAATTTATAGATATATTATTTGGTTGAAAAACTAATTTTGGGACTGACAAAAAATATTAATTTAACGAGGTATTAATGAATCGAGTATTAATTTATAGAGGTTCTACTGTAGTTGCATTATCAACGAAGGAGGCTGAGTATATGACACTACCAGAAGCTACTAAAAGAGGAATCTGGCTTAAGGGATTATGCAGTGAATTGGGGTTTAAACAGGACTATTTTAAACTCAATTGTGATTCACAAAGTGCTATTTGCCTAGCAAAGAACAGTGTGCACCACGACAGGACCAAACACATTGACTATAAATATCACTTCATCAGAGATATTGTCGAGGAAGGTTCAGTCAAGATTCTCAAAGTTCACACTACTAATAATCCAGCAGATATGCTTACGAAGTGCTTACCTGGAACAAGTTTTGAGAAGTGCCTTATGCTTCTCAAATGTTACGCTATAATTGTTTCCAGGAAGTGTCGAGATCGCTCTTAGTCGATTGGGGATCTCGCAAAGACAAGATATTGAAAGAAATCAGTACCAGGAAAGGAGGAATCGACCAAAGTTTCAGATGGTAAAATCTGGAAGGTTATTAAGCAGAATGTTATTTGATTTGGATTTAATCGGTTCACCATCTCAAGGGGAACAGAGAAGACATGGGTTTGATAACAGTTTGTCATCTCAAGGGAAATCGATGAAAGGGAAATTTCAGATGGTCAAATTTGAAATCTATAGTATCAAAAAAAAGGTTTATGGTTTTTTACCTGTCAATCGGAGGTACTTAATTGAAATCAGGGATCTTCAGCAGCTGCAGGTGCATAGAAGATGGTAAGAAATTAAGTATAAAATCGCAGGAAAAGGAAACTTAAATAGTATCACAGTAGAGAGATAGCTATTGGGGTTTCCGATCACCTGAGATTACAGAGCTGAGCTGCGACGGTTAAGATGGCAGCGCGGAATTGACTGGCGGTGAAGTCAGAGAAAGTCACGGTGGTTCTCTATCGGAAAAGCGGAAGGATCGAGAATAAGTCTATGATTCTCGCATATAACCGAAATTAATCGTTGGTGAAGATTTGTGGCTTAAACGGCGGAAGAGATGAACGCCGGTAGCAGCGACAAAACGGCGGTGCAGTCGGAGGAGGTCGTGGTGTTCAGAGTCGGTGAGACTCGTCGGCTCATTTGAAGCCGTGAATCGTGACAGTGGCGTGTCAAGTCGGCAGTTAAAAATTAGAGGTGAAGTCGGCAGGATCAATCCATTGGGTGATGACAGAGTGAGCCGGTGAAGGCTTGTCGGAGAAATTGAACGGAGAATTGAGAGAGATGGCCAAAATAACGAAGTCTTCGAGGTTGAATCGAGACAAAAGTGGAGATTGAAAGATTATTGTCTTCATTCACACTTGGGCCAATCATAAACTCTCGGATCATGTAAGTAATGGGCTCAAGCCCAATAAGAGTTTTGTACAAGGGAGAAGGTGAATGTTTGGGTTTATGTCCTAAGACTCATTCACTCATTTTCTTGGTATATAAGCTACAAGGGTTTTGCATAAACCTATCGAAGAAGAGAGAAGAGAATAAGAGAGGCACAGTCAAGAGTCTCCAAGGTTTCGTCTTCTTCCTTGAGCTTGTGTGTGTTTGCCGTCACGTTCACGTTTCAGAGCTAAGGTCTTTAGTTTTCTGTTCTTTCTTCTTGTTATATCTGGAACAGAGAGAAAGAGATATGTGAGGTTATAGACGTGAGACAAAGAGATCATACTTGTAAACACTTGCTTGAATCTAGTGGATCGTTGAGAGCACAATCTCTCCCCAGATGTACCGAAAGAGAACTGGGTAAACAAATTTCTTGTGTCTTGTTTGAATCAACAACAAAACAAATACGTATCAAGGTCAACGATCGTACTTAGCTTAATTCATATTAGCTAAGGTTGAGGTTGAATTTGATAATAAAACCTCACATTTTGTTTTTTGTTTACTTGAATATTTAATAACTTTTTAAATGGTCAAAGCACACTAAATAATGTAGAACCGTTGTCAAAGAGATTAAGTATTATTTTGATAAAGATAAATTGTCTTGGACACCTAAACAATCATGGTTTTGATTAAGAACATGATTTTTTAAGGAAGCTTTCATGTTAAACCAGCACAACACAGATAAATTGACAGTATTCTATGTGCTTTGACAGGTGACCATGATCATTATGGTCAGGCGTTCGAGCCACAATTCCACAAGTTTTTATAACGCTAGAATCAGATTTTTTCATATTCCATGTGAAAACCTGAACTACTCTATCAATAGGGTACTCAGAAGGAGAAGAACGACAAGGTATATCCTTCGTCAATGGATCTCCAAGACTCAAATCTCTACTGTTTTTCATTTCTGCATCCGCTATCTCAGGAAACATAGAAACCAGCTTGATGCAGTCCATCTTGTTTGAGGGATCGAGACACCAATCTTGTTCTTCTGAGAGATCCATTAGCTTTGCACTTGTACACAACAAAATTATCCGAATGTGTTTCCTTTCTTAATTAAACTGAACCTAGAAAATCCACACAAGCAAAATTTCACATTTACTTTCTCTAATTTCCTCATAGGCAAACTCAAAGCGCTAAAAATCAACAGTGTAACCCATAAAACCAAGGATGTGAGCGGTCGAACCCTTGGTCTCATCTAATCTCCAGAGGCACCTGTAGCGAAATGGCCATGTCTCGAACAAAACCCAGAGCCGAATCCGAAGTGAGAGGAAAGCAAGGGAGAGAGTTTTCTCTGTCGAAGTACGGCGAATCAATCGGGGGCTGGTAAGAACACCATAGCTCAAACGAGATATTCCAAAATTGGACTCGCAGAGATCGGTTCACAAACCAACAAAACCTCCATGAATCTGAAATCAGAGTATAGAAATCACGGTCGGAGCAATAAACTACAAAACGAGAAATTGCATATGCAAAAATAAACCTTAGACGATGGATTAAAAAAAACCATCTTCTCACCATCGATTGATTCATAACCCTTCCCAACACCGATCCTAAATTTCGGAATCCAAATTCCAAATCAGATACAAAAAGGATCAAGAGCTAGCTATCTGCACAGCTTCCTTTTGAATGCTCGATAAGAGATCTTTTGGTTATGGAAATATAAAAAGCCGTCGACGTTGTCCTTCGGAGATTTGTTGCTGTCGTCAGACTGAGTTTTTGTCGTGAATATGTTCTGATTTTGTCGCAAGTCGTGAAATGTTCTGATTTTATGAGAGAGGACAAAATTGTTTTTTGTTCTTTAATGAAGGCTATTTCAGATAAAAAATCAGCGTGTGTGCTGTATCTGAACTATAAACTTGTTTTGTGCTATATAAGAGAATTGCCCTTTCTATTTTTACGAGGAAATATGTTTTCCCGTAATACTAGTATATAAATAAAATAGAAGTAAAAAAAAAAAAAATTGGTTCGCAACCAACCGCCTCCCAAACCATTTTTAACAAATTCTTCTTCTTCCACTCAAGGATAACCATTTAGTGCAGAATCGCATTGGAAGAACAACAACAGTCTGACATCAAATCCTTATTTGGCGCTCTAATTGTCCTTTTTAGTTGAGGGTTCTTAGGGTTTTTGCTTCTCCGGACGAACATAGGAAGATGTGCGGTAGGGCTCGCTGTACTTTGAGAACTGGCGATGTCCCCAGGGCTTCTCACCGCCATGGCGTTCCTGCCCGTTTTCTACACCCTGACTGGTCTTCTATCTCTTCTCTCTTCTAATTTCTCGATTTCGATTTCAATTTGTATAGATGTTCGGAGAAAAACTTCTCACTTTCTGAACTCTGAACATTGTTGGTTTGCTGTTAAACAGTTATCGTCCTTCTTACAATGTTGCGTCGGGATCTTATATGCCTGTTC
Organism: Alliaria petiolata; assembly: GCA_020283515.1. Lineage (NCBI taxonomy): Eukaryota > Viridiplantae > Streptophyta > Magnoliopsida > Brassicales > Brassicaceae > Alliaria > Alliaria petiolata. The sequence continues at coordinate 142,808,626 of JAHZTW010000001.1, read as the reverse complement.
TGCGGACAGACAATGATGGTGTTGCTGTCCATTGTATGAAGTGGGGATTAGTCCCTGGTTTCTGTTAACGAAAAACCGTAAATCTCAAAAGAACCGATAGAATCAGAATCTATGTTCATAAAACACAAATTCCGAGCTCACCTGCAGAGAATCCGATGAATAAGAAAGGAAACTCAGGCCACAATTAACCAATTTTGCCGATCAAAGAGAAGATCGAGAGAGACGAAACTTTTCCATAAAATTCTCGATAAAAAGTTACCAACAACTCACGCCTCCTTATATTCGAATACAAACAAAATACCAATGACATGGCATTTTAATTAAAACTTATAATCCTATATCAAATCCTCCTCGCTCGAAGTACCTTGTCCTCAAGGTTTAAACGCAGGCCACTTCTTATGGACGTCAAACAGTAATTCCCAAGTAGCTTCCTCGACGGCTTGGTTTGCCCATTTGATCAAGACCATCGTGGTAGCCTTACCCTGACGATTAACCATCTTCCTCTCTAGAATTTCTTCAGGTTCTTTGACCAGCACATCTTGCACTACCGAGGGCAATTGAGTTGAAACTTGAAACCCGCCCACTTGAAGTTTTAACTGAGAAAAGTGGAAAACTGGGTGGATATGAGAAGATGCAGGGAGTGCCAATTTGTACGCTACTTCCCCACACCTGTCAACAATTTTGTAAGGACCAAAGTATTTAGGAGAAAGTTTCTGGTTGGCCCGTAGAACCACAGATTTCTGACGGTAAGGCTGAAGCTTGACATAAACATAATCTCCAATGTCAAAACTGCGTTCAGTACGTTGATGGTCTGCGAACTGTTTCATCCTATGTTGGGCTCGCAACAAATGAAACTTAAGCAGCAGAACCATATTCTCCCTTTCCTGCAAGCATTTCGCTACTACGGCCACTTTCGATTCACCCAGGAGATAAGGTAAATGTTGAGGAAGTGTTTGACCATAAACCGCATCGTACGGTGTCATCTGGATCGCCGTGTGATAATTGGTGTTGTACCAGAACTCTGCTAGAGGGAGCCATTTACTCCACAAGTGGGGTCGATCGCTGCACATACACCGCAAATAAGTTTCCAAGCACATATTCACCACCTCTGTCTGTCCATCACTTTGCGGGTGATAGGCACTTGACATTTTAAGGGCAACGCCTTGCAAGCTGAACAATTCTTTCCAAAATTCACTGAGAAACACAGTAGCCCGATCACTGACGATGGATTGGGGAAACCCGTGAGGTTTAAATACATTATCTAGGAAGGCTTGAGCAACTGAAACTGCTGAATACGGATGTGAGAGGGCCATAAAATGAGCAGCCTTACTCAACCTATCAACCACCACTAAGATAAACTGACTTGCCGAAAGATAATGGTAACCCATCAATGAAATCAAGCGAGATATCTGTCCAAATTGCCTCAGGGATAGGTAGTGGCTGTAACAACCCGAGGTAAGCAGAAGTGTCGTACTTACATTGTTGACAGATATTGCAACTCCGAATATAGGTTTGGATATCTTTTGACATTCCCTTCCAGTAGAACAGTCCCTTGACTCTCTGGTGTGTAACATCCCGTCCAGAGTGGCCTCCCCTGCCAGAACCGTGTAACCATTCCAAAATTGTATTGCGCAAGGAGATATCCATTGGAACCACAATCTTACTCTTCCTGCGCAAAACATTTTGAGACCATGAGAAATGCTTTTTAGCCTGCGGTTTCAGCTTTAAGTCGTCAATAATTGATTTAAGCGCCAAATCCGTATCATAACACGCCTGAATCCGCTGCATCAAATCACATTCCATGACTGACATCGCCATGTGTAATATCTCCGAGCCTTCCATACGAGATAATGCATCAGCTACTAAGTTGTCTTTCCCTTGTTTGTACTGGATTTCATAGTCAAATTCCAGGAGCTTGGGAAGCCACTGCTGTTGAATTGGCGTGTTGAGTCTTTGCTCCAACAGATATTTGAGGCTGCGTTGATCAGTCTTAATGAAAAAATGACCCGTAAGGAGGTAGTGCCGCCACTTCTGCACAGCGAAAACAACAGCCAATAACTCTTTCTCATAAATGGAAAGGTGAAGTTGCTTACCTTTCAAGTGTCTACTAATGTAAGCGAGAGGGTGCCACTCCAGCATCAGTACTGCACCGATACCCTGACCACAAGCTTCTGTCTCTACCACAAAAGGTTTGTCAAACCTTGGTAACGCCAGTACTGGTGCCGCACATAAGGCTTGTTTGAGTACATCAAACGCCACACTTGCTTCTGCAGACCATTCGAATGCATCTTTCTTCGTCAAAGCCGTTAAAGGTCTCGCTATTGTGCCAAAATTACGCACAAATCGGCGATAATAGCCTGCCAAACCCAGGAATCATCGTAGTTGTTTGAGATTCATGGGAATAGGCCAATCTGCAACAGCCTTCACCTTGTTAGGGTCCGTGGAAATCCCTTGAGCTTGAATATAATGGCCCAAGTATTCCAGTCTCGCCGACGCAAACTCACACTTGGTTCTCTTGGCAAACAAGATGTTCTGTCTCATGAGCACAAAGACACTTCGCAGTTGGTCGATATGAAGATCCATATATGAACTATAAACAAGTATATCACCGAAGAAAATGAGAACACATTTCCTTAGTAAGGTCTTGAACACTGAATTCATGAGGGCTTGAAATGTTGCCGGTGCATTGGTGAGACCAAAAGGCATTACTATATATTCATAATGACCACTGTGAGTTTTGAAAGCAGTTTTATGAATATCTGGTGGAGCCATACGCACCTGATGATACCCTGCTCGCAAATCGATCTTAGAATAGACCCTTGAACCTCCCAACTCGTCCATAAGGTCTTCGATTAGTGGTATAGGGAATATGTCTTTTACTGTCATACCATTTAAACCCCTGTAATCCACACATAACCGCCACGTCCCATCTTTATTCTTGACTAAGACCACAGGTGAGGCATACGAGCTGGAGCTGGTTTGTATGGTACCCGCCTGCAATAATTCCTGCACGATCTTATCAATCTCGTTCTTTTGGTACAATGCATAACGATATGGGCGTTGATTAATGGGATTGGAGCCCTCCAACAGTGGAATTTTGTGATCATGATGCTCACGGAATGGAGGAAGTGTAGTAGGTTCAGCGAACACCTCCTCGAATTCCATAAGTAACTGATCTAAAGCCGGTGAAACAGGCGTGGGTGACTTGTCTGCTTCCAGGGAATACAACATCAATTGGTCTTCCTCTGCTACGTTGTGGGCACAAATCATAGAAAGTTGAACATGCTCGTCATTCAACTTGCTCAGTTTTGCTTCTTTCATCACCCGCACAGAATCATGCTTAAGACCATGAAGAACAACTTTTTTTTGTTCCCATTTAAACTGCATCGTAAGCTTTTTGAAATCCCAAGTAATAGGTCCCAATAGCTCTAACCACTGATCACCTAGGACCATATCACACCCACCAATAGGAATTACCATAACATCGGATTGGAAACTTGTACCTTGGAAGCTCCAGTGGAAATCTTTGACAGTAGCACTGACACCAATCCTGCTCCCATCCGCAACCTTTACTCTTGTCATGCCTGCTGGAATCAGTTTGCATCCCAATTTTTCAGCTACCTTACAGTCAACAAAGTTATGTGTTGAACCGGTGTCAATCAGAATGAACAAAACCTTCTTGCCGTGCATTCCTTTAACTCTCATGGTATTATGAGTGGAAATTCATGCCACTGCGCTCACTGAGATGTGGGCAATATCAGCCTCTTCCTCAACATGTAATTGTTCAATACCCTCCTCCTTGTCCGAGTCGTCTTCTTCCTCAGCATCAATCAAGAACAGTTGAGCTTTTTTATGTTTCAGGTAATAACCAGGGGTATACTGTTCATCACAGAAGTAACAGAGGCCTTGAGACCTTCTTCGTGCCATCTCTTCAGCCGTGAGAGTCGTTTTTGTACCTTGCGGCTTGACTTGCAATTCCCTCGGCTTATCTGGTGCTACAAATTTTCCACGTCGAACCTCATTGTCTTTCGTAAGTGGTAGAATACCCTTAGAACCGTTGTTGTTCTTGGAGTTTGACCAGCTTTGATTAAAAGGTTTTTGAAGATGAGCTTTTTCATACAAACGACCAAGCATCAAACACTGACGGATTGAGTGTGGTTGAAACATTCGGATATGCATCTGCGTATCCATTCTTAACCCCGCCAAATACGCACTGACCAAATACTCCTCCGAGAGATTCACCCTGGTTTTAATCAGTTCGAAACGGCCGTGATACTCCACAATCCCATTAGTTTCTTGCAACTGCTTCAACTCAGCTATAGGATCATCCCACAATTCATCAAAACGCTCCTGCAAAAGCATCTTATATGTTGACCAAACAAACACAACGTTCTGGCCCAAATCAGATTGCACAATAGATTGATGCCAAGTTGCAGCTACATCGTCAAAGTGGATTGACGCGATACCCACTTTCAATTCCTCAGGGGTTTGATCGATCATAAAAAATTGTTCAGTTTTAAACAGCCACTCCTTAATCTTATCACCATTGAATCTGGGAAAATCCAATTTGGCAAGCCTAGTAACACCAGCGTAATGATTTGTCGGACCATCTCTACCTCTTCCTGGTTCGGGATGGATCATCGGAGAAGAAATATTCAGCGGTGATGGTTGGTTCGTGCTACTGGTTGTAGCTGATCCTCTATTAATGGAGATTAACTGGATCGCTTCTAACATATCTGCGATATTCTTGTCGATCTTGTCATTCTGCGTCGCGACTACATCCTCCAACGCTTGGGTGCGATCCAACATCTCATTAATCCGCGATCCCAAGTCCTCCACCTCGCGGACAACAGCTTGAGCTCGAGTTTCCGCCATGGATTCCGAAGAATCGTACAGTCTCTGATACCTTTGTTAACGAAAAACCGTAAAGCTCAAAAGAACCGATAAAATCAGAATCTATGTTCATAAAACACAAATTCCGAGCTCACGTGCAGAGAATCCGATGAATAAGAAAGGAAACTCAGGCCACAATGAACCAATTTTGCCGATCAAAGAGAAGATTGAGAGAGACAAAAATTTTCCATAAAATTCTCGATAAAAAGTTACCAACAACTCACGCCTCCTTATATTCGAATACAAACAAAATACCAATGACGTGGCATTTTAATTAAAACTTATATTCCTATATCAGTTTCACTAAGAAAACTGATAAGCCTGACTTCTTCAAAATGGTATAACTTTACTACTTCTGCTAAGGAACTTCTTTTGTGGGTTTTGTTTGCCTTGAAAGTTTATTATCTGATTGTGAAAAAGATTGTATCATTTGGTTTTGCTTGTCATGAGATTTGCATCTGTTTTGTCTTCTCTGATTGCTGACTTGATGCCATAATATAGTTTGGTTTATATATTTTGCAGTTTAATGCTCGATCTGAATCTGTAGCTGCGAAAGCGTCTTTTCGCCGATTGCTTCCAAAGAATAGTTGTCTTGTTGCAGTTGATGGGTACCATCTCCTCTTTCTTCAAATTATAATCCATGTTCAATCTGTGTGTGAAGATATTGACATCCTAAGTTATATTCTCCTCAGATATTACGGGAAGAGTTTTTCAATTCAGAAATTTTACTGTCTTTACTCATTTCATGGTTACTCTTTGTATTCTTTGTAAATAACCTCAAGACTAAAGTGTTGTTATTGACTTTTCTTTCTGGAAACATTCTTCGGAAACAGTTTTTCTGTTCCTAGATTTCTATTTGAAAAACTCTTCTTTCTCTAGGATCAGATTGTTTATAAACTTTTTCATCCATTTGTTCTGCTGTTACATTGCTATCGGGATACTATACGTACCGTTTATCAATGTATAGTGTTGGCCCAGTGTGTGTTGGGATCACAAAGCTCATAAAACTTTTAGCTAATTTTCTGATTATGTTATTGTAGTTAGATGTGTACTTTTTCTTTATACCAATACACATGCTTGTATCTATATCCCGAAAGTTATAAAAGTACTTATATTTAGATTCGTTTTTGAAGGTTCTATGAGTGGAAAAAGGAAGGTTCAAAAAAGCAACCTTACTACATCCATTTTAAGGATGGGAGGCCTCTGGTATTTGCTGCTCTTTTCGATTCTTGGCAGAACTCAGGAGGTGAACCATTTATATTCTTCTTTATTTTAAGCTTTGATGATATTCATTTTGAAGCCGATCCTGGAACATTTAATTATTAAGAAACATTTTCTAGACTTCCAGTAACCTTTTCGCAGATGTTTGAAAATTTTATATTTTGTAATTGCTTACTGTTACTAATTATACTCAATCTCTATCTGGTGCACGTACGAGGATATTTTCAAGTCTATGTATTGGAAAATTGAAGCAAACTTGAGATGAATTAGATCTTTTTGTTTTTTGGTCCTTTTTGGTAGCTGTAATCTCTCGCCCGCTTTGAATTTAGAACATGACACAGTTACGTTTTTCCTTCCAGGTGAGTCACTTGACACCTTTACGATTTTGACAACCAGTTCCTCCTCGGTCCTCCAGTGGCTCCATGGTGAGAACTAAATACATTGGCTATTTCCGGTGACTTTTTTTCTTATGTGAAATTTGTTTCCTTATCCATATCACTAGCGATTGTCAGTAGCACAATGGCATGTGAAGTTGGGTATTATATATTCTCTATGGAACCTTAGCTTGAGTTCCTCGTTGTTCAAATCTAAGTTTGATCAAACACGCACATTATCGGAGATATGAAGTTCAGGTATCATACTAGTTTTTAGTTGTTTTTGTTTTCTTGTTACATCTGATTAGATAAGCTCCTTTAGAAAAGATACATCTGTAATTTCGAGTCTGCTGCATAATCTTGAAGTTCAGAAAAGAACATGGCTTTTCATATAGGAAGCTTACATTATAAGCAACTGTTGGTGAGTTTGTTTGTTTTTCACTTTAGACAGAATGCCAGTAATTCATGGTGACAAGGAATCAGTCGACACATGGCTAGATGATCCCTCAACGTCGAAACTGAAGCCATTACTTGCACCATATGAAAACTCGGATTTGGTAAGCTTACTTAGTTCCTCATTTCTATGTAATAATGGTATTTTCTTATTTCACATACTTGAGGTTTAACTTTCAGGTATGGTATCCAGTAACCTCTGCAATTGGTAAACTATTTTTTGATGGACCAGAGTGTATTCAACATGTACGGTTAATCAGTTTCCCTTTGGTTAGTGTGCAAGTTAAGGTCTCATGCTGTATCTGTAAGTCGCATTAAACATATTTTCACTTCGAACATTCTTATTCTCATATAGCAAGCTATGTTTTGGTACACTTATCATCAGTTAGATATATTTGAGGATTATGCCACATGCAGATACCGCTAAAGGCTTCGCAAAACAGCTTGATCTCGAAGTTTTTCTCAGCAAAGCCGCCCAAAACAGACGAAGTAGACAAAAAAACCAAATCGACAGATTCAGATATCTCAGTTGATTTGAAAGAGGAACCTAAGGTTGAAGGTTATGAAAGGGGCGTATTTTCTGACAGCAATAAGAAAGCTGAAGAACTAGATGAGGAGAAAGATAAATCTAATGAAGCCAAAAATCTCGGTTTTGAAAAGATTGTGAAAGCAGAACCATTTATTGAAGATAACTCAGCTGTTGCATCCCATCTTGAATCTGTAAAGAATGAAGTTGACGAGGATACAAGTGAAGAAGGCAAATCCATAGAAACTGGTCTTGCTAATGTAACAGTTGAGAGCAATGCCAGCATACCGGCTGAATCCGACAACCTTGATCTCCCAAGAATCTCGAAAGAGGAACCCGAGAGACAAGGCCATCGCGTAACTACATTTGAGGAACATAATCAACTTGAGCTCCAGCATGAGGCTGTTCAAGACAAACAAGGAAGTGAAAACGAAAAGACAGTTTTAAATTTCCAGACCATGAAGGAAGCTGGCTTAGAGTTTAGCGAGAAGTCTTCAGGAAAGAGTGGGACGAAGCGAGACTATGAGTTATTCTCATCTCAAGAAAAGCCATGGAATCAATCTGAGAGGTTGCGAGATGTTAAAAGCTGTGGGAAACGTGAAACGAAGCATGGAAAGGGGACGTCTGACATCAAGAAATCTAAGGAGACGCAGTCTACATTACATTTCTTTTTCGAAGAGAAATAGTTGGGGTATTTTGGTTGTAAGATTATAAGGATCCGTCGATTTTGTATATATGGGTGGATAACTAGAGTAATTTTGGAAATCATGTTTATTGTAAGAAAGATGCAAAATATATTTTTATTACTAAAGTAATTTGCGTACCAATTTTATCCCTCAGGCCTTTGACGGTAAAAAAATGTATTTACCAAAATGCCATTACTTTTCAATTGTCAAGTAGTCGAGCTTGGTAACCATAAGTCTACCATTCATTGACGGTAGAGTTAAAGAGCTAAGTCAACGGTAATTTGTGAACCGTATATTTGTTGTATATTGAAAGAGTTTTTTGGTTTTTGGTAGACTTAATTTGGTAGATTTAAATTTATGGTGTGGTAGAGATAATACTAATCGGTAGATTTGTGAAGATTTTGGTAGATATATTTTTAGTGATGGTAGACTTGTTTAAGAGTTGTTAGAATAGGAGAGACAAGTTTGACTTTTTCAAGAAGGTTGACTTGTAGTGAAGGTAGATTTAAAATACTTTCAGTAGATTTATTTTCTATATGGTAGATTTGTTGTATGAACCGGTAGACTTATTAACATCGAACACCTGAAGTTTGGTACCGCAGATAGGGTAGAGTTATCTATCTTCACAATAAATTAATTGGATTGGTAGATTTAAGGGCCATCAATGGTAGAGTTATTAATTAATTGGTAGATTTACGGTGTAGGTGTTCTGGTAGACTTAAATAAATCAGTATTTACTATAGTGATGTGATTGGTAGATTTATCGACAATGTGTAATGGTAGACTTATGTTTGGTGGTAGAGATTTGACTTTTTTCTAAGAGATCGAAAAATCTATCAGTACTATCAACTATAATTGTAACATAAAAAACGGTCAAGCCACCCGATATGTCAACATTTTGGGTTGGTTATGGTGATAAAATAGGTTGTATTTTAGAGAGGTGGCTCATAAGTTGAAAACCCTTTCATTACATTGGAAAGACGAAGGATCTAAATACGCTTACATCGTACATCGTACATCGTTCATCGTACTAACAGATAGATAGAGTTAAAGACATGAAATCATAGTTCAATTGCATGGTAATATCTACCATCATATATCATCTTTAAGAAGTTGGTATTGAACAAAAAGGTAGCACTCCTTACAGCCAATAACTCTGTGTTTGAAATTGCATTTAGGATATTCAGCCACACCCAAAACATTTGGCAACAAACCTCCACCTTCACTCCGCATACTCTTGATGGTAACGAGAACCTCTTCAGCAATCCCCAACATGTAATGTATGCGTGATCTCCATCCTACAACACGGTCTAGGAGTTCTACTGCTCTTGGATACTGGCCATATGTGATGGCGCAAATAGCAAACATAAATGTTACGTGGTCTATTCCTCCTTTAGAAGCCTTGTTGAAAAAGGGGACCACTTTCTCGACGTCACGCGCAACAAGTAATGTACTCATCCCATGCAGGTATAAACGCCTGAGGATTGTCGCATGATAGAGCCAAATCAAAAAAGCGAGGAACCCGATCCATTAAGGTGGGGTCAGTAACGCTTGCATTAGCGATGGTTCCTTTTAAGTTTTGTTTAGTAGCTTAGACGCCCAAGTTGCACGGCAAGCGTCCTTTGCTGAAACTCGGCCCACCCTCCTTAGTACGTCAACGATGAGGTCGCTTAATTGGTTGAACACGTTAGTTGAGTCCATTATCCTGTCAAAATGGCAATAGGTTACATGTAAGTTAAGCGTTTAACAATTTATGCGCTACACAATATGTCTGCCACATGTAAATCTGGTTCAAATACGAAACCAATAAAATAACTCTACTATCAATAAAATCATTTTTAACCCTATCAATATAAGTCGACCACACCTGTTTCACCTCAGTTTAAAACACCAATATTCCAAAATCTACGATCAATTCCATCTGTTGGAGAAAAAAACTTCGTTTATTTGCATCGACACAATAAATTTAAGTCTACCACTATAGGTTATACATGTTTACCGTTTCTTTTCCCGTTGTAGTGGAAGTGTTCGGCGAATCGGTTTGTCTTCACTAGTCGGTTTAGTCGATTGAAGTGTGCAAAGTCGAGTTTGTTTATAACAGGAGGTGGCAGCGATTTAGTTGTAACCGGAGGAACCCGTCAACGTCGTCGAAAATGGGGGTAATAGTATGTAATATGAAAAGAATTGAAAATATAGGCACCGAGAGGAGATAACTTATAGAGTCCTCGTCGAGTAAGGCATCATCTTTGCCGGAATCAGTGGTTTGGATTGTCCATCGATGTGTCGGCAGAGAAGTCGAGAAGAAGAGGATAAAGTGGTTTTTTTTTTTGGCTTTTGTGAACAAAAAAACCAAGCCACGTGAGCAGCAAAATAGTATATGCATTAAAATAAAAATAGATGCAATTGTGACCACATATCCAATATAAAAAAATTTCGTTTCAATCGAACTCATTTAGCGATTTAGGTAGCCGTCCAAATTGCTATCCAATTCTAGATCCGACTCACCAAGCTCCCTCTTTTTCTTCTCTCCTAATTATAGTTTTCTGAAATTTTTCAAGGTCCATCCTTTCACTAATCAACCTACTTCTTTGTCTTTTTTTTAAAAGAAAATTTTTTGATGCTTTTATTCATCTTTGATGGAGCAAATAATTTTGGTTACTGGTAATTGGAGTTTTGAGAAGCATCGACATGTTTTCATCATAGACAAGTCCAAGGGAAGCAGGATATTACGGTTAGATGACAAACCATCTTATGTTGATTTTCTTGGGATTGTGTATGAGGATTTTGGTTTGGATCAACGATTTCATGATGTGCGTTTGAGTTATATGTTCTCGAAAAAATTGTTGCAAAGATTACCACAAGATACGCCCCTGTCTTTGTAGCAAACACTAGACAGTTGAGTGGGTTTTTCGAGCAGTTGAAACAAGATCCGATTCGTCTATGTGTTGAGATTAAAGACAAAGATGCCGAATATATCATATTATCGGAATCCAAAGAGGAAGAAGTATAAGAAGTAGAAGAAGATGGAGAAGTAGAACAAGATGAAGTAGATGAAGAGGAAGATTTGAGTTCTAGATATGATGCATGCGATGACCCGGATGGCGCTAGTTCGGATGACGAAGAATATGGTAGCCTAGGGAAAGTTAAGGATTCTGCAATTTCGGATGAAGAAGAAGTGGATAATCTACCACCAAAGAAACGACCACCTATTTCCCCAGAATTTGGGAACTTGGAAAATAGGTCACTTGACTTAGCTGTTGGTCAATGTTATCACACAAAATAGCATTTGGAGATGATGTTGAAAATTCTTTCTATTACCCAAAAATTCAACTACGATGTGGGATATTCAATTCCAAAGTTGTTGACCGTCAACTGTTGGGTTGAAGGATGTGAATGGAGGGTGCGTGCTTCAACCGTAGGTGAGAGTACCATATTCCACATAAAACTTACGTTCCAACGCACACATGTTCCGTGACGGTCCAATCAGTCCGTACACGGCATGCATCTTACGATATCCTAGGTCGTCTATATAAAGACTTCATAGGTGGTGTTGGACCTGGTGTATTGCCTAATCATGTCTCAGAGGGTCTCACTAAACGTTTCGGGATAACGGTAGGTGTTTTATTTTGGTAGACTTATATATTTCCTTAATTTGGTGGTAGATTTAATATTAAATTGTGGCTATAGATTTATATATTGTTTGATGTTTCAATTACGTTTATCTAACAGTTCCATTACTGGAAGGCGCATCGTGCTTTACGTTATGCACGAGAATTAGTTTCTGGAACTTCAGAAAGTGGGTATGAAGAACTCCCTGCATACTTATACATGATTAGGTGGAGCTAATCCTGGAACACTTATTAAGCTAGAATTCGACGCAGAAGATATGTTCAAATTTTTGTTCATCGCATTTGGTGCTAGCATACATGGATTCCCATACATGAGGAAAGTTGTCGTCGTAGATGGGACGTTTTTACATGGAAAATACAGAGGTACACTTCTTCTTCCCACAACCCAAGATGGAAATTTTAATATATTTCCATTAGGTTTTGATGTCGTTGATACGGAGAATGAAGAGTCTTGGAAATGGTTCTTTAGACAACTACACCGCGTCATCCCAGATGATGAAGGACTTGCCATTATTTCGGATAGGCATAAAGCAATAGGAAAGGCTATAGGGAAGGTTTATCCTCTAGCAAATCGTGGTATTTGCACTTATCATTTGCATAAGAACATTTTGTTGAAATTTAAAGGAGGCGAAACTTTTAGACTTGTGAAGATGGCTGCCACCGCATATACGCCTTTAGAGTTCAATGCATACTATGGGGAGATTCAAGCTACACATCCTGCCCTATATAATTATTTGCAAAAAGCAGATGTCTGTAAGTGGAGTCGTGCTCATTTCCAAGGTGATAGATATAACTTCACTACAAGCAACATAGCTGAATCGGTTAATAAAGTGTTGAAAACTGCTAGAAGTAAGCCTATTGTTAGACTCTTGGAATATATTAGGATGCTTTTAATAAAGTGGTTTGCCAAAAGACGGCGAAATGCAAGTGTAATGCAAACAGCTCTCACTACTGTGGTGGAAACCTTGCTGCAGGTAATGCATGGTGGTAGGTTTGTTTCGACGTATGGTAGATTTAAAATCTTATAACTTCAAATGACGAATTCCCTTTAATACAGGCCAGAGTTGACGATGCAAGACAATTGGGTGTCCAAGAGATAGATGAACATCTAAACACAAGTCACGTCAGGGACAATGTTGCATGTAGTCAACCTGACTAACAAAACTTGTACTTGCCATAGGTTTGATTTGGATAAAATCCCATGTGTACATGCCATTGCAGCGGCTGAAGCATTGGCAAGGTCTCACAAAGCAGGTCCTCATCTGTCTCCCATCTCTCTGTGTCATCCTTACTATCATACAAACTACTTGTATAATGCCTACTCGCAGACTATAACGCCAAGATATATTGCATTACCTTTGCCTGATGATGTTGCAAGCAAAATTTGTCTCCCTCCTATGGTTCGAAACCCTCCAGGAAGGCCAAAGAAAACCAGAATTAAGGGGGCATTTGAGATCGCTATGGCGAAGAAACATGCAAGGAAGGAGCACAGATGTTCTCAGTGTCATTAACATGGACATAATAGGGCGACTTGCACTGGTTAAGTTACGTTGTGCCTTTCGATTTCTTACTTCTATTCCGAGTACATTACATTTAAGACCTGTAATTTAAAATCTGTAATAAACCTACCGCCACTAAACTTAATAGTGGAATGCTTGATATAAGATTTGGCTTCCACCTCTTCTTATATGATCTCCAGAATGCAAGCTTAGGGATCTTAGGCCATGTATAACCTAATCTAGCCGAGAAACTCGAGGCTGGACTAGACAGATCGGATGATGATGGATGAGGGGTGAGACAATGACTGAGAAACTCGAAGCCTTTGAATCAATGGAGGGTGGATCGGCGGGAACGGAACCAAGGGGATCGAAGTGCACCACACAAGCTGTGTAAGACTTGTGATACAACACGGTTTCTCAAGCCAAGGAGGTTCTGGTCTCGACTTTGCTTGGGAAATAACAAGTTTTGCAAAGAAAACTCAAGTTTGAAGAAAGTTCAGCTTTATTGATAATAGAAAGATGATCGGACTACAAGCTGCAATGGAACCTTATATAATGGTTCTTCAGCCAAAAGAAAGAAATGGAAAAATACATAAATGCATAACCAAAAATACAAAAGTGCATTGAAATGAAAAGCTAAACTTATAGGATTTGAAACTAAGGAAAAGAAAGAAAGGAAAACCAAAAGATCATTAGTCAAACCATATTGAAATAAATTTAAAAGCTTACCTTAGTTAACTAGGCGTGTTTTGTCTTGGGTCTGGATGAATGTAGACCATCTTTAGGCGCCTGGTGCTTGTAGTGATATCGTGAAAATGCTAGCATGGGCTTGTCTTGGTAGCATGGGCCATTCGCTCAGCTTCTTTCGACTTCGTTTCTTTGTTCCTTGTATTTTTCACAAAGCCCACTCCAATGAGTTACTTGTGGTTGCGCTTGATCAGTCTCTTGGATGACACTTGCAATAGCTTGATCATATTTGTATTGTAATGCCCAAGCTCTTTGTCTGGTCATAGCTCTTGTATGCGTGTAAGGCAGCTCCACTCCTTGAGTATCTTGGAGTTGTGGCTCAGTCAAGTCTGGTTCTGCTAGAATGTCCTCATCACTGCTATTTATAATTAAGACTGCCGGATGTTAGTGGTTAAAGTTCGGTAACTAAACATGGACATAATGGGGCGACTTGCACTGGTTAAGTTACGTTGTGCCTTTCGATTTCTTACTTCTATTCCGAGTACATTACATTTAAGACCTGTAATTTAAAATATGTATTAAACCTACCGCCACTAAACTTAATAGTAGACTGCTTGATATAAGATTTGGCTTCCACCTCTTCTTATATGATCTCTAGAATGCAAGCTTAGGGATCTTAGGCCAAGTATAACCTAATCTAGCCGAGAAACTCGAGGCTGGACTAGACAGATCGGATGATGATGGATGAGGGGTGAGACAATGACTGAGAAACTCGAAGCCTTTGAATCAATGGAGAGTGGATCAGCGGGAACGGAACCAGGGGGATCGAAGTGCACCACACAAGCTGTGTAAGACTTGTGATACAACACGGTTTCTCAAGCCAAGGAGGTTCTGGTCTCGACTTTGCTTGGGAAATAACAAGTTTTGCAAAGAAAACTCAAGTTTGAAGAAAGTTCAGCTTTATTGATAATAGAAAGATGATCGGACTACAAGCTGCAATGGAACCTTATATAATGGTTCTTCAGCCAAAAGAAAGAAATGGAAAAATACATAAATGCATAACCAAAAATACAAAAGTGCATTGAAATGAAAAGCTAAACTTATAGGATTTGAAACTAAGGAAAAGAAAGAAAGGAAAACCAAAAGATCATTAGTCAAACCATATTGAAATAAATTTAAAAGCTTACCTTAGTTAACTAGGCGTGTTTTGTCTTGGGTCTGGATGAATGTAGACCATCTTTAGGCGCCTGGTGCTTGTAGTGATATCGTGAAAATGCTAGCATGGGCTTGTCTTGGTAGCATGGGCCATTCGCTCAGCTTCTTTCGACTTCGTTTCTTTGTTCCTTGTATTTTTCACAAAGCCCACTCCAATGAGTTACTTGTGGTTGCGCTTGATCAGTCTCTTGGATGACACTTGCAATAGCTTGATCATATTTGTATTGTAATGCCCAAGCTCTTTGTCTGGTCATAGCTCTTGTATGCGTGTAAGGCAGCTCCACTCCTTGAGTATCTTGGAGTTGTGGCTCAGTCAAGTCTGGTTCTGCTAGAATGTCCTCATCACTGCTATTTATAATTAAGACTGCCGGATGTTAGTGGTTAAAGTTCGGTAACTAAACATGGACATAATGGGGCGACTTGCACTGGTTAAGTTACGTTGTGCCTTTCGATTTCTTACTTCTATTCCGAGTACATTACATTTAAGACCTGTAATTTAAAATATGTATTAAACCTACCGCCACTAAACTTAATAGTNATGGATTCCCATACATGAGGAAAGTTGTCGTCGTAGATGGGACGTTTTTACATGGAAAATACAGAGGTACACTTCTTCTTCCCACAACCCAAGATGGAAATTTTAATATATTTCCATTAGGTTTTGATGTCGTTGATACGGAGAATGAAGAGTCTTGGAAATGGTTCTTTAGACAACTACACCGCGTCATCCCAGATGATGAAGGACTTGCCATTATTTCGGATAGGCATAAAGCAATAGGAAAGGCTATAGGGAAGGTTTATCCTCTAGCAAATCGTGGTATTTGCACTTATCATTTGCATAAGAACATTTTGTTGAAATTTAAAGGAGGCGAAACTTTTAGACTTGTGAAGATGGCTGCCACCGCATATACGCCTTTAGAGTTCAATGCATACTATGGGGAGATTCAAGCTACACATCCTGCCCTATATAATTATTTGCAAAAAGCAGATGTCTGTAAGTGGAGTCGTGCTCATTTCCAAGGTGATAGATATAACTTCACTACAAGCAACATAGCTGAATCGGTTAATAAAGTGTTGAAAACTGCTAGAAGTAAGCCTATTGTTAGACTCTTGGAATATATTAGGATGCTTTTAATAAAGTGGTTTGCCAAAAGACGGCGAAATGCAAGTGTAATGCAAACAGCTCTCACTACTGCGGTGGAAACTTTGTTGCAGGTAATGCATGGGGGTAGGTTTGTTTCGACGTTTGGTAGATTTAAAATCTTATAACTTCAAATGACGAATTCCCTTTAATACAGGCCAGAGTTGACGATGCAAGACAATTGGGTGTCCAAGAGATAGATGAACATCTAAACACAAGTCACGTCAGGGACAATGTTGCATGTAGTCAACCTGACTAACAAAACTTGTACTTGCCATAGGTTTGATTTGGATAAAATCCCATGTGTACATGCCATTGCAGCGGCTGAAGCATTGGCAAGGTCTCACAAAGCAGGTCCTCATCTGTCTCCCATCTCTCTGTGTCATCCTTACTATCATACAAACTACTTGTATAATGCCTACTCGCAGACTATAACGCCAAGATATATTGCATTACCTTTGCCTGATGATGTTGCAAGCAAAATTTGTCTCCCTCCTATGGTTCGAAACCCTCCAGGAAGGCCAAAGAAAACCAGAATTAAGGGGGCATTTGAGATCGCTATGGCGAAGAAACATGCAAGGAAGGAGCACAGATGTTCTCAGTGTCATTAACATGGACATAATAGGGCGACTTGCACTGGTTAAGTTACGTTGTGCCTTTCGATTTCTTACTTCTATTCCGAGTACATTACATTTAAGACCTGTAATTTAAAATCTGTAATAAACCTACCGCCACTAAACTTAATAGTGGAATGCTTGATATAAGATTTGGCTTCCACCTCTTCTTATATGATCTCCAGAATGCAAGCTTAGGGATCTTAGGCCATGTATAACCTAATCTAGCCGAGAAACTCGAGGCTGGACTAGACAGATCGGATGATGATGGATGAGGGGTGAGACAATGACTGAGAAACTCGAAGCCTTTGAATCAATGGAGAGTGGATCAGCGGGAACGGAACCAGGGGGATCGAAGTGCACCACACAAGCTGTGTAAGACTTGTGATACAACACGGTTTCTCAAGCCAAGGAGGTTCTGGTCTCGACTTTGCTTGGGAAATAACAAGTTTTGCAAAGAAAACTCAAATTTAAAGAAAGTTCAGCTTTATTGATAATAGAAAGATGATCGGACTACAAGCTGGAGTGGAACCTTATATAATGGTTCTTCAGCCAAAAGAAATAAATGGAAAAATACATAAATGCATAACCAAAAATACAAAAGTGCATTGAAATGAAAAGCTATACTTATGGGATTTGAAACTAAGGAAAAGAAAGAAAGGAAAACCAAAAGATCATTAGTCAAACCATATTGAAATGAATTTAAAAGCTTACCTTAGTTAACTAGGCGTGTTTTGACTTGGGGCTGGATGAATGTAGACCATCTTTAGGCGCATGGTGCTTGTAGTGAAATTGTAAAAATGCTAGCATGGGCTTGTTTTGGTAGCATGGGCCATTCGCTCAGCTTCTTTGGACTTGGTTTCTTTGTTCCTTGTATTTCTTCACAAAGCCCACCCCAATGAGTTACTTGTGGCTGCGCTTGATCAGTCTCTTGGATGACACTTGCAATAGCTTGATCATATTTGTATTGTAATGCCCTTGTTCTTTGTCTGGTCATAGCTCATGTATGCGTGTAAGGCAGCTCCACTCCTTGAATATCTTGGAGTTGTGGCTCAGTCAAGTCTGGTTCTTCTAGAATGTCCTCATCACTGCTATTTATAATTAAGACTGCCGGATGTTAGTGGTTAAAGTACGGTAACTAAACATGGACATAATGGGGCGACTTGCACTGGTTAAGTTATGTTCTGCCTTTGGATTTCTTACTTTTATTCCGAGTACATTACGTTTAACACCTGTAATTTAAAGCCTTTAATAAACCTACCGCAACTACAGTTAATAGTGGACTGCTATTTACAATTAAACCTGCTGGATCTTAGTCGTTAAATTACGGTAGCTAAGCATAAAAGTGGCGTTACATTTAGGAATACATAAGCCGTGCTGCATCTTGGGCATAAAGTGGACAGATTTTTACATGTGATAATTGTCAAACAATATATATCACGCGTCAAAAATACTCAACCGCACCCCTTTCTCAATTTGCTGACCCTGTCTGTAGTGGATACTTATCATCCGATGCACCGCAGGGGTTGGGATCAGATCGCTGGAAGTTGTACTCCGGGTCTACTTCGTCCAAGATCTCCAAGGCAAGTTTTAGGCGAATCCCAGGCATGTTACTATCTATGAGTGAGTCCCAACAATAACCTAGTGCTAAACACTCGATAAACTTAAGCGTATGCACCCCACAATCGCCAGTTTGTGTGTTCGGTGGAGCCGATTTGTGATAACATGCATATTTTACCCATTTTTGCTATCATAAGTGAGTGCATTAATAAGCATTTCACTAAGGTTTAATGCATAAACACTAGGTTTCGAGTATTTGGTTGTTCAAAACTCTTTTCAGGTAAACTTAGCAAAAGACGCTTATTTGGGAGCAAAATGGACAATTCCGGAAACGATGCTCAAGGACAGAAGTTCAACACCAAACGAAGGCCTTCCCACCACAAGATCAAGCTCATATTTGGAGACAAGGAAGCCTTATCAGCCACCTTTCACCTCGATGTGGTTTGAGAGCAATCCCACGGTTGGATCTCAAGTTATGGAAGAAGCAAGAAGGCTGTCAAAGCACCCGGAAGACCAAGATGGTCGCGCCATGGCCGATCCATATGACCAGTGGCCGTGCCACGACCAATCGCTCGAGCAGCCAGCCCACTCGCAGTTCCCGAGCCCATTTGAAGCCCAACTTAAACCCGCAGCCGTAGTTTACTTTCGTTAGGTATTCTTTAAGGGGATCTATGGGGAATTTCATTAACTGTTATTAGACCAATCGTTTAGGCCGTAGACTAGGGTTTTGTTTCTTACCACACTTGTTCTTATTGCATGAATATAGCGTCATGAACTAGAGTCTGATCGCAAGAGCTCGAGAGCGGCCAACGCCCTGAATCTCGGATCCGGACCTAGTGGGGTAGAGCGCATCATTCCTGGAACGTTTATGCGTGGTCAGGAAGGTGGCGTGAATGTTTATTGTCCCGATCTTATTGCTTGATTGTTTAGGTCGTAGGATACGATAGTATATGATACAAGTCTAGAAACCAGCATTGATCCTACTGGTGTAGTTCTTGTCATGAAGCAAGCACCAAGGACAAGATCAGGAACTAAGGATGTCGCCGAGGGCTTTAATCAAGCTGTGGAAACGCTACTCACCAACTTAGAGCTTGAAGACATCACTACTCAACTTAACAAGCTAAGCATTTCCAGAGAAGCTGCCTTAGCACAATCAGAGATGGAGGATCACAGCCTTACACAAGCTAAAGGAACCATCAAGGAGCATCCAGAAGCTGATTCAAACGGTCCAGGTATGAAAACTATAGGTTATATCAAAGCATGGCCGATTATTCAAGAGGAGAAAGGACTTACCTTATTTAGCATTGAGCTACTTAAGTAGCTAGACCTTCGTCTGCGCGTGGTGTCGATCGACACTATAGTGGTGTCGATCGACACTGGTCTATGTCAAGCCCAATGTCACCTTTTTCAACTCACTAAAACTAGGACTTAGTAAAACCAAAACAAAATAAAAATAAAAACGTACCTAACAGTGGGTTGCCTCCCACTCAGCGCTCGTTTTCAGTCATTAGCTTGATTGTGTCGGGGTTCAGACGTCTGGTGGATCAGAGGGTGGCAGTGAATGCTTCCCAGACGAATGTCTTCTCATCCATGGCGGTGTATAAGCATTAGGTGCATGAAAGCGACCAAGGAAATGAGGAACAACAGCAGGGCGGGACTTGACTTCGGGTGGGACACTTCGTTTTCCGGCAGAATCATCCAAAGGAAATACCAAGCCTTCTACGAGAATCTCGTGGCTTGCATAAGTGTGCAGCATCTTTTGAACCTTTGGTATTCTTATTTAAAGGATAAGGAGGTTTGGAATTGATTCCAAGAAATGCATACCTTTGCTTCCTTCGAGGTTTATGGCATGTAGGATGTGGAGTCGTTTGTTTGACCAAAGATGATGGACTTGCAGCATTGGAAGCGACTTCTGGTGTGATCTTCGAAGGTGTCGATCGACACAAGGAGTGGTGTCGATCGACACCAATGTAGTAGCTCGAATCTCTGCACTTTTTCTGCAATTCAGCTCCGTAATCCTTGTTTCCATGATGAAAACGTCTTCTTCCATCAACTTGGCGTTGTTTAGACCTTCATCTTCGCTCAATGTTCTGAAGATATGATTGTTTCCACTCCAATCTTCTAGCTCAACATCTTTATCAAAATTCTCAGCCAATGCTTGCTTGCTCACTTGCTCTTTAGGATCCAGCTCTTCTCCAGCAATTACAGCAACACAAGAGATGTGTTTGGATGTTCCAGTAGTAGGAATAGCTTTGTAGAACACTTCTTTGCCAATATTAGAGAAAGATATTCTCTTATTGGGCATGTCTACAATAGTTCCTACTATGGCCATGAATGGTCTTCCAAGAATGAATGGCATGACAGACGCTCTGCTTACTTCCACAACCTGAAAATCCGTTGGAACTAGGCAATTCCCAACCTTGACAAGTAAGTTTGGAATTGTACCATATGAGACTGTGTTGGAAGAATTGGCGAATTCAAGAGTCATGCTTGAAGGGTGAATGTCAGCAATTCCCAGCCTCGATCGACACTAGACGTTTGTGTCGAGGATGCTGTGTCGATCGAGCTTGATTCGTTTGGTTTCTCCTTGGGTGTCGATCGACACATAGTAGTGTCGATCGACATTGACTCCGCAGCATTTTCTACATCTTCAAGCTCCTCGAATTCTGTAGTACTTAGCCCTCTTTTCTGCACAGGCTGAAGGTTCTCCCCATTCTGGATCTTGATGGCATTCACATGGTATCTCAGATTCACATATGTCTTTCCAGGAAGACATCCTTCTTGTCTCTTTAAAGCTCCAGCAATTTGAGCAACTTGAAGATCCAATTGCTTGACATGAGTACCTAGAGACTCAATTTTTCCATTCAGATACGTGTACAAGGCATCAATCTTCCCATTGAAGTCCACAGTCATCTACTGTTGGCCTTCCAAAATTTGCTCTAGCATGGATTCCATCTTATTGTCATGTGCAGGAGGCTTCTGATAAGAAGGAGAACCATAAGTCCTTTGGAAGTTGCTTGTCTGGAATGGCTTCTGGTAAGAAGAACCATAGCCTTGCTGATTGTTGAATCGCTGTCCTTGAAAACCAGCTTCATTGATATAGTTAACTTCTTCTTTCTCAGGCTCAAAAGTCTCCACTTCTGCAAAATGGACTTTCTTCTTGTTCACCAATAGATCCAGCTTCCTGTTGACCTCATTAATTTGACTTCCTCCAGTTATACCAGCGTGTTGTCTCCTCTCTAAATCTGCGTTCTTGGTGCTGTTGCAAGAGGTTAAATTCTCTATAAGCACCATCGCGTCCTCTGGGAATCTGGTGTTGAAATTGTCATTGCTTGCAGCATCTAAGGTCATCTGGTATCTCCAGTCGATTCCTCGGTAAAAGATACCGAGAAGCTGCGGCTCGCTGAAACCGTGGTGTGGGCAGTCCCTTTGGTAAGCCTTGAATCTCACCCAAGAAGCCTTGAATGCTTCAGTGGGTCCTTGGAAGAATGTGGTGATCTTTGTCCTCAGATCTTCAGACCTTGCATTATCAAAGAAATTGCATAAGAATGCATTCTTTGTGTCTTCCCATGTGGTCAAGGATCCTGGCTCCAATTGCTTCAGCCAGTATGATGCATCTCCAGCAAGCGAGTAAGGGAACAACTTGCAGAAAATATAATCATATGTGACTCCATTGGCCTTGATGCTTGATGCCAAGTCTTCAAACCTTTCTATGTGGTCTATTGGATGCTCATTAGGGAGACCATGGAATGGATGCTGAGAAACCAATGTGTAGTAAGCAGGTTTCAGCTCGAAATCATTCCTCTGGAATGCAAGAGGACGGATTGCAGCTCTATTAGCATAGAACTGGTCTGTTCGATTGTATTCACCATGCGTTCTTCCACGTCTAACGTCTGTATGTGCATGGTGTCGATCGACACCAAGTTTGTGTCGATCTACACCATCGAGCAACTCTTGTTCGACTATGACGTCGCCAGCCTCATCAAGTCTCTGTCCTTGGGCGTTCCTTCTGCGCCCTTCTGTTTCAACCAAGTTGCCTTCAGCGTCTCGGATCAGAACCATAAGATCAGTCATCGTATCCTGCGCAGGGTGTCGATCGACACTCGTGTAGATGCTCGGTTCTTGCGTTCGAGATGACCTAGTTCCTGGTTGAGTGCGATTAGTTCTTTATCCTTGTTGCTTCTGGTAATGCGATTAAGCATGCACCTGAAAACAAGAATAAGAAACTAAAATTAGTAACCAAAAATAAAAAATAAAAAATAAAACCTAGAAAAAATTCTAATATTAGAACTCTGTAGATAACTAATCTCCTTCCCCGGCAACGGCGCCACAATTTGATATGCTCTCAAATTTACCCTAGAGCTACTCTCTCAAATTAAGAGATCAGTTGTAGTACTTAGGGATCGAATCCACAGGGAAGGGATAGTCACACAACAAATTTCTAAGTTCGAATTAAGCTAAGAAGAAAGTTGGAATTAAAAACAGAAAGCAATTAAAGACTTAGTAAATTCAGGAGACGAAACGCTAGATTCAGGGAAATTCTCAGGTGATCTAAATTGCAGGTCTAGACAGAGTGTTAGGAATTATTAAGCACTGTTCTTGAACTCGAAACACTAATGTAAAATCAACCAACTCTCGCTGCGAAGATTATCTATGTCTAAACCCTAGATTTCCTAATCTCTTTGCAAATTCAAACAATTTAGACAAACATTAATATCAGGTTCGATTGTTCACAAAATCCTAAACCAAATCTCTTTGCGAATATGTATTTTGCTCATCTAACATTAGTTTAGGCAATCAATAACACTCTCGTGTCTACCAATCAACCTAAGCTCAGATTCTAGGTCATGAAGCTAAAATAGGCATTAAACACAAAACCAGATGAAGAACTCTAATGATTTTATCCTAACAATTTAATTTAACCTAACAAATCATCAATCACCTTTGAAAAACCTTAAACCTAACAAGCAAACTACTCAGACATGATTAATAAAAAACACAAATCATAACTTGAATAGAAATCATAAAAGAAATCAATAAAATCAAAGGAGTTCCAAATTTGCTCTGAAGGAGACAAATTCTTCTCTCCAAAATCTCTCTAAAAATCTCTCTCTCAATAATGTGTGTGTTATGCCTAAACAATTGCTGAAAAACTCTATTTATAGGCCTAGGTTCGCATCTTCAATTCCTTGGAAGATTAGGAAAAGTCTTGGAGATTTCCTTTTCTTATAAATATGGAAACTTCTCGATTCTGCAAATTGGAAAACCTGGTGTCGATCAACACAAGGTGGTGTCGATCGACACCTTACGTGTAAATCCGCTTCTAACTTCATAACTTCGTGACTTTATTCCATTAAGCTCCAAAATGCATCCAAATCTCCAATTTATCTTCAATTGTACCTGAACCTGCATAGACTCTATATAGACTCAAAAATAGCCAAAAGACTCTATAAAAACACTTATATCATGGTCTAAAAATGGGTAAAAACCATGATATATTACAAATCTCTTTGCGAATAGGTATTTTGCTCATCTAACATTAGTTCAGGCAATCAATAATACTTTCGCATCTATTAATCAACCTAAGATCAGATACTAGGTCGCGAAGCTAGAATAAGCATTAATCACAAATCCAGATGAAGAACTCTAATGATTTTATCCTAACAATTGAATTCAACCTAACAATTCATCAATCACCTTTGAAAAACCCTAAACCTAACAAGCAAACTACTCAGACATGATCAATGAAACATAAATCTTTATTTGAATAGAAAGCATAAAAGAAATCAATAGAATCAAAGGAGTTCCAAATTTGCTCTGAAGGAGACAAATTCTTCTCTCTAAAATCTCTCTAAAAATCTCTCTCTAAATAATGTGTGTTTTATGCCTAAACAATGGCTGAAAAACTATATTTATAGGCCTAGGTTCGCATCTTCAATTCCTTGGAGGATTAGGAAAAGTCTTGGAGATTTCCTTTTCTTCAAAATATGGAAACTTCTCGATTCTGGAAATTGGAAAACCTGGTGTCGATCGACACTCATCGTGTTGCAATTCGTGACTTCATTCCATTAAGCTCCAAAATGTATCCAAATCTCCAATTTATCTCCAATTGTACCTGAACCTGTAAAGACTCTATATAGACTCGAAAATAGCCAAAAGACTCTATAAAAACACTTATATCATGGTCTAAAAATGGGTAAAAACCATGATATATCAACTCCCCCAGACTTAGCTTTTGCTTGCCCTCAAGCAAAACAGAAACCAAATATAGAGTCGAGGTTTGAAAACAGAAACATCCAGCTATCCTTCAGAACGCCACAATCATTAACACTCTTGAATTCACATGCTATAGAGCCAACCTTAGGTAATGTTCAGTGTACTTACCACAAGCTTAGCAATCTCCCAATTTGAATCCAGATCCTTTCCTTGGTAAAATTTCGAACTCTAACAGTGGTATTGCCATAGAACTTTTCTGATTCTTTCCCTTCCTTAGTGCCTGAACAAGATTCTCTTTGTACAGCTCTCCTATTTTCTCTTCCCTTAGTCAACTGCTGCCCATTTTCAGGGTGTTCTAAGATCTTTTCATTGACTCTTCTTATTTTTTTGAAGTCTCGGGAAATAGTGCTACTCTCTACTTGTGTTTCTTGTGAGGAGACAGGTTCAAGAGCACTCACTAATATTGTTTCTTGTGAGGAGACAGGCTCATGAGGTTCTTTGCACAATTCTCAGACTTAGACTCTTTTTCTTTTCTCAAGGGAAGATCAAGGAGAGACTACAATTTTCTATTTGTTCAGACTGGAAGAGGAATCAAGTTCTGCGCGTACCTAGTTCTCATAAGGGGACCTGAACTCTCTATGTTAGATTGATCTACTTGCAGCTTTCTACTTAGTAAGACCAGTAATCAATTACTAAAGCAATGGTCCTTCAAGTGTCAATGTTCTGCGGTTAGTTCCAAGAAAAACTGAAAATTTCAACTGATTTTGACTCAATAAAACAAATTTTTGACTGACTCAAATGACTCTCAAAACAAAAAACAAAGTCAGTAATCACCTCCCCCAGATTTAAACAACACTGTCCTCAGTGTTATCAAGCCCGAAGTTGGCTAAAAGAAAAATTGGAAACAACATAAAAGACCAGTTAGAAGACTTACCTTCGTCTGCGCGTGGTGTCGATCGACACTATAGTGGTGTCGATCGACACTGGTCTATGTCCAGCCCAATGTGACCTTTTCAACTCACTAAAACTAGGACAAGGTAAAACCAAAACAAAATAAATAAAAAAACGTACCTAACAGTGGGTTGCCTCCCACTCAGCGCTCGTTTTCAGTCATTAGCTTGACTGTGTCGGGNTCCCCATGGGCAACAAACTTCCATAGCTTTTCCAACTCGCTCTTCCTAACATTCAAGCGGGATCCCGGACCGGTACCCTCATCAAACCCAAGTACTTCGCTTAGCTTCTTGAAACCCATCTTGTAGGACTTGTTGCGAACCCGGAACTTGATGAAACCGAAACCATCCCTTAATTTATCAATCCCAGCCGAGCTTGAAGTTTCCACCACCAAAGTAGAGAGGAATTGGCAAGTCTCCTCTTGGTAACTCGGGTGTGAGTTGTTGAACCACCTTGCGCATCCCATGTTACAAAAGATCCTTGCTACATCATCCAAGAGACCTAGCTCTTCTAGTAGTTCATGATCCGGGTACTTAGTTCCCCTAAAAGGTCTCTCCATAAGGGCCTTGTATACCTCCGGGGGTGTTGGAGGAGTGCCCGCGGCTTTCTCAGCTTTCCTTGCTCTTGCTTTCTCCCTACTAATATCCCTCTTTTGGGACAACTTCCTTATGACCGGTGGACTCTCCTCGGGATCCTTTTCTTCTACTTCGACGGGCCTCTTGCCTTGTCTCTTGCTAGCATCACTCCTTGTTCTCCCCATTAGTACCTGATTTTTAGGAAAATTTCGACGAGATACACCGAAACTCCTCGTCGAAACTGTGGTTCGGCGTGTCTCGTCGAAACTTTTGGCCGAACCGTCACCCTGGAAGAAAATTTCGACATGCCCTCATGGAAATTGTTCACCGAAATTTCACCCTGGAAAAGAATTTCGACGAGTTACGTCGAAACTTTTGGCCGAAATTTCACCCTGGAAGAGAATTTCGGCGAGCTACGCCGAAAATGTTCGCCGAAATTTTTTTAAAAATTTCCTCCACACCTTTTTCTTCAAGTCTAAGTCCTCCATACTCAACCTAAAACTTTCAAAAACTCATAGAAACACAATCATAGTACTAAATCAAGAATATATATACAAGGATAACCATGGGAATGCCTCCCAAGTGCGCTTGTTTAACGTCATTAGCTCGACTTTTCAAACCTTTTAGGCTAGAGGGGGGTTTTGAAGAGGGATTGAGCTTGCCTCCTCCTTTGACTCATGCACCAAGAATGACTTGACCCTATGACCGTTAACTGTGAAGTCCTCACCATTCTTCCCTATCAAGGTGATGGCTCCATATTGCAACACTTCTCTAATCTCAAAAGGGCCTCCCCACCTTGACTTGAGCTTACCCGGGAACAACTTCAATCTTGAATTGTAGAGAAGAACCTTGTCACCAACACTTAGCTCCTTCCTTACAATCCTCTTATCATGGAAAGCTTTGGTCCTCTCCTTGTAGATTCTTGAGCTTTCATAAGACTCAAGCCTAATCTCCTCAAGCTCTTGGAGTTGGATTAACCTCTTCTCTTGGGCAGTTTTTATGTTGTAGTTGAGAAGCTTCACAGCCCACAAAGCCTTGTGCTCAATCGCAACTGGTAAATGACAAGCTTTCCCATACACCAGATTGAAGGGAGACCTTCCAATTGGTGTCTTGAAGGCTGTCCTATAGGCCCACAAAGCATCATCAAGCTTGATTGACCAATCTTTCCTTGTTAGACCCACAGTTTTCTCCAAAATAGCTTTGATCTCACGGTTTGAGACTTCCACTTGACCACTAGTTTGAGGGTGGTAAGGGGTAGCTACCTTATGCTTGACACCATGCTTGTTCAATAACCCTTCAAAAACCTTGTTGATGAAGTGGTTTCCTCCATCACTAATCACCACTTTTGGTACACCAAACCTTGGGAAGATTATGCTCTTGAACAATTTGACCACAACCTTGGAGTCATTAGTGGGACTTGCAATGGCTTCAACCCACTTTGACACATAATCAACAGCCACTAGGATGTATTGGTTACCAAAAGAAGAAGGGAAAGGTCCCATGAAGTCTATTCCCCAAACATCAAATAATTCTACTTCCAAGATAGGGTTTTGGGGCATCTCATCTCTTTTGCTAATGTTCCCCTTCCTTTGACAAGGCTCACATCTCTTGATATACTCATGAGTGTCCTTGAACAATGTAGGCCACCAAAACCCACTTTGAAGCACCTTTGTAGCTGTTTTGAAAGTTGCAAAATGCCCTCCATATTTAGACCCATGACAATGGAAGATCACACTCTCAACTTCTTCTTGTGCCAAGCATCTTCTATATATCCCATCAGCACATCTCTTATAGAGGTAGGGCTCATCCCAATAGAAGTGTGACACATCTCTCAAGAACTTCTTTTTGTGATAGGTGTTGAGATGAGTGGGCTCCTCATTGCATACCAAGTAGTTAACAAAATCAGCGTACCAAGGCTCACTCTTTGCTTCCATGCCTTGAATCTCTTCAAGCTTTCTTCCAATTCCATGCACACTAGCAATGCTCTTGATCATCATAATTTGTTCCTCCGGTAAAGAATCATTGATTGGCAAAGCATCTTCAATCCTCATCCTTGACAAATTATCAGCCACACCATTTTCTACACCCTTCTTGTCCACTATTTCCATGTCAAACTCTTGTAGAAGCAGAATCCATCTAAGGAGCCTTGGCTTGGTCTCCTTCTTGGCATAAATATGGCGCAATGCAGCATGATCGGTATACACTATGACCTTTGATCCCACCAAGTAAGATCTAAACTTCTCAAAAGCAAACACAACTGCCAAGAGTTCCTTTTCTGTTGTAGCATACTTGGTTTGAGCATCATCAAGTGTTCTACTAGCATAGTAAATCACATGAAGCTTCTTGTCTTTCCTTTGCCCAAGCACAGCTCCAACGGCATAGTCACTAGCATCAGCCATGATCTCAAAAGGTAGACTCCAATCCGGTGCTTGCACAATGGGGGCACTCACAAGTGCCTTCTTGATGGTCTCAAAAGCTTGCAAGCACTCTCCATCAAACTGAAAATCCACCTCCTTGCAAAGGAGTCTTGTCAAAGGCCTAGCAATCTTTGAGAAGTCCTTGATGAACCTCCTATAAAACCCAGCATGCCCAAGGAAACTCCTTATACCTTTCACATTTGATGGTGGTGCCAAGTTGATCATGACATCTATCTTGGCTTTGTCCACTTCTATACCATCTTCAGAAATCTTATGACCCAACACAATGCCTTGGTTGACCATGAAGTGACACTTTTCCCAATTGAGCACCAAGTGAGACTCTTCACATCTTTGTAGAACCCTGCAAAGATTAGAAAGACAAGCAGAAAAAGAGGCACCATACACAGAAAAGTCATCCATAAACACCTCTACCATTTCCTCAATAAGATCGGAGAAGATACTCATCATGCACCTTTGAAAGGTGGCTGGAGCATTACATAACCCAAATGGCATCCTTCGATATGCAAAGGTACCATAAGGGCATGTGAAAGTAGTCTTCTCTTGATCATTAGGATGAATGGGTATTTGGAAGAACCCACTATATCCATCAAGGAAACAATAGAAGGGATGGTTAGCCAATCTCTCAAGCATTTGATCAATAAAAGGAAGAGGGAAATGATCTTTCCTAGTAGAAGCATTGAGTTTTCGATAATCAATACACATCCTATGGCCGGTGATGGTTCTAGTTGGTATTAATTCATCCTTATCATTCTTAATCACAGTGATTCCACCCTTCTTAGGGACAACATGCACGGGAGACACCCAAGTGCTATCACTAATAGGGTAAATCACATTAGCTTCCAAAAGTTTTAAAATTTCCTTCTTCACCACCTCCTTAAGGTTTGGGTTTAATCTTCTTTGGTGTTCAATTGAGGAAGTGTTTTCATTTTCAAGGTGAATCCTATGAGTACAAAGCATAGGAGATATGCCTTTGATATCACTCAAAGAGTAACCAATAGCTCTCCTATACTTTCTCAACTCATTAAGGAGAGAGTTGAGCTCATCATCACTCAAGCAATCATTCACAATTACGGGGTAAGTAGAGTTAGGGCCTAAGAAAGCATACCTTAGTCCAATGGGAAGTGGTTTGAGGTCCACCTTTGGGGCCTTAAGTTCGCTCCAATCCTCATCAAGGTCCTTAGCCCATTCGCTATCCTCAAGCTCCTCTAGCTTTTCCTCTTGCCCTTGACTTGAAACCTCAACTTCCATGGACCTCTTGTCTTGGTCACATTCCACTTCACCCTCACATGAAGCTACCAATCGTGTAAAAACTTCCTCCCCATCTAGAGCCTTGCGCGAATCAAGCATTTGCATGTATGCTTGTGTTTCCTCATCCAAGTACCCATTCTCTCCATGTGGTTTGGTGAGAGCAACACCAAGATGGTCCTCTTGAGCTAGTTCCTCTAGCAACTCATCGGCTAGCTCATCCATAGTCTCAATGTAGAATACTTGACCATCAATGGTGGGCTTCCTCAAAGTCTTCTTTATGTCAAACTTCAACTCAATCCCTTTTCCAAGATGTAAGCCAATCTTTCCATGCTTAACATCTATAATAGCACCAGCTGTAGCTAGGAAGGGTCTTCCCAAAATCAAAGGATCCTTTGGCTCTTCATCCATCTTGAGCACCATGAAATCCGTGGGGATGATGAAGTTACTAACCTTGATAGGCAAATCTTCAAGAACTCCAATAGGTAACCTCACACTTCTATCCGCAAGTATCAAGGAGATTCCACACTCTTTGTACTTGGTGAAACCAAGCTTCTTTGCAATTGAATAGGGCATAAGGTTGATGCTAGCTCCAAGATCACACAAGCAATTTTCAAAACTAAGAGGACCTAGGGCGCATGGTATTGTGAAAGATCCGGGGTCTCCTAGCTTCTTTGGTATCACATTGCTTTGGATTATGGCACTACACTCTTGAGAAACTAGCATAACTCCTTGGATATCCCTTGCTCTTTGTGCCACGGTATCCTTCAAGAACTTAGCATATTGTGGAATCATCATAAAGGCATCCACCAAAGGCATCTTGAGCTCAATGTCTTTGATTTGCTTGTCAAACATAGCCTTGTATTTCTCCACCAATTGTTTCTTAAACCTCCCGGGAAAAGGAAGCTTAGGCTTGTAGGGTGGAGGAACAAATCTTGACTCCTTCTTGTGCAAATCCTCCTTTGGCTTCTCCTTTACCACTTCCTTACTCTTCTTTGCAATATATACATCATCAAAAGTTATAGCATCTTGAGCTTTTTCAAAGCTATCCTCCCCATCTTGAATTTCAATGTCCTCATTGATCAAAGGACTTGACCTTGGAGGCAACTCCTTTCCACTTCTCAAAGTAATGGCATTGATGTACTCCTTGGGATTTGCTTCACACTTTCCCGGTAGAGTACCTTGAGAGTTGGAGCTAGAAGCCTTGCCTTTCTCTAGCTGCTTGAACTTTTGTTGAAGACCCCCAATTTGAGTAGCAAGCTCATTGAGTGAGGAGTCCATCCTTGTGTTGATTTCAGCAATCTTCTTTCCCATATTAGCATCACTATTGGCTTGACCTTGTAGGATTTGTTGAAGCATAAGCTGAACATTGTCTTGTGGTGGACCTTGTGAAGCTTGATTAAAACCCGGTGGAGCATTGCCTTGGTTGAACCTTTGCCCACCAAAGTTGCCTTGGTTTCCTCCTTGGTAGTTAGACCTTGGTGCATAACCTTTTTGTTGATTGTTGTAGGGCACAAAAGGCTTTCCTTGAGTAGCTTGTGGAGGGTAAACTTGGTCTTGGGGGTTAGCCACATTAGTACTCCTATAAGAGAGGTTGTTGTTCCCCTTATAGTTGTTGTTATAGTTGTTGTTGTATCCTCCTTGGCCTCCCACGAAATTTACCTCCTCTTGACCCTCTTGGTATTCAACTTGATCATCACAATCCTCCACATTATCTTCAACAAAATGTACATGCCTTTGGTTTGAGGACATGAGCTTGTCCATCTTGTCATGTAGAGACTTCATTTCCCTCTTGTGAGCATCAAAATCACCTCCCCTTGGAGCTCTATCATAGTCTTCATTGTAATTACCATCACTCAAGGCAAGATTCTCTACAAGCTCCAAACCATCTTCAACATCTTTGCCCAAGAAATTCCCATTGCTTGCGGTATCAAGAAGCATTCTTATCTTTGGTAGAACACCTCTATAGATTGTGCTTAGTAGAGACTCTTGTGTGAAGCCATGATGAGGACATTGCATTGTGTAGCCCTTGAATCTTTCCCATGCTTCATTGAAAGACTCATTGCTCTTTTGAGTGAAGCTAGAGATCTCATTCCTCAACTTGGCGGTCCTAGAGTTGGAGAAGAACTTAGATAGAAAGGCTTTCTTACACTCATCCCATGTAGTGATAGTACCTTGAGGCAAAGTTTTCTCCCATTGCCTTGCTCTATCCCCAAGAGAGAAGGGAAAGAGTCTTAGTTTGAAGGCATCTTCACTCACACCATTCATCTTGAATAAGCCACAAACTCTATCAAAGTTGTCCAAGTGATCTAGAGGATCCTCCATTGGCAACCCATGAAATTTGTCTTGTTGAACCATAGAGATGAAAGCTGGCTTCACTTCAAAGGTATTGTTTTGAACCGGTGGAGGTTGAATACCATATCGATTTTGGTGAATGTTTGGAGCATCACCAGCCCCTATAGTCCTCCCTTGTCTAGGCGCATGCAAGGGGTTTCCATTGCCCCTTGGTGCTTGCTCATGCGCCATGTTCATAGGAGGAGCTTGATCTCTTTGTTGCTCTTCCATTCTCAACCTCTCTAACCTTGCAGCTTCCCTTCTTGCAAGTCTAGCAACCCTTTCCAATTGATCAATCTCTTGAAATCCTTGGAAGTTGTCCCCTTTTGACCTCAAATGCATGCAAGAGAAACTGAAATTTAGAAAAGTGGAAGGTCAATAAACACAAAAGTAATACTTAGTCTAAGACAAAACTCAAATCTTAATGACCAATCAATCCCAATATGGCAACGGCGCCAAATTGATACAAGACTTTTTAGCCTTGCAAGCAATTCCTCAATTGCTCATGTCATTGCAATACTTGAGGTTATCAATCCATCTTGGGAGATTGGTTGCACTAAGAATACAAAGTCTTGTCTAAGCTAAGCTAAAATGGATAAATTCAAGTCACAAACAAGTAAAAAGAGCAAGCTACAACTTGAAGGAACACTACTTAAGCAATAGCTAAGAAACTAAACCTTAATTGAAGCTAATCAAGAAACTAAGCAAGGATTACTACTAAGCAAGATTATCAATTATACTAAATCGAAACCTAGGGATGGAATCATTGATTTGGGAATTTAAGGGAACATTCTTGCAATCATTTAAGCTACTAATCAAGCAAACTCTATACCTAGAACTCTTAATCAAGATAAGACCATGATGTGTGGCTCAAATCCCTTTGTTAATTACCCTAATGAACTAATGATGTGTTAGCATTAGGATAATCAACAAGCATTAATATCAAGTCTAAATGGTATGATAAACACTCTAGACAACTAATGTCTTAGGCTAGAAATGTAAATCTCTTATTAAGTTGGTTCAAGCATTTCATCAAACACTTGGTGGGTGTATGAAATGCTTATGATCCAAAATAGCAAAGATTAGCTATTTGGCATTAGGAATCACTTAATAAGAAGAGAGAATGAAAGAATCTATCCTAGATTGCAAGATTAATCCATTAGAAAACCCTAAATCTAACCCATCCCCAAGTTTCTAAGGAACTACTCACTAACCATACTTAAACCCATCAAATCAAAGATTAGAGAAAGGTTAAACATGATTAGAGAAAGATAAAACAAGAAATCTAAGAAAGATAATGCATTAAACTCAAAAGATTCAAGCTTAAACAAAGTATTTGCCCAAGGTGGCTAAAAGTTTAAGCTAAGAACAAGAGAATAAAAGTTGGGATAAAAAATTAGGTCTAAAGAGTATTTATAGGAGGGACCCAAAGGGTAGACAAAGAAGATTCGTCTGGGAGAATTTCGACGAGGTTCGTCGAACATACTCGTCGAAACTTCACCCTGGAGGAAAGTTTCGACGAAGCTTCGTCGAACAAAGTCGTCGAACGGGTCTTCAAGCGTCGATCATCTTCACGCGTCTGGATAAGTTTCGACGAGGTTCACCGAAACTACTCGTCGAAACTTCACCCTGGAGGAAAGTTTCGGTGAGGCTTCGTCGAAACTTCTGGTCGAAACATCGTCCTGGAGGAAAGTTTCGGTGAGGCTTCGTCGAAACTTCTGGTCGAAACATCGTCCTGGAGAGAAGTTTCGGTCAGCTACGTCGAAACTTATGGTCGAAACTTCTTCAGGATTCTTCTTCTCCATCTTTTTGGCAACTTCTTGCTCCTCCAAGTGATGTGCCATTCCTCTCCAACTCCATTGTTGCCTCCACAGCATCCATGTTACCTGATCAAGACTCCAAATGCACCAAAACATGCAAGGACTATGGAAAGAAACTCTAGGACTCTAAATGATACAATGCAACACAATGATGCTATATTAGACCCCTAAATGGTGAGAAACTTATACTAAATGGATGCTAAAATGATGCAAAATATAGACATATCACACATCATTAGTTGCCTAGGGTGTTTATCATGCTAATAGACTTGTAATCAATGCTTGCTCATCATTTTAATGCTAAAACATCATTAGTTAATTAGGATGATTAGTGAAGGGATTAGTACCAAACATCATGGATTAGTCTATAATTAGTGTTCTAGGCATAGAGATAGCTTTATTAGTTGCTTAAATGATTGCAAGATTGCCCATTTAGACTCCCAAATCAATGAACCCATCCCTAGGTTTCGTTTTTAGCAATTTGAATTCTTGATTAGTAGTTAATTTCATAATTAGCACTTGATTAGTAGTGATTAAGGCTTAGTTTCATATTATTGCACTTGCAGTGTGTCTCTTAGGTTGTGCTTCCTATTTTAATCATTGCTTGTCACCTTAAACCCCTTTCAATTTAGCTTAGCTTAAGCAAAACTTTGCATTCTTATTTAATCATCTCCCAAGATGGATTGATACCTCAAGTATTGCAATGATATGAGCAATTGAGGAATTGCTCCAAGACTAAAAAGTCTTGTTTCATTGCTTCGGCTGGTAGCCTCCGTTGCTTCCGTAGTTCACGTTCTGGAACTTGTTCTGAAAGGGTCTTCCTTGAGGTGGGTATACTTGATCTCGCGGGTTCTCCACGTTCGGGTTTCGGTATGAGAGGTTGTTGTTGTTCCTGAAGTTATTGTTGAATCCATTGTTGAAGTTTCGGTTTGGATATGAATTCTGTCCTCCTATGAAGTTAACTTCTACTTCTCGCGTGTAGAGTTCGTCTCCATCGTCTCCCGGGTTAGATTCTTCTCTTTCCCCTGCGGTCTCACACGCATTGATACTGCGCTGCTGTCCTTTGCTCAAGAAATTCGTGAGCAATGAACGGAAAAGCTTGAAATTCAACGCGGTCTAAAAGAGAAATTAGAAACTGAAAATTCGAAAAAGCAAACAATCCCCGGCAACGGCGCCAAAAACTTGAAGCGTGAGGTTTTTTACTTCAAGTTTTACCCCTAAGATTGCTGCAAGTGCACAGCAATCACAGTAGTATATTAAGGGATCGAATCCACAGAGATTGTTGTTTTGCGAAGGTCCTAGGATTTCTAACTTCTTTAGACCAAAAGGGGAACTTGGGGGTGTAGTGTGTTACGATTTGCAGTAGTAATAGCAAGCAGCGAATGAGAATTAAACGGTTGTAAATCAATTAATAAAAGATGTTGGGTTCAGGGGTGTTCTCCGGGGTTCATGGATCGGATCTAACAAGCAACAGGATAGGTTTTAAACGATTTTATTGGTTAGGTTCTTAAGCTGAAACGGTCGACTATGACTACCCCGCGATAACGGNTGTTCTCCGGGGTTCATGGATCGGATCTAACAAGCAACAGGATAGGTTTTAAACGATTTTATTGGTTAGGTTCTTAAGCTGAAACGGTCGACTATGACTACCCCGCGATAACGGATCTAGCCATCTACGTTTGTCTTACACTAAGGATATGACTTCTCATCCCGCGATGCAAGACAACCGTGCATACATATCATTCACCTATTTGTAAACACTCACGGTGCGATCCGTCGGTATGCCTAAGCATCCTATTGTGCGATCCGTTCATTAACCTTTAGATCCAGACGATAGACCACACGTTCGTGCATCTAGTCGTCCTGGAATCAGTTGCTAATTGATCAGAAAAGCAAACAAGCAATAAGAACAAGATATCAACGAAGATACCTAAAAGAAACTCTATCTCTATCAACCTAGCAAAATTGATCCATGGTTAAACCCCTTTGAAAACCCCCTTAAAAACCCAACTAGATGACTATTCGTTCATGGGAACGAGAGACATCTTTGAGATATGAAAGGTGCGAATTGAATTGAATAAGAAACAAAGTAAGAAAACTTCTTCAAAGGAAATCGATTGAAGAGAGGTTTTCTTAAAGTATTGAAAAGCAAATAACTAAGAACAAAAGATGAAAGGGAAAGGAAAAAGAAGTGAGCGGCTGCAGAAGAATTCTCTCTCGAGGTCTTCAATTTCGGGGCCGTCGAACTCTTGCTCCCTCTCTCTCTCTGCGGCGTGAAAAGTGTTTCTGGAAAAGCTATGTGTTAGGTCACGCCTCTTCTGAAACCCTATGGTCCCTTTATATAGGTTCTCCTGTCTTCAGAAAGTGGGCTTTGCGTTTTAACCTCGGGAAATATCTGATAAGTGCAAACGAGCTCGGGATGGGCCGGAATGGCCTGGCCGCGCGAGCGACCAGGCGTGGCGCGGCCGTCCTTCTTCTGGGGACGTGTCTGACGGGCCTTCTTGCTTCCTTCGTAACTTGAGATCCAACGGATAAACAATAGCGCCTCGCAGTCCGGTGGACCGCGCCAAAGGATAAACATGATCATGGGCGGCTCGGAGTACTGCAGAGACACGGTGTCCTCGATCAAAGCCTTCCAACGGAAAGCCGAGGCCATCATCAATTGGTCCGCGCCGAGCAAAAGTCCCGACGACATCATAACCTTCGAGGAAAGGGAAACCACGGGTATAGACATGCCGCATAACGATCCTCTAGTAATCGAACTGATAGTGAAAGGTCATGAAGTCGCCCGAGTCCTGATCGATACGGGGAGCTCGATGGACGTCATCTTTCGTGAAACCCTCACCAAGATGGGTGTGGATTTGACTGAGATAATACCAATCCCGAGGCCCCTGACTGGATTTTCCGGCGAGACGACTATGCCAATGGGCACGATCAGGTTACCAGTTCTGGCGGAGGACGTAACTAAGATCGTCAACTTTTCTGTGACCAAAGATCCCCTGGTATACAACATTATCATGGGAACGCCATGGATCAACTCGATGAAAGCAGTAGTCTCGACTTACCATCTATATCTGAAATTCCCCGGAACCAAAGGAATACAAACCATATGGCGAAACCAGAAGGAGACCCGAATATGCTTCATGGCCGAACGCAAACTCAGAAACCCCAAAACCGAATCAAAAGGGGTGACGTTTCACAAGAAAGTAAAAACAAATCGAGAAGCGAAAGTCGGTGCCAAAAAAGCTTTATAGCAATTACTTAAGGCCGAACAGGCCAACAACGACGAGCCGCGCTGCGCCCCGGTAATCTCTGTTTGCCTAGACAAAGCTAACCCTGAGAGGTGCGTGGAAGTAGGAGCCGAGCTGGATGATTCAATCAAAGACGAGCTGATCGAGTTCTTGAAAAAGAATATCGACACATTGCTTGGACCGCGGAAGACATGCCAGAGATCGATATCGGCATAACATGCCACGAGCTCAACGTTCAAACCGATAAAACAAAAAAGGAGAAAACTCAGACCCGAGCGAGCTAAAGCGGTCAATGATGAAGTGGACAGATTGCTCAAGGTCGGATCTATCACCGACGCGAAATATCCTGATTGGCTTGCCAACCCGGTGGTCGTAAAGAAGAAAAATGGGAAGTGGCGCTTTTGCGTCGACTTTTCCGATTTTAACAAGGCGTGCCCGAAGGACAGTTTTCCTCTCCCTCACATCGATCGTCTCGTCGAAGCAACCACAAACAACAAACTATATGGACGCTTTTTCTGGTTACAATCAGATTTTGATGAATCCTGACGATCAAGAAAAAACAGCGTTCATAACTGATCGAGGTATATACTCCTACAAAGTAATGCCATTCGGATTGAAGAATGCCGGGGCCACATACCAACGATTGGTCAAAAGAATGTTCGCCGAACAGCTGGGAAAGACGGTGGAAGTTTATATCGATGATATGTTGGTCAAATAACTGGAAGCAAACAACCACGTCGCCCATCTAACGGAGTGCTTCGAACAGCTGAACCGCCATAACATGAAACTCAACCCAACGAAGTGTAGATTCGCAGTGACGTCGGGAGAATTTCTTGGGTATCTGGTGACTAGCCGAGGCATCGAGGCGAACCCGAAGCAAATCGACGCATTGATCTGGATGGCTTCGCCAAAGAATAAGCTGGAAGTACAATGATTGACCGGGTGTGTTGCCGCGCTAAACCGATTCATCTCGAGATCGACAGACAAATGCATATCCTTTTATGACACGCTATGCGGTAACAAGAAGTTTGAATGGACGGGAAGGTGCGAGGCGGTTTTCAAGAATTAAAAAAGTACCTGATGACTCCACCCGTGATCGCGAACCCGATAAAAGGGGAGTCTGATATCTCCATATTTTACATCGTTTTAGCATGCATTTAGTATATGTTTTGCTCTCTTTTATGCATTTATTCATTAGTTTTTGTCCCATTTTCACTTATACTAGTTTTAGGATAGGCATTGCATATTTTGCATGTTTGGAGTACTTCCAGGTACTTTTGGAGCTTGTGGAGGTTCTATGGAGTTTGGGAG
The DNA here is from genome assembly GCA_020283515.1 of Alliaria petiolata. Taxonomy (NCBI): domain Eukaryota; kingdom Viridiplantae; phylum Streptophyta; class Magnoliopsida; order Brassicales; family Brassicaceae; genus Alliaria; species Alliaria petiolata. Next base: position 142,769,987 of record JAHZTW010000001.1, on the reverse strand, counting down.
AAGAACTAATGAGCAGCTAAGGCAAGAAGGAGAAAAAGAGAAGACTTCTACAGCCACCACAGTCAGCCACAACGACCTCATCCTGATATGAAGCAAGACGTTGCTTCAAGATCAATCAACTAAACCGAAATGGCAAGCCGTTGTGGAAAGATCAGCTCGGACGAAGGGTTTCTGGCTCGATTCAGCCTCTGATGTCTTCATAAGATTTGTAGAGGATCGAGCTAGCTTTCGTATGGTGGAAGTATGAAGTCATTACGATCGGCGGTTCAGAAGTTACTGCGGAAATAGTGAGCATCGGTCTGGACAGCTCGGCAAGCTAGTGAATAACGGGCAAGCATAACGACTTGTGACCGATGAAGCTTCTGCTGGGAAGATAAGAAATTGGAGCCAATATCAGGGTGCCATATCGACATGAAGCTGTTGCAGCATAAGTCCAAAAGAGCACAAGAGTCCAAAGAAGTATGCTTTTAGCATTGGATCCCACTTTTGTGGATAAGGGTCACTAGGGTTTTTTTGGTTCATCTATAAATACCCTAACAACCCCAAAACGAAATCCCTCTCTTTCCTCTTTTCCTTTTAGTCATTTTTAGTTTTTTGCTTAGTTCTCTCTTTTATTTTCATAACCATGTAAATACTTTTGAATTTAATTTAGTTTTGCACTTGTCTTATTTATTTCTTCTTGTTCTTACCTTCTAATATTGTTTAGCCACATATTCTTCATAGGATTTAGTGGTTAGGCATTATTAGGATTTAATTTTATGCTTTTATTTTGTTCTTGAGTTCAAGAACTTTTATTTTTGGTTTAAGCTTAACCAAGACTTGTTCTCTAGCATTTCTTGGTAAAGCCTTTGCCTTTATTTATTTCTTGTCATAGATCTTCTCTCTAATCATGCTTAGCTTTTATTTCCTCATGGATCTAGAGGTTAAACACATGAAAAGGGAGTAGACTTCGTGGTTATTAGGGTGTGAAAGATTCATGGTGATAGATCTTGATGCTTATGCATTTAATGATCTTAATCATTTCTTGTTTATTGATCTCTATGCTTAGTCTAGTTTGATCAACTAGTCTAAAGACTATAGACGGCTTGACATGAACACCACATGCTTGCTTAGGCAAACCCATAAACAAGAGATCTACCTATCCTAGATTACGAAATGCCATCTGTCTAGGGGGATTTCAGCTTTATAGGGTTGGGGATCTATGCTTGCTATTCTCATGGATCACTACGCGGGAGCGAGGTTAGGTTGTGAGATAGCAAAGTGACTTCTATCACGACAGTGGATTAGTCTTTATTAGAAACCCTATGCCTAAGGATTACCATCTAAGACCCAAGGTCTAGATGTTGTCTTAAGCCATCATTGATCGCCCATGTGCATCAAACATATCAAATATCTCATCCTAAGAACCACTTTTGTCATTAGTTTATTTTAAGTCCAAGCTTGTGTCTAGTTTTGCCTTGTCTAGCTTTCTTCCTTTTCTTAGTCTTTGTTTAGCTTGTGTTAGATTTTGCTCTTTATTTGCTTTCTCTTATTTTCTGTTTGTCACTTAGGTTGTTAGAAAACTTCCCTTCTCTATTCGCTTAGCTTAGCATAGTTCTCTATATCTCAAGTGTCATTAGCTTTCCAAGTGGATTGACACCTCAAATACTACAATGACATGTGTGTTTGAGGATTGACCAGAAGGTTAAAAACCTCTCTATCAATTGGCGCCGTTGCCGCTTGGGATTGTTTTTATGCATTTGAGATTGAGTTCTTGCTTAGATTAAGCATTTATTTCAAATCTAATTTTTTTTTAATTTTGTTTTTCTTTTAGGTACAATGAGGGAGTCAAGCTAGAGACACAAAACTAGCGCACTTGAGAGGCAGTCTCATGTTTATCCAAGTGAAGAGGGTCATGGAGGTCGTGAACCATAACCAAAGGGACCAAAGGCGCAAAAACGGGATGGTGCAACGGCTTGTGCCTGATATGACAGCCATAACGGGCTGGCATAACGGCTTGTGCCCGATATCGGATCCACACCGAGCTGGTCCACCGACCTGAGCCCAAGAGAAGCCAAAACGAGCAGGCATAACGGTGTGAGCCAGTTGTAGAGTCCAAAATGGGCTGGTGCAACGGTCAGACCCCGATATGACAGCCAAATCCAATGTAAGTCTTCTTTCTCCCTAAACCCTACTCTACTACTTGTGATTACCATTACTCCTTACATATTTTTCGTATTTGTGTGTCCTTCTCTTGACCTTCATTTACACAGGGGACTGTGTAATTTAAGTTTGGGGGAGGGTTTGTGTAATTTGACCTTGTGTTTTGTTTTCTTATTTTCCTTTTGCATACTTGAGTCTGATGCATAAAAAATTTTTTTTAATCATTTAGATGGATTTACATTCTAGGATTGAGTCTAGTTGCATAGCATATAGGATTCATTAGCATTGCATAGGGTGGATTTCCTTGTAAATTGTCATTTTAAGTCATGAGATCAACGCTCTTGTTCATAATTGTTTGATGCATATTGAGTAAATTCAAATTTGGAGTTGAACGACACTTGGACCATATACTTTGTTATTTAATTCTTTTCTGAAGCACACTTGATTTGATTCCTTTCCCTAATTATACTTGAACCGTAAATATTGATTCATAATTATCATGCTTCTGTTTTGGATTTCAACTCATGGATATTCACTTGGGCTTTGTTTTTCCTTTTATATCACTCTCTGCTAGTCCAAGTACCAGACCACACCCAAAACCTTAACCTTTGTTTCAAACCTTAAACACTTTTTATGAGAGATATGTGAGGCCTTTGCATTATTTTTCTAATCTTCTTAGGCAAAAAGTGTTGGGTTTAGGCTGACAAGGTTAGATTCTCATGTAGACGTTGGCTCACAAGTCGAGTCAACATAGGTCAGGTGGTTAACAGGGACACAATGGCTTGGATCCAATATAATGGGCCGATATCTTTGGGTAGACTAGGAAGAGTGGGTTATAATTGCTTATTTGTGGGTGAAGGGGAAAGAAAGAAAGGTTTAATGGGTCACATGGGGACAGCAAAACAGTGAGATGGCAGCTGCAAAAGAAGCTCGAAATCATAGAAGAAAAGGCGTTTCCAAAGAAGAAAAAGAAGGCCAAACAACAAAGTCTAATCCGGCCAGCAACATAAAAGGTGAAAAACAAAGGAGCGCCACCAAATGAGCTAAAGAGAAAGCCGAAACCGATCTCAAAAGAAGAAAGAAGAAGTCCCCATGACCAAAGAAGGTGAAACGAGGAGTAAAAACGGGTACAAGGCGAAATGCCTAAGGAAAAGGGTAGCTTAGGAAAGGGAATATGGTTTAGACTAAGGTAGAAAGTAATTAGGTGCTTGGGTAGATGAGAATTTATCCTTGTATGCATCAGTTAGTTTTTACCCTTAGCATTTTGCATTAAGAAGATTCCTTTCATTGAGTGATCCTTGATAAACACTTAACCCTTTTACTTCGAGTTCACTTTTAACTCGCGAACCTTGCCTTTAGCCAAATGAGTTGAATGATGAACATAAGCATGATTCACGGTTTTTGATTTTTAATGAATGTTAAAGGGATTGGATGATTTGATTGTGTGTGTAGGTTGAGATTAAGTGCATTGTATTTTTAGATGAGTGTAGCTAAGACTTTAGAGTAGAATACATTTGATTTACATCTTAGAACTTTAAACATGGACGTTGATTTGATATCTTTTAATGGCATTTTGGACACCCATTTTCAAACCTCACTCTCTTGTTTGTCTTTGTTTGCTTGAGGACAAGCAAAAAGGCAAGTTTGGGGGTGTTGATATCTCCATATTTTACATCGTTTTAGCATGCATTTAGTATAGGTTTTGCTCTCTTTTATGCATTTATTCATTAGTTTTTGTCCCATTTTCACTCATACTGGTTTTAGGATAGGCATTGCATATTTTGCATGTTTGGAGTACTTGCAGGTACTTTTGGAGCATGTGGAGGTTCTATAGAGTTTGTGAGAAGAACTAATGAGCAGCCAAGGCAAGAAGGAGCAAAAGAGAAGACTTCTACAGCCACCACGGTCAGCCACAACGACCTCATCCTGATATGAAGCAAGACGTTGCTTCAAGATCAATCAACTAAACCGAAATGGCAAGCCGTTGTGGAAAGATCAGCTCGGAAGAAGGGTTTCTGGCTCGATTCAGCCTCTGATGTCTTCATAAGATTTGTAGAGGATCGAGCTAGATTTCCTATGGCGGAAGTATTAAGTCATTACGATCGGCGGTTCAGAAGTTACAGCGGAAATAGTGAGCATCGGTCTGGACAGCTCGACAAGCTAGTGAATAACGGGCAAGCATAACGACTTGTGCCCGATGAAGCTTCTGCTAGGAAGATAAGAGCTTGGAGCCAATATCAGGGTGCCATATCGACATGAAGCTGTTGCAGCATAAATCCAAAAGAGCACAAGAGTCCAAAGAAGTTTGATTTTAGCATTGGATCCCTTTTGAGAGGATAAGGTTCTCTAGGGTTTTTGTGGCTCTTCTATAAATATGTAGCCTCTTGTCACGAGCTACTCCTAGGAACCACTTTTGTCTTTTCTTTTCTNAGTGGATTAGTCTTGATTAGAAACCCTATGCCTAAGGATTACCATCTAAGACCCAAGGTCTAGATGTTGTTATAAGCCTTCTTGATCTGAAATGTTCATCATAGATCATTATTCTCATCCTAGGAACCACTTTTGTCTTTTCTTTTCTTAGTCTTTGTTTAGCATGTGTAGATTTTTCTCTTTATTTGCTTTCTCTTATTTTCTGTTTGTCACTTAGGTTGTTAGAAAACTTCCCTTCTCTATTCGCTTAGCTTAGCATAGTTCTCTATATCTCATGTGTCATTAGCTTTCCAAGTGGATTGACACCTCAAATACTACAATGACATGTGTGTTTGAGGATTGACCAGAAGGTTAAAAACCTCTCTATCAGAGCCCCTTTACTTATACATTGCCGTTTTCGCGACCGCTGTTAGCGGCGTACTAGTACGAGAGGAGCACGGAGAACAGAGCCCGATCTTTTACGTAAGCCAGACGCAGAAACAAGGTACTCGCAAATGGAAAAATTGGCGCTCGCGATAGTGATGTCGGCGCGGAAGCTCAGGCCCTACTTTCTATCACACACCATCGTAGTACTGACGTCGTTCCCGCTGCGAGCTATACTGCACAGCCCGAGCAAATCCGGGAGACTGGCAAAATGGGCGATCAAACTCAGCGAATACGACATCGAATATCGGAGCAAGACCTGCCCAAAGTCCCATGTCCTCGCCGACTTCCTGGTAGAACTCCCGATCGACGGAACCGAAGAGCCATCCCAAAAATTCACTTGGATACTTCACGTAGAATGTTCGTCATCGAAACATGGCTCAGGAGTCGGGATCCGCTTGACATCCCCAACCGGAGAAATCCTAGAGCAATCTTTCAGATTGGCATTCTACGCGTCTAATAATGAGGCCGAATATGATGCCCTGATCGTGGGACTCAGGCTTGCCGAAGGAATCAAGGTTCAAAGATTCCGAGGTTTCGGCGATTATCAGCTGGTCGCTAACAAATTCAACGGGGAGTACACAGCAAGAGACGAAAGGATGGAGGCATATATGAGCGTGGTCCAAAAACTCGCAAAAGATTTCGAAGAATTCAAATTGACGCGAATCCCTCGAGGAGAAAACACCCATGCCAACGCGTTGGCAGCTCTCGCTTCTCGCCGACAAAGGCTCGCAATTCAACTCAACACGCTTCGAAGCTTTCTGCGAAAAAAAAATAATCAAACTAAGCAAGTCAACTCCCCAATACCCGCAAGGAAACGGACAAGCCGAGGCGGCAAACAAGACCATACTAGACACGCCTCGACTCAAAGAAAGGAAAATGGGCAGATGAGCTAGAAGGAGTTCTCTGGTCACATCGGACAACCCCGAGGCGAGCTACGGGGGAAACGCCATTCGCACTCGTCTACGGAATGGAGTGCGTGATCCCTCCCGAAGTGGAGTTTCCAGGAGTCGACGACGGCTCCTCCCGGGACAAGAAGGGCTCAATCATCTCATGCTGTTAGATGAAGTGGATCTTATCAAAAGGCGCGACCAAGCACTTATCCGCATTCAAAACTATCAGCAAGCCACAACCAAATACTACAACTCCAACGTAAAAAATCTTAGATTCCACGAAGGAGAACTAGTCCTCCGCAAGGTTGTTCAAAACACGGCAGAACAAAACGCTGGAAAACTGGTGGCTAACTGGGACGGACCGTACCGAATTACTAAAGTGGTCTGACCGGGAGTTTACGAACTAGCCAACCATTCGACGGACGCCTCGGTACCGCGATCATGGAACGCAATGTACCTCAAGAAGTACTACATCTAAAAACTTAACACAAAACATGAACTACAGGGCGGTTTGATCCTCGAAAGAGGTACGTAGGCAGCTCATTTCATAACGAGTTCAACTGCCCCTTCCCTAAAAAGGGGGGGGGGAGTGGGGTACGGATATTCATATACTCCCACGCAATGTAAACCGAAAATATTCTCAAATAATAAAGTTTACCTCGCTCATTACACCAACTCTCGTTCACTTCGTTTGCTGCTGGCCACAGTATACGAACACCTACATCCCAAACGGGATCCCAACCTTTACACTGACCAAGGTTCTCTACATCCTTCACGGATTTAAGCGCGCTATATAAATTCAGAATGAGTATACCTCGGTCCAATATTTCTTAGGTATACCCCGAGAAATATTCTGATTGGCTGTTCTTAAAATGGGCACACAAGTCCCAACCTAGAAGAACACCTAAACCCCAACTCTTACGTAACGTTGTTCATCGACATCTCGGGAACATTGTATCGCTCGAGCGTTTAACGCCTAGGTACGAGAAAACTAAACATGTTCCACTAAAACCTGACAAACCGCTCGACCTAGGGTAACGTCGGTCTAGATCAGGGCTTAGATGAATACCGACTCGCTTCGGTCTAAGAAACCATTTGTCTTTGGCAAATACGCCCGAACCGCCAACTCCCCCCTAACGTTGGACTATAACATCTCGTGAACGTTGTACTGCACGAGCGATTATCGCCAAGGTACGAGATAAATAAAATGTCCAAACATAGAAAGTTAGACAAATTCTTAGTCGCCTCAAACGATTCGCTACTTAACGATCTCGGTAAGCCACGATCGTTTCCGCCGCTCAATCGTCATAACCCCTTAAATTTCAAGCCAATGAACGGCTCGGCTCGAAGCGCTTCGACGATTCGAACCGAAAACGCTTCGGTAGAATAAAAAAAGATCAAAAACAATACCGAAAGCATAATAGCAAAAATAAGTCATAAAACCAAACTCACATGAGCCGATAGAGTTATGGATAAAGCCGCCCAGGCATCAAGTTCAAACCACCAAAAAAAAAATTATATATATATAACTATGTCCCGAACAGCAATGGGACCTAGAACCGCATATTCGGCGGCAGTCTTCCTCAATCAAGGCCAATCGAGTCCCCTTTCGAGAATTCAAGCGAGAGAGTCAGAGGTTTCAAATCCCCACGAAGATCTGTCGCAAGCCGCTCAAACCCTCGTTGGATCCCATTCTGTCTTCGTCTTGTCGATCCAAGATGCCGAGACAGAAGCGTCGTTGATCAGAACATAGAAAAATCGACTCTTCCAATCCTGGTCCCTATCTGGGAAGTCCTTGACTATTCTCCGATCCTTCTTGTTCCAAATGTAGAACATATCAATGCCAGGCCTGCGGCTGATCTCTATAAGATTGTCGAGATGACCAAGTGAAAGCTCCGCTATAGAACCAACCATTTCAAACTATATTTCCCCTTTTCACAACACCACAAAACATCCCTTTCTTTCTACTCTCTTCCACAAACTTATCATGCTTAAACGTAAGTTTATATTCTTTCAAAAGCAAATGCCACCAAACCCAAACCTCAATCCTAAGCCTACGGCTAGCTATAAAACGTGAGAGCTAGAATCTACATGAGAGCCTAGACTTGTCATCTCAAACCTAACACTTTATGCTAAGTTCAATCAAAATAAGGCCTCACAAGCATATTCACAAGGACATTTGGCTTCGAGGGAGGTAAGGTTAATGGTGGGGTGTCTACTTGAGCTAGCAAGAGAGTGATAGAAGGAGTAAGAAAGCTCAAATATGTATGTCCACGAGTTTAATTTCAATACAAGGCATGATAATTAAATGTCAAGATTCAGTTCAAGTGAGTAGAGTTGGTTATAAAATTCAAGAAAATGTTTCAACCGAGATATAAATGACAAAATGATATGATCCAAGCATGTTTCTTCCTTAATTTGAATGTCCTTTTTGATGCACCAGGAACTAAGAATGAGAACTCGCAATGATCCTTTAATGCTACAACTCTATTTAGGATTTGAACTAGCCTCTCATGCAAATGTATGCAGTCCTAAATGATAAAAGTTACGAGACTCAATCCTAAAATTTAAATGCAAACTACATGAAATTGTTTTGAATTTTCGAATTTTTTTAATTTTTTATGGTTTTTCTACGCACATACGTGAATGCAAAAATGTATAAATGAGACTCAAAAATGTGAAATGAAAATAAGAAAGCAGAAAACAGATTATATCACACAAGTTCTCCACCAAACTTAGATTACACTGTCCCTTGAGTAGTAAAAGTCCAAGAGGAGACCAAAGCCTCAAAAATCAAAAGAAAAATATCTAAAAATGCAATGGTATATACAATGTTAGGTGATTTGGTACCTTATAATTGACTGGAGGAATTGGACGTGTAGTCCGTGGAGTTGATGGAGTTGGAGCGGTTGCTGGAGCCTGGGGAAAGAGACTTGCGTGTCTTCCTCGTCCTTTGGCGTTGCCACGGCTCATATGGGGATGACCTCGAAGGTGCTTGACGTGAGCTCCCTGCCTGCGTCATTTCCTCGGGTAATTGTCCTTCTACAGGGAACGAGTGGCGCCTATCTTCCTTAACTTGAGTAAATACTTCAAAAACAAAGAAATGGGCCCCGTACCCGAGATGTCTCATGTACTTCCCCTCCAAGGTCAAAATGATGCAGCAGCGGCTTGAGCCCAATGTCCAACAGCTCTAGTTCCTCCTCATTCGCATTTGTTGTCTCCTTTCTTGCAAAGATGGTGTTGGCTATAATCTTGTGGACGTATCGGATGGCCAGGTGACAATACGTATGTAACCGGGTCTAAAGGGACCAGCCGCCATGGTTTGCCAAAGTTTGGCAATCTCATCCTTTCAGGAATCTCAGCTTGTGCTCCTGGTAACTAGGTTTTTATGCTAGTTTTTCAATGCCTTAAGCATCATTTATCATTGTAATACTTGAGGCTATCAATCCAAATGGGTGTAAGAGACACTAAGAATGCAAGAGCATAACAAAGCTAAGCAATATTCGGATTTAGATGAGTAACTTTAAAATAAAAACTACAAAGTGATTTCTAGGACTATCAAGAACTAAACTTGTGAAATAAAAATTCTTTTTTTTTTAAATAAAAATTCTAATGACATATTATTAATATTTCTATATTTGGCATCATATTTCCCTCTATTTAGTGTAAGTTTCTTATCATTTAGGAACCTAATTAAGCATCATTGTATTGCATTGTGATCATTTAGAGGTCTAGGATGTCTTTGCATAGTCTTTGCATATTTTGGTGCATTTCGAGTCTTGATCAGGTGATATGGATGCTATGGAGGCATGAATGGAGTTGGAGAAGGATGGCATAGCAAAGGAAGGGCAAGAAGTCACCAAGAAGATGAAGAAGGATTTCTCTCGAGCTGGATCGATGTAGTGTATCGACGAGCCAAGTCGATCCACTTTTCTAGGGGTTCGGATCGGCCAGACGTATCGACCAGGCAGCTCGATCCTGAAAACCAGGGGTTCGGATCGACGTGCTGTATCGACCTAGCACGTCGATCCGAACACAGACGACCTTCTACTGTTCACTTTTCTGGGTCCACCTATAAATACTCATAAGACCTAATTTTTATGTCAACTTTTATTCTCTATTGTTCTTAGCTTAAACTTTAGCCTCTTTGAGAGAAAACTTTGTATTTGCTTGGATCTTTTAAGTTTAATACATAAACTCTCTTGGATTTCTTATTATCTCTTCTCTAATCATGTTTTGCTTATCACTTATCATGGATTTGATGGGCTTAATGATGATTAGTGAGTAGTCTCTTAGGAACTTGAGGATGGGTTAGATTTAG
>JAHZTW010000001.1:142739123-142752939 GCA_020283515.1 Alliaria petiolata | reverse complement strand
AAATTTTCAAAAATCCAAATATGGCATGAAAAAAATTCGAATTTACCTTTGAAAGTTGATGTAAATAATGCTCTTCTTCTTTAGAAAACCAGAAAACTCACTCTCTCTTTTTAAATTGCAAAACTTGTTTATGATGTAGGGAAAGGAGAGAGTGGATGTGTGGTTTTATAAAGAAGGAATGGTTTGGATTTATGCATGCAAGTGGGTTTTTAAATTTGGAAAAAGCTCAATTATCAAGGTTCAAAGGAGCCTGGTTGACCAAATTCAAATTCAAATTCAAAAGTAGGAGGGAATGAGAAAGAGGGGGAAATTTGAAAAACTTCCCTTGGCAGCCGATCGAGTGGTTTGGTCGATCTACCACTCGATCTTTTGCCCATCTTACTCTGATCGAGTTACTAGCTCGATTGGTCGGTCGATCTGATTTAAATCGAGGCATGGATCGACTGAAGTCTTCCTTTTTAAGCTTGTCTTCTTTGTGATCGTGTGACTGGGTCGATCTCTTGATCGATCTTGGCGCATGATCGAGTGGTTGGGTCGATCTTTTGATCGATCTTGGCTCGCGATCGAGTGATATCACTCGATCTCACACTCGATTGTCTCCTCCTGCCCTTCTTTTCCTTGTTTTGTAGAACCCATTAGCTTGCTTCTTGGCTCCTGTTTTCTTGCACCTACACACTTAAAGTAGAAAGTATAAAAATGAAACAAAATATATACAATGATAGTCATGGGATTGCCTCCCAAGTGCGCTTGTTTTAAGTCTCTAAGCTTGACTTTACTTGGTTAGGCTAGTGCAGGGTCTTGGAGAGGCAACGTGGTGCTCTCTTTGTTGCAGTCACTCACCATGTAGGGTTTGACTCTATGCCCATTCACTGTGAAGTTCTCTCCATTCTTTCCAAGCAAAGTTATGGCTCCATATGGTAGTACTTCTCTAATCTCATACGGTCCGGACCACCTAGACTTGAGCTTTCCGGGGAACAGCTTCAATCTTGAGTTATAGAGTAAAACCATGCTTCCTTCTTCGAGCTCCTTGCGCACCAGCTTCTTGTCATGAAAGGCTTTGGTTCTTTCCTTGTAAATTTTGGCACTTTCATAAGCATTCATCCTTATCTCATCGAGCTCTTGAAGTTGCACCAACCGTTTCTCTTGAGCCGTTTTGAAATTGTAGTTGACTTGCTTCACGGCACAAAGAGCCTTGTGCTCTAATTCCACAAGAAGGAGACAAGACTTGCCATATAGAAGGTTGAAAGGCATGGTCCCAATTGGAGTCTTGTATGCCGTTCTATACGCCCAAAGAGAGTCATCTAACTTGCTAGACCAATCTTTTCTAGTGGCTCCCACGGTCCTCTCAAGTATAGCCTTGATTTGTCTATTCGAAACCTCCACTTGGCCGCTTGTTTGAGGGTGATAGGGCGTGGCCACCTTGTGCTTAACACCATGTTTTCTCAAGAGACTTTCAAAAACTTTGTTGATGAAGTGGCTGCCTCCATCGCTAATCACCACCTTAGGAACTCCAAATCTTGGAAATATGATCGTTTTGAAAAGTTTAACTACCACCTTTGAATCGTTTGTTGGTGAGGCCATGGCTTCCACCCACTTAGACACATAGTCTACTGCCACAAGAATGTACTTGTTGCCATATGATGATGGAAACGGGCCCATGAAATCGATCCCCCATACGTCGAAGATCTCTACTTCAAAGATTGGTGATTGTGGCATCTCGTTTCTTTTGGTGATGTTTCCGGTTCTTTGGCATGCTTCACATGACTTGATGAATTCATGCGCATCTTTGAAGAGTGTAGGCCACCAGAACCCAGCTTGGAGAACCTTTGTAGTAGTCTTGAAACTCGCAAAATGACCCCCATAGGTCATACCGTGGCAATGTAGAATTATGTCTCTCGCTTCTTCTCTTGTTACACATCTTCGATACATACTGTCCACACACCTTTTGTATAGATATGGTTCATCCCAGAAGTTGTGTGAGACGTCTCTCATGAATTTCTTCTTGTGGTACCGGTCCAAATGAGTAGGCTCTTCCCCACAAGCCAAGAAATTGACAATATCCGCGTACCATGGGAGATCTTCATCTTTTAGGCTCAAAACTTCTTCAAGTTTGTCTTCCAGCCTTGCACATACCACGGTATTGATCATCATGAGCTGCTCTTCAGGGAGTGAGTCGTCTAAAGGTAGGACTTCTTCCACTCTCATCCTAGAAAGATGATCCGCAACACCATTCTCTATGCCCTTCTTATCCTTGATCTCCATATCGAATTCTCGCAAGAGAAGGATCCATCTTAAGAGTCTCGGTTTTGTGTCCTTCTTGAAATATATGTGCCTCAAGGCTGCATGGTCAGTGTATACAATCACCTTCGAACCCACCAAGTATGACCGGAACTTTTCAAACGCAAAGACAACGGCTAGGAGCTCCTTCTCGGTGGTCGCATATTTCACTTATGTATCGTTCAAGGTGCGGCTGGCATAATAGATGACATGCAACTTCTTATCTTTCCTCTGCCCCAAGACAGCTCCTACATCATAGTCACTAGCGTCGCACATGATCTCAAAGGGAAAGTCCCAATCCGGTGCTTGTACTATTGGTGCGGTTACTAGCGCGCCTTTGATGGTCTTGAACGCTTGGTGGCATTCTTCATCAAAGTGGAACTCAGCTTCTTTGCATAATAGCCTTGTGAGGGGACGTGCCAGCTTAGAAAAATCTTTGATAAACCTTCTGTAGAAGCCAGCGTGCCCCAAGAAACTTCTGATGCCCTTCACGTTAGCCGGAGGCGCCAAAGTAATCATCACTTCCACCTTTGCTCTATCCACTTCAATGCCTTGTCCCGAGATCTTGTGACCAAGGACAATCCCTTCTGTCACCATGAAGTGGCATTTCTCCCAGTTGAGCACGAGATTGGTCTCCTCACATCTCTTGAGTACCCTGCACAAGTTAGACAAACAAACACCAAAGGAAGAGCCATACACGGAGAAGTCATCCATGAATACCTCAACCATCTCCTCAATCAAGTCTGAAAATATAGACATCATGCATCTTTGAAATGTAGCAGGAGCATTACATAAACCAAAAGGCATCCTCCTATATGCATATGTTCCATAAGGACAAGTGAATGTTGTCTTTTCTTGGTCATTGGGATGAATCGGGATTTGAAAGAAGCCACTATAACCGTCTAAAAAACAGTAATAAGGGTGGTTGGCTAATCTTTCTAGCATTTGATCAATGAATAGCAGTGGGAAGTGATCTTTCCTAGTGGCTTTGTTGAGTTTCCTATAGTCAATGCACATCCTATGGCCGGTTATAACTCTAGTAGGAATTAACTCGTCTTTTTCGTTTTTTATAACCGTGATACCCACCTTTTTAGGCACGACATGGACCGGTGAGATCCAAGTGCTATCACTTATGGGGTATATCACGTTGGCCTCTAAGAGTTTAAGGATTTCCTTTTTAACTACTTCTTTCAAATTCGGGTTCAAGCGCCTTTGATGTTCAATTGAAGAAGTGTTCTCATCATCTAAATGAATCCTATGAGTGCAAAGTAATGGTGAAAGGCCTTTGATGTCACTTAGAGAGTAACCAATGGCTTTCCTATACTTCCTTAATTCCCTAAGGAGAGAGTCTAACTCATCATCATTCAGGTTATCATTAACTATGACCGGGTAAGTCTCATTTGATCCTAAGAAAGCGTACCTTAGACCAATTGGTAGCTGCTTGAGGTCCACCTTTGGGGCTAGCAACTCGCTCCAGTCCTCATCTTGATAATAATTGAGATCGCTGTCCTCATCCGCTTCCTTAGACCACGAGTCATGAGCTTCCATACTTGCTTCTTCAAGCGTATTCCCCGCTGTGATCGAGTTGATGGGTCGATCGGCTAGTCGATCTGCTGCGGATCGGCTTGTTTCCCTCGATTGGATCAGTAGATCATCCTTCGATCGGGTTGGAGATCGTGTCGGTTGGTCGATCTCTTGCATGGATCGTGTAGATTGGTCGATCAGCCTGTCGATCTTGTCGTCAGATCGAGTGAGTAGCTCGATCTCTTGGTCGATCTCCTTGACAGTTTTGCGAGAGTCAAGGATGCGAATGTATTCTTGGGTCTGATCACTTAGGTAACCATACTCTCCACACTCTTTTGTCAGCGCCACTAGTAGATGATCTTCTTGACCCATTTACTCCAGCAATTCATCAGCTAAAAGATCCATAGCTTCTATGTAGAAGATTTGTCCATCGATCGTCGGTTTCTTCAAAACCTCATTAATATCAAAGTTGAGCTTGACGTCCTTGCCCAAGTGCAATGAAATTTTGCCATTCTTGACGTCAATTATAGCTCCAGCAGTCGCCAAAAACGGTCTTCCAAGGATTAGGGGATCCTTAGGTTCTTCATCCATTTCGAGAACAACAAAGTCTGTGGGGACACTCACATTGCTTATCCTCACCGGTAAGTCTTCAAGCATTCCTACCGGCAGCCTTACACTTCTGTCGGCCAAGATCAGCGAGATTCTGCACTCCTTAAACTTGGTGAAGCATAGCTTCTTTGCAATGGAGTGCGGCATGAGGTTTATGCTCGCGCCTAAGTCACACAAGCAATTGTTGAACTTTAATGGCCCCAGCGCACAAGGTATGGTGAATGAGCCTGGATCTCCTAGTTTCTTCGGCGCAATCTCTCTGTGGATGATTGCACTGCATTCTTGGCTCAACACCATGACCTCTTGGCAACCCTTAGCTGTTTTGGCGAGCGTATCCTTTAGAAACTTGGCGTACTTCGGGACCATGGCTAAACAATCGAGTAGTGGCAATTTCAGCTCCACGTTTCTCAAATGTTTCTCAAATAGGGCTCTGTGCTTCTCCACCAGCTGCTTCTTGAAGCGTCCAGGAAAGGGGAGCTTTGGTTTGTAAGGTGGAGGTATGAAAATGTCTTTGTCTTTGCTCGTTTCTCCCACCTGTTTTTCCAAAACTTTTTCCTTGCCTTTCTTTGCCCTTTTGATGTAAACATTGTCGAAGGTGATCTCTTGATCATTTGGAAAATCACTCTCCCCCCTCTGAACCACAATGTCCTCATTGTCTTTTGCTTTAGCCGTTGGGGCGACTTCCTTGCCACTCCTTAGCATGATCACATTCGCATACTCTTTAGGATTTGCTTCGCATTGCCCATGTAAAGTACCTTGGCCGCTTGTACTAGCTTTTCCTTTCTCCAGCTGACGAATTTTGTTGTTGATGTTGGTGAGCTGGGTAGAGACGTCATCAAAGGAGGAGTCCATGCGTTTGTTGATATCAACGTATTTCTGATCATTGGTCGCTTGGCCTTGTATAATTTGATTGAGCATTGCTTGTAGCGATTCTAGAGTTGGCCCTTGATTTTGTTGTTGCTGAGGCATGAAACCAGGAGGGTACGGTTTGTTCCCTTGCTGTTGTTGGCCTTGGTAGGGTGCCTGTCTTTGCCCTTGATACCCACCGTTTTGTTGGAAACCACCTTTGTTGTATGGTATAAACGGTTTGCCTTGATTTGGTTGTTGTGGAGGGTACACTTGATCTTTTGGATTTTCCACATTGGTGCTTCTATAAGACAAGTTGTTGTTGTTTCCTTGGTACCTTGAGGCGTATCCCTGTGGCTTAAGATAGTCTTGGCCTCCAACCCAATTTGCTTCCTCAAACTCGTCTCTAATTCTTCGTTGAGACATGTCTGCGGCTTCACCGACGAAGTGGACTTGTTTTGTGTTGACGAGCATCATCTTGTCAATTTTTTCATGGAGGGACTTCAACTCCTTTTTGTGTGCCTCCAGTTCATATCCTCTTGGTGCCCTGTCATAGTCCTCCGAATAATTCCCATCACTCAAAGCGAGGTTGTCAATGAGCTCCATTTCATCGTGGACATCTTGACCAAGAAAGTTCCCTCGGCTTTCCGTGTCAAGTAGCATTCGAATTTTGGGCAAGGCTCCACGGTATATAGTGCTCAAGAGAGTCTCTTCACTGAAGCCGTGGTGAGGACACTGGATGGTGTAATCCTTAAAGCGCTCCATTGCTTCACTAAAGCTTTCATTGTGTTTTTGAGTGAAGCCACTTATCTCGCTTCTAAGCCGAGCGGTTCTAGTGCTTGAGAAGAATTTTGATAGAAAGGCCTTCTTGCACTCTATCCAGGACGTGATAGTGCCTTGTGGTAATGTTTTCTCCCAATGCCTTGCCTTATCCCCAAGAGAGAAGGGAAAAAGGNTCACATTTGGAAACAATAGAGTCCAAATTGGTTCAACTCTCTTTGCCATCCAAGAAACCAAAAGATTTAAACTATGTCATTTCACCAATTGTTGATGTTGAGGTTGATGAAGAAAGGACATCCAATGGTTTTAATGGACAAATTGGAGACCCAAAGCAAGTAGAAGAGGTTAGAGACGTGGGCAAAGCTCTAAGAAATAGTTTACCTTCCATCCAATGGGTTCATGAAGAAAAGAGTACTTTTGAGAAAAATAAAGGGGATGCATATGCTCTCAATGAAAAATGCCTAAGCTCTTTCTTCTTTCCCTCATTGGAGACTAAGGAGGATGTGAGTAATTGTGAGACAAAAAATTTAGCTTCAACCCCAAAAACATGTAAGAAGGAGAAAGAATCTCATGAAGAGAATGCTTTGGGTTATGGTAATGTTGAAGAAACTTTAGCAATGGATGGAGTTTGCTTGGAAACTCTTTTCTCTACCACATTGGAAGATGAGAATGAGAATAGCAAGGGACAAAAGATAGGTAAAGGCAATATGGCCAATTAGAAGCCAAACCAATACAACCATCCCACTCTTGCTCCATCCTCTCACACTATGAGTCTACACCCTTTTAGACTCATAGATGGAGCCATTGAGTACACTTTGAAGTGCAAGGGTATTTCTAAACCCTTTGCAAAGGAGAATGACAAGGAAATAGTTGAAGAACTACTCTCCAAGGTTCTCACGCTTAATCTCACACATGGCACAAGCTTGGATCCATCCCTTGCAACTCATCTCACCATGACCACCTCAACAAGGAGTCCCACTACTCCTCCTCTCCAACTTCATAAGGACAAAGGCTAGGGCCAAGGTATGGTCCTCTTTCTATTTCATTTTATATACCATTTTATTTTTGTTGCTTTGGTCTCTCTTGAACTTCTATTACACAAGGGACTGTGTAATTTAAGTTTGGGGGAGTATGGTCTATTTGATCTTGTGTTTTGTGATCTTATTTTCCTTTCTCATGCATATTTGAGTCTCATGCATTTCATATATGGCAGAGAAAAACCAAAAAAATAAGAAAAATTTCGAAAATTTCAAAAAAAATAGCATGTAGTTGCATTTGCATTTGTCACATTATTAGGATTGAGTCTAGAATTTCTATCATTTAGGATTGCATTGATATGCATTGGGAGCAATGATGAGCTTATCCTTGTAGATTTTTAACTCTTGTAATCAATTCAATACCCTAGTTAGTAGTTCTTTGATGCTTGTGAACAAATTTGAAAGTAAGGAAGAACCATGCTTGAACAACCTCATTTGTCAGTAGTTTTTGGTTGAAATATAGTCTTGAAATTGATAGCCAAATTTACTCACTTAAACCGAATTTTGACATCTAATTATCATGCTTGCATTGAAAGTAAATTCATGGGTCTAAAAAACTTGAGCTTTTTGCCACCCTTTTGCTAGCTCAAGTAGCACCCCTACTGATAACTAGCTTTTTGTCATGATTATCAAATCCTAAGCATAGTCATGTCATTGTAATACTTGAGGATGTCAATCCAACCTTGGGGAGAAAGATATTAAAAATACAAGAGATTGATGAAGCTAAGCAAAATTAGAGTTTAATAGGTGAAAAATTCTAAAACAATTACTTGCGGTTTGTAAACAGACACGAAAACTATTTTACAAATTCCACAAAAGGGTTATACAAGTACTAGATGACTTTTAAATAATAGAACAACCGATCTACTAATTTAATAAAATTTAATTATAAAACCGGATTAATTATACAGATTTGATGGTGAGTAGCAAGATAATAAGAAAAACTATTTATAAAATTCAAACAATTACCAAACAAACAACAGATAATAAAACAAGATTCTAAGAAATTTCTAAAATAATAAAAACACAATTTTAAAAATTTATAAAACTATATTGCATAATTAAATTATTTAATAGAAATTTAATCAAGATAAATAAACACAAAACTAGAGGAAAATGGTTTTTGGTTGTAAAATATTAAAAACAGATTCTAGGTTGGGAATCATGCTTAAGGAGGTTGAAGATTCGAACTTGGATTTTAAAAAACATAAATTTTAACTCTTTTAGTTATTTCTCTAAACCTTAAGAAACCAATTTAGATTTATCCATGATGTGTGGTATAAATCATTTCCTCACCTTTTCCTCCTAACCCATGATGTGTGGTGGAAAGAAAAGGTGAAGAACATTAAGAATGGATCTTAAAAAATGGTTTAACTAGCTCCCTAAGCATCCATGATGTGTGGGAAAGGATGAGCTAGTCTCTTGGATTTGGTTTTAAGGGGTTTTCTAAGTCTTGTTAGGATAAGGAAACCCCTAGATTAAAGAGGTCTCCATGGAGAATCTCTAGATCTTAAAACCCCCAAATCCAAGAAGAGAATTAAAATGAAGTACATGATAAAAACAAACCAAAGTTCTAGACTCCAATCTCCTTAATCATCCCAACCTCAAATCTTAGGCGATTTACTCACAAATCATGTTCTTACCTCTTTTAAACATAAGTTTAGAGTTAAGGAACATGATCAATGGGGTTTATAAGAAGGACTGAAATTCATTTAAATACTTGTGGAAGATAATAAAATACAAGAATTTTCACAAAGATCTAAATAAAAACTAAGAAGAAAGATTTGACTTTAAAATAATTTAAACACTTGCTATCTATAATAAGAATAAGGATTTTAACAAAAGATTTAAACAAGAATTAAGAAGAAAGATTTGACTTTAGAATAACTTAAATATGAAATATATATATATATAATGCGGGTTTTTAAAGAACTAAATAAGAAGAACTATAAAACTCAAGAACAAAGGAAAACTTACAAGAACACTTAAGGAGATTAATAAGAGAGAATATAAAGACTTTGATCGAAAGCTTAATGAAAAACTCAATGAAAAACTGAATGATTTTTACAAGCACATAAACACCCCTTATATAGAGTTTTAAATATGGCTCTTGGCCTTAAAAGAGGGGTTAAGGGGCAAGAGACAAGGGGCAAGAGACAAGGGACCTTTCTAATCCCAGCACATAAACACCCCTTATATAGAGTTTTAAACTTTTATGACTCAGCTTCCTTATTGTCCGCGTGGTTGGGTCGATCGGTCACTCGATCGGCCATGGATCGAGTCAGTTGGTCGATTGTCTAGTCGATCACTCCTTGATCGACTCATTTTGCACGATCATCCAGTCGATCACACCTTGATCGACTCATTTAGCTCGATCTTCCTCTCGATCTTTCTTGAATCGACTGGCCTTCGTCGATCAACCAGTCGATCTTGGCTCCTTTTCTTTTGTCCAAGTTTTTTTTTTGACTCCTGCCAACTCTTATGTTCTTCTTTCATCTTCTTGTTAATGCTCAACATCCATCACAGCACCAAGTACTCAAAACAGCCTGAAAAGATGCAAATATGCAAGAAACCATGCAAATGCTAATGCAAAGTGTTCTAGGACTTAAAATGGTACAAATGATGCAAAATAGTCTATTATGAATGATGTATGCATGAAAAAACTATTTTAAATGCAAGCTAAATATGCGAAATATATGAGTATATCAACTCCCCCAAACTTGTCTTTTGCTTGCCCTCAAGCAAACAAAATCCAAGCTAGGAAGAGATGATCAAAAATGGGGGCTCAAATCCAGAAAGTGTTTTTCAAATGTATCAATTCAAAGGTCCTTGTTCTCAGTTCTAGGATGCAGTAAACAAGCATTTACTCAAAAGGACTTTGCCATAATCATCACAAATTGAAATTCAAATCATGACTTGTTTATTCCAAGTAATCCAAGAATCAAAACTTTTAATATTCATTAAGAGCTCCAAATCGTGAATCACACTTGTTTCTTTTAAAACCGAATACATTTGGCAAGGGTTAAGGTTATGAGATAAAAATGATCTCATTTAAATGGGTACTCCAAGCAAATGGTTTCTCTCAAAAATGTTTGAACTTATACATAATGCTAAAGGTAAAAGGCAATGCATGCATACATGACTAGACTCACATCTATCCAAGTATACTAACAATGATCATAATCCCTCTCTCATTCATTTTTATATTTTCCAAGCTCACTTACCTTCTAGAAACTACCCAAATCATCAAGGCTATTCACGCCAAGCTTAAACCCACGAAAACTCCATCAAATATTTTCTTTTCTTAGGGAAACTTCTTAAACTTTGCTTAAGGCTAGTGGTATGATCAAAAATATTAGCTCTTTTCTTTCTTTTGATAATTTTCTTCTAAAAATATTTCTTTTATGCATTTGGCCTCTAGGGCTCTTTTTCCTTGCTTGAGCTTTATCATAAATCAAGATTAACCACTAGAAATGTGTATCCCTTTTTCATCTTTTTCCTTAACACCTTCTCATTCTCAAACCCGTGATCTCCCAATTCCCAAACAAGCCTAAAACTAGCTTCAAAATGCAAAGCTAGCAATATGAGAGCCTAAACATGTCGTCCAAAACCTAACACTTTATGCCAAGTTCAAACAGAAAATAAGGCCTCACAAATTGTAATCACACACGAAATTTGGCTTGAAATAAGGCAAGGGTCAAGATGTGGTTTTCTATTTAGGCTTACAAAGAGTGGTGAAGTGAATAAGAAAGCCTAAATATTTTGTAATCCATGTATTCTTTTTCAAAAGTACAAGCATAATAATTAGATGTTCATTTTAAAGTTCCGATTTTTTTTTTTTTTTTTTTTTTTTAAGTATTGATTCAATTCAAGATTTTTTCAACTTTAAGCCAAGAAAATCTAATCAAATGATCCAAGCATGGTTAGAACTTAATTTCAAAGTTGTACAAGGCATCAAAGAATTACTAACTAGGGCCTTGAACCAATACATGAGCTTAAAACACTTTTAAAAGAAATTTTTCATCATTGCCCCCTTATGCATATGAGTGATGCAACCTATATGATAAAATTCTAGACTCAATCCTACAATATTTGATAATACAAATGCAAGCTATATGAATTTTTTTTGAAATTTTTATGAATTTTTCTGATTTCTTTTTTTTTTCTTTTTTTTTTTTGAATGCAAGAAGACTCAAAAATTGAAAATAAGATCAAATAAAATATGTCAAAGCACAAACTCTCCTCCCCCAAACTTGAATGACACCGTCTCGGTGTTAAACAAATTCAAGAGAAGACACACAAAAATAAAAATAAAAATGCATGTTTATATACAAAGTTTGGCGTTTTGGTACCTTGAAGCTAGAGATGGCCGGAGCTTGAGGTTGCTCCGGTCCTCCTGCTCTTGCTTGGCGTGTCATGGAGTACTCCTTTGTCCTTGTTTCTGGTTGCACGGCCTTGAAGAGAAGGACGTCCAGCTTGAAAATCTTCGGGTTCACGGATTTGTATACCTCCGGTTGAGTGTTTTGCCGCCGTGGTGTTTACTTGTTCAACCTCATCACTTAAAGTTAACTCTGAAGAGCTTCTCCCTTGAAGAACCTTGAACTTCCTCACCAGATTCTTGATCATCTTGCCTTGCCATTTGTTTACTTTGCGCTGAATCTCCACAACCGATGCAAGAAATTTTTCTGCTTTGGTGCGTGGCTCATAGTCCATCTTCGGGAGATCATAATTTGATGGCATTTCAGAATCAGTGGGAGGAGACTCTGGTGATGATTTGGCAAGTTGTGGTGCTGCTGGAATGCCTCCAAGAGGTGCATAACATTCCTCATCGTTTGGGAAGAATTCGATGTTGCCAACACTATCGGCGAGCGTTTCTTCCGGGTGGGGTAAGATGCACGTTTTCTCCTCATGTTTCTCATTGTAGAATAGGTATGCATAGTACCCTGGAGCTGGAGTAGGTCCCAAGGAATCGGTGTTGAGCATGTAGGCTTGATCCATGTAAGCACGATCCGCACATGGTGTGAATTCGGTAAGTGGTACTCCCGCTTGTACAAACAGTGGCGTGAGAAAGCCACCAATGAGCGCTGATGTGGTTCTGCACTTGATGGCCCAAGCTTTGTACCTGAGCAAGGAGGAAGCAAGGATGCATCCATAGTTGACGTTATCTCCAAGATCATCCTCCATTGGTTCATCACTCCTCTCGTTATTGCAAAGAACATGTTTAACCCCTTGAAAAAGGAAGCACAGCTCGTTCTTTGTCACTGTTGGTGTCGTGGATCTCCCACTGAATGTGTTTGCTAGCAGCTTGAGAGTGTATCTTAGCAAGGGGTTTCACACCTTCTTGATTTTTGCGGTATTAGACTTGTAGTCTCTATCGCTAATCAAGTCCCATAGCTTGCTTGCGGATTTGAATTGTGGGAACTCCATAAGTTCTGCTGCTGCATTGAATCCGTAAGCTTGGCATAGCTCAGGGATAGAGAGACGGTAGGCTTGCTTGCGGATTTTGAATGTGAGAAGACCTTCGGTTGGAGTTGGGATGTTGGGGTCTTCATATTCGCAATCCACGGTGGAGAGGAAGTGAAGCGTGGCTTCGGGGTAGGTGGGGCAGTCCATCCGTGAAAGACATACAAGCCCCATGTTAGTGAGCAAGAACTCCCTACTTGCAAATTTTGTGGGCTCAAAACGCAACCTCTCTAGTCTCCTCCTTGTTTTCTTTTCCTCTTTGCTCCACTTAGCCGTTTCTTCAACACCTTGCTGTGTTTCCTCTTGTGCAGCCATAGCTCTGCTTCTCTTCCTTGGTGCCATAGTACCTTTGAAAGTTGATGTGAATAAGATGCTCTTCTTCTTTAGAAAACTAGAAAAACTCACTCTCTCTTTTTAAATTGCAAAACTCCTTTTTTTATGGAAGGGAAAGAGAGAGTGGATGTGTGGATTTATAAAGAAGGGAATGTTTGGATTTATGCATGCAAGTGGGTTTTTAAATTTGGAAAAAGCTCAATTATAAAGGTTCAAAGGAGCCTGGTTGACCAAATTCAAATTCAAATTCAAAAGTAGGAGGGAATGAGAAAGAGGGGGAAATTTGAAAAACTTCCCTTGGCAGTCGATCGAGTGGTTTGGTCGATCTACCACTCGATCTTTTGCCCATCTTACTCTGATCGAGTTACTAGCTCGATTGTTCGGTCGATCTGATTTAAATCGAGGCATGGATCGACTGAAGTCTTCCTTTTTAAGCTTGTCTTGTTTGTGATCGTGTGACTGGGTCGATCTCTTGATCGATCTTGGCTCGCGATCGAGTTATTGGGTCGATCTCTTGATCGATCTTGGCTCGCGATCGAGTGATATCACTCGATCTCACACTCGATTGTCTCCTCCTGCCTTTCTTTTCCTTGTTTTGTAGAACCCATTAGCTTGCTTCTTGGCTCCTGTTTTCTTGCACCTACACACTTAAAGTAGAAAGTATAAAATTGAAACAAAATATATACAATGATAGTCATGGGATTGCCTCCCAAGTGCGCTTGTTTTAAGTCTCTAAGCTTGACTTTACTTGGTTAGGCTAGTGGAGGGTCTTGGAGTGGCAACGTGGTGCTCTCTTTGTTGCAGTCACTCGCCATGTAGGGTTTGACTCTATGCCCATTCACTGTGAAGTTCTCTCCATTCTTTCCAAGCAAAGTTATGGCTCCATATGGTAGTACTTCTCTAATCTCATACGGTCCGGACCACCTAGACTTGAGCTTTCCGGGGAA
>JAHZTW010000001.1:142712231-142733752 GCA_020283515.1 Alliaria petiolata | reverse complement strand
TCCTTTGAAGCCAATTGTTCTTGTGTGATCACTTGTGAGGCCTTTATTTCGATTGAACTTAGCATAAAGTGTTAGGTTTGGGACGACAAGTATGGGCTTTCATGTAGATTCTAGCCTCGCATTTTGGGGCTAGCTTTAGGCTTAGGATTTGGGGGTTTGTTTGTTTGGTGGAAAAGTTTGGAAGGAAAGAGATGTTGAATAAGGGGATTGGTGAAAATAAGGGGAAACATGGTTTGAAATGGAGAGTCTTGTGGATAAAAAGGAATAGCTCAAGGTAAAAATAAAATACTAGGTGGTCTTGAGAAAAGAAAAGAGCCAAAAAAGGCCAAGTTCAAAAGAAAAATATGAAGAAGGCTACCTAGAGATAAGAAAAAGAGCTAAGTTTATAAGTTAAGACTACTCCATTCGCCAAAAATAATAGGTTGAAGAAGTTCCCCTTTGAGGTGTGAAAAGAAGAAGTGTGTTTGAAATTCAAGGGGGTTTGGCAAGGCACAAAGAGCCTTGGGAAAAAGGGTAGATTCTTATTATCTCTTCTCTAATCATGTTTTGCTTATCACTTATCATAGATTTGATGGGCTTAATGATGATTAGTGAGTAGTCTCTTAGGAACTTGGGGATGGGTTAGATTTAGGCTTTTCTAATGGTTCAATCTTGCAATATAGGTTAGATTCTTTCATCTCTCTTCTTATTAAAGTGTTATTAATGCCAAATAGCTAATCTTTTGCTATTTAGGATCATAAACATTCCATACGCCCACCAAGTGTTTGATGAAATGCTTGAACCACTTTTCTAAGAGATTTACATTCCTAGCCTAAGATATTAGTTACCTAGGATGTTTATCGTGCCATTTAGACTTATGTTTATTGCTTGCAAATCATTTTAATGCTAACACATCATTAGTTCATTAAGGTGATTAGGAAAGGGATTAATACCACACATCATGGATTAGTCTTTATTAGTGATCTAGGCATAGAGATAACTTGTTAGTTGCTTAAATGATTGCAAGGTTGGCCATTTGAATGCCCAAATCAATGATTCCATCCCTAGGTTTCGTTTTTAGTCAATTAGTAATCTTGATTAGTAGTTAATTGTTTGATTAGGGCTTAATTAGTGATCATTAAGGCCATAGCTCATATAGGTAGTCTTGTGGTGTCTCTTTTAGCTTGTAGTTTCCTTCAGTTCCTTGTCTCCTAAATTTCGAATTTAGCTTAGATTAAATAGTTTCATGTATTCCTAGTGTTGTTAATCTTAACCCCTATGGATTGACATCTCAAATACTACAATGACATGAGTAGTAGATATTAATTGAAAGTGAAAAAACCCTACTATCAATTATCAAGCTAAAGATGATGACTTTAAATTAATCAAATGCTAAAAATCAGATATATGGTTGATGTTCACATTTCAGGGAGGTTCAAGGTTCAATCTTGGGTTTTAAAATACTATATCTACACATTTAACATGAGCTATCCTTAAGTCTAAAAATCAAAACTAGATTGGTCCACTTCCGTGGTAAAAATCTTTTCATCAGCCTTCTCTCCTCACCCAGTCCCTTGGTGGAAAGGAAGATTGAAGAACAAGAAGCACGGATCTTAAGATGACTTAGCAAGCACCCTAAGCATTCACTCCCGTGTGAAAGGATGTGCAAGCTTCTTTGTTTGGGGGTTATGGGATTTCCTAATTCTTGTTAGGATAAGGAAATTCTTCCAATCATAAAGCCCCCATCGAGGTTCTTAAGCATTAAACGCTCCAAAACAAAGAAAAGATAAGGATTAAGAACACAAAATACCAAGATTAAACCTCCCTAAACCTCCCTAATCCCCTCGACCTTAAACCTTTAAAGATCTACTCGCTAATCATGTTTAAGCACCTCAAAATCATAATAGCAGAAGCAGTAAACATGATTAACCAAATAAGAACAAGATTAAAAGATAAATACTTGCGATTAAAAGATAAATATCAAGTTTACAACTAAGAAAAGCATAAAGAAACCTGAACAATGGTGGCTAAGGCTAAAAGGAGAATGACAATCAGAATAAAAGATAAGATGACTCAAAAGTAGGTCTAAAACGTTATATAGTACAAAAGAAATGGTCCCCTCACAAAAGGACAAATTTGGTGACCTGTCGGATAAGATTGGCACATCTGTGACGGGAGATCGAGCTGAGACGTTGATCTTGCACTCGATCTTGGACTGGAAATGGTCTTCATAACTCGATCTTTTCCTCGCTCTGATACTTGAATAGATCTGCTTGATCAATCTTGTGCTCGTTCTTCTTTAGATCGACCCACGGCTTTGATCCTTTCGTCGATCTTCGCTGCATGTGTCCTCAAGTCTGTACACTTGCACGACCAGGCTTGGTCGATCTTGAGCTCGATATGGGCTTTGAAAACGGTTCTGACTCCTCGATCGTCTGGTCGATCTCTCCTAGATCGACCCATTCTGTCCGAACTCCACCTTGATCTCAGTGGCTCATTTGCTTGTCTGATTTCCTCTAAAAGTTCCCAGCAGCTCCTAAGCTCTCTCTTGAACCTCATTAAGCTCCAGCACTCCACACAGCTCAAAGCACTAAAAAAAACATGATAATGATGCAAATATTTAAGGAACTATGCAAATGCTAATTCAAAACGTTCTAGGACCTAAAATAAGACAAATGTTGTAAAATGACTAACAATGAATGCATTATGAATCAAAATCTATCCTAAATGTATGTTGAATGCACAAAATATATGAGTAAATATATGAGTATATCAGCTCCCTCGAAGTTCCTTCTTTCATCCCGTAGAAGTTGCCTAGCTCATTAAAGGTGACCTTGTATTGTTCACCTTGGAGTTTGAACTCAATGAAACCGTGACCTTCTTCCTCATGAAATGTCACCTTTAGTGTTTCCAAAAAACGGCAATTGAGCTCTTGGTAGGTTGGAGAGGCTATGTTGAGAAGCCCTCAAAGACCCGTTTCTTCCAAGATGGTCTTGACATCACGGTATAGCCCGAGTTCTTTCAACACGTCTTTGTCCAGGAATTTAGTGGCTTTGAATTGCAACGCCATCAACGCCTTGTGCACATCCTTGGTGGAATACTTTGGCTTGCTAGCTGGTAGGCGCGTTGAGGCTCTAGTGGAGGAAGGTAAGCACGGCAAGTCTCCATCTTCTTCAGCATATCCTCTGTTTTGGCCGCTAGTGTCTCCCATCACTTTCTTTCCTTGATTGTTGCCTCCTCTCACGATCTTGTTGCTTTTTCAGCTCAGCCTCGCGTCTCACACTTCCTCTGGTCATTTGGTACCTACAAAATCAACACTTATGAGAGATTTTAGCATAAAGTCCGAAAACCAACAAATCAAGATCTTCTTGCTTAAAATAATTTTAACGAATTTTAAAATTAGAAAAATTCAATTGGATGAGACTTTTAAACAAGCGGATCTAGATTTGTTAATTATACATCTCCTAAATATTTCCCTAATATTCAACCAAGATTAAACTTAAGTTACTTGTTCAAATCAATGCTTTAGGCGACGAGAGTTTCAAACCCAAAAGTTTCAATCTAAAGAATTCCTCCCTTTCAAGTAGCCAGCAAGAAAGAGATAGGTTCAAGATATTACCTTGTGTGTTGAACGGTTGGAAATGAGAAATCACTCGACAAATTTCCAAAGAAGTCAAAGAAAAATCTGCATGGAGATGGAGAAATTTGTGATTTTGGCTAATGAGAGAGATGAGAGAATACAAGAGGGAATGGCGTGTATATATGCAAGAGAGAGAGGGAAAAAAACCTAATGTACTATTGGCAGAAAATGTGCAGAATTGATTCCAAGAAAAAACGCACTCAAAATTCGAAATCTTACATGGGCGTGAAAGTGACGCGAGCAAACTGATCGCGTGAGTTTCTCAAGTTAAGCGCATTTTAGAGAATTTCTTTTAAACGCTTGCATGGGCAACATTTCTCGCGTCACTTCGTCATGTGCACTTGATACTAAACTAAACCCATTATCTGGCTCCTCCGCTTTTGAATGTTCCCTAATACTTACAAACACTCAACACACAGAATTAAAAAGAAAAACTCAAAATTTTATGTACATGGATAGTCATGGGATTGCCTCCCAAGTGCACTTTGTTTAACGTCGTGTAGCTTGACACTCCTTACTCTTTTTTTAGGCGAGCTTAAGGGTGAAGTGGGTAGCAGGAGACGTGTCTGAATGTGGTCTTAGTAGCATCTCGACAGTATAGATCGTATACATCTCTTGTACCCTTGCTTCATCCTTCTATAGACCGGGTGGAAGAATGACCCTTGCTTTTGAGAATGGTTTTGGGCCTCCTTTGCCCTTGACTTTGTACTCAATCCAGTTACCCTTGAGTTCCAGTGGAAGTAGACTCAAAGTGGCCCTCGATACTGTATTGATAACACTCATATTTTATCCATTTTTACTATCATAAGTGACTGCTTTAATAAGCATTTC
The DNA here is from genome assembly GCA_020283515.1 of Alliaria petiolata. NCBI lineage: Eukaryota > Viridiplantae > Streptophyta > Magnoliopsida > Brassicales > Brassicaceae > Alliaria > Alliaria petiolata. Next base: position 142,729,302 of record JAHZTW010000001.1, on the reverse strand, counting down.
ACTAAGGTTTTGATGCATAAACACTAGATTTCGAGTATTTGGTTGTTCAAGACTCTTTTCAGGAAATCTTAGCAAAAGACGCATATTTTAGAGCAAAATGGACAATTCCGGAAACAGTGCCCGATGACAGAAGTTCAACACCAAACGAAGGCCTTCCCACCACGAGATCAAGCTCATATTTGGAGACAAGGAAGCCTTATCAGCTGTCTTTCACCACGAAGTGATTTGAAAAAAATCCCACGGTTGGATCTCAAGTTATGAAGGAAGCAAGAAGGTCCGTCAGGTATCCGGAAGGACAGGCTGGCCGCGCCACGGCCGACCTAGACGACCAGTGGCCGCGCCACGGCCGGTCGCTCGTGCAGCAAGGCCATTTGCGTTTCCTGAGCCCATTTGAAGCCCAACTCAAACCTGAAGCCGTCTTATGCAAGCCAAGACCTAGAGCACTTGAAGACCTATATATACTCGTTGTTTAGGGTTTTTTAGAAGGGAGACGAAAAACACAAAGTGATAGATTTCTTTCGGTGGCCGCGAGTCTCTGGTTCGCGGTTTGCCTTTGTTCTTTGAGGGAGATTGATTTGTTCTTGAACCCTATTTTATTGCAATCGATTTATACAAGTTATGCATTCATCAATCACGTTTTCTACTTCTTCTATTATGTCTGAGTAGTTTACTTTCGTTGGGTGTTCTTTAAGGGGATCTATGGGAAATTTCATTAACTGTTGTTGACCCGATTGTTTAGGCCGAAGATTAGGATTTTCTGTCTCACCTTATTCGTTCTTATTGCATGAGTCTAGCGTCAAAATAGGGTAGAGAGCATCCTTTAAAAGATGTCTGAATGCTTATCGTCCTGATCTTATTGCGTGTTCGTCTAGTACGTAGGATACGAAAGTATACCTATGGAATAGAAGTTTGCAGATCGACCTAGTTTGATAAAATAGGTTGTTAAAACCAGTGAATCAGTTTGGGGAAAATCGCCTAGTCTCGCTTGCTTAACTTTTGTGTGCTTTGATTTCTAGTTAGAACCCCATAGATTTCCCGAGAAGATTCCCAACGTGTTCGCCCACTTGCTTTTAAATCGAGATTTACGCACTTCCATACTTTACTTTTCCTGCACTGCTTGCCTGATTTCCTTTTTACAAATCCTTTAGTTTATTTTCCTTTTCCCGTTGGTTATAGAAAAGGCTGACAACCTTCTCTATATAAGGCGTGGTACTGCTTTATTTATTTTCTGCAAGATTCGTGACACTCATTCCTAAACCCCCAATTCTCTGCGTCTTTGGTTTCCCTGATTTTCTGTTTTGCAGTTGACCTCCTCCCTGTGGTTCGACACCCTAAGTACTACAACGCACGCTGTGCACTTGCAGTTTAGGGTCCTACAAATTCAAAAGCTCGACGAGTCCCCAAAGAAATCCTCCAAACTCGGACGACTATTTAGACCCCATCAAGCTTTTTGGCGCCGTTGCCGGGGAGGCTGCGTTTCGCTGTCCAGGACAAAGGTCAGGATCACAACTCAAAGGCATTCTTTTCTCTAACTTTTAGATTTCTTTCTATGAGTTTCAGAAACCCTACAACCGTGGAGGTCCCCACGAATCAAGAAGAACACGAGCCTGGACCCCCAGAGGCTGATATCGCTCCCGGAGGTGACAACCTGCTCGACCCACGGCTTACCATCCAAGAAAAAAATCCGAAGAGCGATCATCTCGACACGGAGGTCGAACACGCCCGCCAGGTCGATAAGCTCATAGTCTTGATCAAAAGAATGATGGTATACCAGGCGGATTGCACTGAAGCTGTCTATGGGCATATAGACAAAGTTCAAGCTGAACTTCTCGCTAGGATTGAAACCCTATCCGAGGAGGTGAGGCTGCATAAGGAGCAAGCGGCCAGCAACACGGCCCAACTAAAGAAGATCTCCGATGCGCTCAAGTATCGCAGATCTATCCTCAAGCAGAGCATAAGAGACATCCACACCTTTAATGAAAAGCTTGAAGACACCAACGACTCTATCTATATCAATAGAGATCGAGCCGAAGATGACATCCTTCAACTCATAGAAGACCAAAGGCAATCTGAGGAGAAAGCGGAGGAGACCGACAGTAAGCTCGAAAGCCTCTTCAAACGCCTGAAAGAGAAGACGGCGGCAATAGAAAGGCTAAGCAAGGAACAACAGAGACTTGGAGAGATAGTCTCTGGTATAAGCATTGGCAGAACCAAGAGGGCCACCTATCCTTTAGAGGAGACGACTAAAGAGTTCTCTGAAGTCTCGATCTACCGAGCAACCCGGAAAGACATGCCGAAAGCACCAGGCCTCCGACCTGACCCAACCACGTTCGCACCATGCCAATGCAGTGAAACCTATCACCGAAACGAGATTTTCAAGCCCTGAAACGAGCTTCACTACCAGCTGCTCGAGTGATTCAAACTACGAATTCGGAGAGGGGTATTCGCCCGAGTCATCGAGATGCTCGTCTCAGGGATCTCTCGGGGAAGAAACCTCCGGCCATTCGACTGCGCTAAACAAGGTCAGCCACGCGAGACCTATCACGATGCACATTCAAAGGGAGAAGCTTATAGAATTCAATACCAAGGTCAAAAGACTCCCAGCAGAGATTTAATTCAAAGACGCCTGGAAAGACCAGGGTTTGGCCGATTTCTTTAAATATAGCTTGGAGGATAAGGAAGATATTGAAGTTTACTTTAATCAGGCAAGGCATTCAACCAGCAAGGATGCCATCAGGATGCCTCCTACGAAGAAGGACGATTGGCACCAGAACCGAGTTGAGCCGTTGGCACTTGAGGAGTTCAACAAAGTGGTGCGAGAACTCCCTCCTGAGACAGATTTCGTGGAAGCATGGAGAGATCACCTTATCGGACATTTCTTCAACGAAAGTTGGGAGACAGTGTCAGACATTCAGGGCCTCTTCAACCTCGCCAGAACCGGAAGGCCTATTAGAAACCTCCACAAGATCCAAGGCCACGAGCAATACCTCATAACTTGCAGCATCCGAGGTGACATTTTCAAGAACGCCATATGCGATTCGGGGTCATGCATAAACATTATGCCGGCTGGCGTAGCACGGAAACTCGGCGTGAAATGCGTCTTCCCCACTGATATCAGGATTGGCCTTGCGGATCAATCCTTCGCTGCCTCGAAGGGAGTCATTTATGACCTCCCGGTCATCATTGGCGATTGTAGAATCCCGGTAGACTTCTACATAGTCAAGACACGCCAAGAAGAAGCTGCACCTCTTATCTTGGGATGGCCATTCTTAGCCACTGCAGGAGCCATCATGGACTGGCCAAACAGGCGAGTCTCATTCGCCAATATCGACGGGAAAAAGTTCTATCCCGCGGTACCTTACACCATGGAGAAACACCTTCTTGAGAAGGATGAAGATGCCATCATGGAAAGACTCGAGGAGCCTTTAGCAGAAGAGGGCGCACAAAAGGCAAAAAGACCTTGCCTAAGGTCGAACTCCACCTCCAACTAAGCTCCCAAACTACCAAAGTCTAGCTAAAAGACTTTAAACAAGAGCGGCTCAAAGGGAGGCAACCCATTTTAGGTATTCTCTTTCTGATCTCTTTAACCATCCTAATTTTTAGTTTTGGTTTCTTCTTAGTTTACAGCATTTTCATAAACCCCAAAAGCACAAAAAAAAATCAGAAAAACCCAAAAAGACGAAAAATATGAAGAAGGAGCTTCGAAGAACACTCACCGGGCGACGAACCGCCCGTGGGCTGGCCAGAAGGTGCCTGGCCGCGCCACGAGCCACGATGGCGCGGAGGCAAGACGCCTGGCCGCAGCCGCGACAACCCGTCGCGCGGCCAGCCTTCGTCTGCGACACTTCCCGTCCAGACCTCACCAAACCGGAACTCCTTCAACCTGTGTCAAGCCTTTCAAGCATCTTCCTTGATTCAATGGCCTTAACACGCCCTGAAGACCGCAAGACCAACTTCCACAACAGCAACTTGCCGCGGAAACTTCAAACAGAGTTGCTGTTGCATCAAAGATGGCGAGACAAGACAAGACTCCATCCAAGATAAGTTAAGCCAATGACCCATCTCTCTACTCACTTCTTCCAGCACGTTCAACGGACCTGTATCCACGAAGACGAAGAAGAACACCACGGTTCCATAGGATGAAAAACGCAGTGCAAGCTCCAGAAGGAAGAAGATGCAACTTCCTTCACCAAACCGCGAAGAGGAAAGTTTCCGAAGACTAGCTTCTCTCTTCCGCGACCGAGACCTTTACCGAAGCCAAACCCAAGGAAGGAAGATTTTCCATCTCTCATTCACGGTGTTATCAAAGGTCAAGGAACCGAGACGAGTACTCAACAACCGGAGTACCTGTTCTTCTCAACAAAGGCGTGCCCCAATCATCACCATCACCAGCCGCCAACATCACCACCACACGCCCACCACCACCACCCGAAGCAAGGAAGCTCAAGCGCGCAACACATTTCCTTTCGAGCTAAGTTTTCGATTTCTTTTGTTCAATCAAATCGATTCTAAGCAGGGACATAAGGATAATGATCAAGTCCTTAGCTCAATCATACCACACGCCCATACCAAACCCAACGCCACTTTCAAGTAAGTCTTCACAAGCTTGTACTTGAATTTACCTATCTTTTTCACCTCACTCGATTTAAACAAACTGGGGACAGTTTGATTTAAGTCTGGGGGAGGTTTCTTATATTACTAATCCTACTTTTATTTGATGAGTCTTATGCATACTTGCATCATTTATCGAGTCGTTTTATAGAGTCAAAACTTTTTTTTTCTTTTAGTCGGAAACTATGAACTTTGCTAGGTACAAGTCACTTCGAAACAAGGAACCTTAATCACCATTCTCACGGATTTGGAAGCAAGGTTTACTAAGTCGAACACGGCGAGTGGATCATTCCAGCGGAGAAAGTTCTAATCTATAGAGTACTCGAAGGATCTTGCGTTGACTCCGCACCTAATGAATCAAAACTTCTCGTCAAGGGGCTTGAGGTACTTCGATCTGTGCTCTTCTTTTAGACTCTAGCGTGACTAAGTAGATGCAATGCAACCTCTCCTTGATCTTCCCTTGTTATAGAAAACAAAAAAGAAAAAAAATAGAAAGAAAAGTTTTAGTTTGAGAATGGCAACCAGAGTTCCTTAAAGGACAATGACGGTTCGCAGCAATCATATAAACTTCAAAGAAGTGATCATTCTCAAGCTAAGAAGAAAAGAAAAAAAATGGAATAAGAAAATCGATAGAAAAAATAAAATGATACCCTAGAAAAGTAGGGAGAAATCGACTAAGGGAAGAGAAAATAGGAGAGTTGTGTCTGAAATGTCTATGTCTAGATGTTTGAAAGAGAAAGTATAGTGTCTCGTCGACCAATACTCCCTCGACAGAGACCGCACGCCTAAATGAATAAAGGAGTCAACAAGGGAAAGCTCGAAATACTCAAAGAGACCGTGAAGCGTATCCGGGAAGGGTGAAAAGCTCAAGGTAACTAGACCCAAACGCCTTGAAGCTGAATTCCGAGTTATGTGGCTCAACAGGTCGATTGCTAGACTTGATTGGTTCCCAAGTATTGGTGAGTTTCCACGTTTTCAAACCTCTTTTCCTTACTTAGATTTTTGTTTTGTTTGAGGACAAACAAAGTTTAAGTCTGGGGGAGTTGATAACACTCATATTTTACCCATTTTTACTATCATAAGTGACTGCTTTAATAAGCATTTCACTAAGGTTTTGATGCATAAACACTAGATTTCGAGTATTTGGTTGTACAAGACTCTTTTCAGGAAATCTTAGCAAAAGACGCATATTTTGGAGCAAAATGGACAATTCCGGAAACAGTGCCCGAGGACAGAAGTTCAACACCAAACGAAGGCCTTCCCACCACGAGGTCAAGCTCATATTTGGAGACAAGGAAACCTTATCAGCTGTCTTTCACCACGAAGTGATTTGAGAGCAATCCCACGGTTGGATCTCAAGTTATGAAGGAAGCAAGAAGGTCCGTCAGGCATCCGGAAGGACAGGCTGGCCGCGCCACGGCCTACCCAGACGACCAGTGGCCGCGCCACGGCCGGTCGCTCGTGCGGCCAGGCCATTTGCGTTTCCTGAGCCCATTTGAAGCCCAACTTAAACCCGAAGCCATCTTATGCAAGCCAAGACCTAATCCAGGACCTAGAGCACTTGAAGACCTGTATATACTCGTTGTTTAGGGTTTTTTTAGAAGGGAGACGAAAAACAATAAGTGATAGATTTCTTTCGGTGGCCGCGAGTCTCTGGTTCGCGGTTTGCCTTTGTTCTTTGAGGGAGATTGATTTGTTCTTGAACCCTCTTTTATTGCAATCGATTAATACAAGTTATGCATTCATCAATCACGTTTTCTACTTCTTCTATTATGTCTGAGTAGTTTACTTTCGTTGGGTGTTCTTTAAAGGGATCTATGGGGAATTTCATTAACTGTTGTTGAACCGATTGTTTAGGCCGAAGATTAGGATTTTCTGTCTCACCTTATTCTTTCTTATTGCATGAGTCTAGCGTCATGAACTATATTCTGATTGCAGGGTCTTGAGAGCGGCTAACGTCCTGAATCTCAGATCCAGACCAAAATAGGGTAGAGAGCATCCTTTAAAAGATGTCTGAATGCTTATCGTCCTGATCTTATTGNATGAGTCTAGCGTCATGAACTATATTCTGATTGCAGGGTCTTGAGAGCGGCTAACGTCCTGAATCTCAGATCCAGACCAAAATAGGGTAGAGAGCATCCTTTAAAAGATGTCTGAATGCTTATCGTCCTGATCCTATTGCGTGTTCGTCTAGTACGTAGGATACGAAAGTATACCTATGGAATAGAAGTTTGCAGATCGACCTAGTTTGATAAAATAGGTTGTTAAAACAAGTGAATCAGTTTGGGGAAAATCGCCTAGTCTCGCTTGCTTAACTTTTGTGTGCTTTGATTTCTAGTTAGAACCCCATAGATTTCCCGAGAAGATTCCCAACGTGTTCGCCCCCTTGCTTTTAAATCGAGATTTACGCACTTCCATACTTTACTTTTCCTGCACTGCTTGCCTGATTTCCTTTTTACAAATCCTTTAGTTTATTTTCCTTTTCCTGTTGGTTATAGAAAAGGCTGACAACCTTCTCTATATAAGGCGTGGTACTGCTTTATTTATTTTCTGCAAGATTCGTGACACTCATTCCTAAACCCCCAATTCTCTGCGTCTTTGGTTGCTCTGATTTTCTGTTTTGCAGTTGACCTCCTCCCTGTGGTTCGACACCCTAAGTACTACAACGCACGCTGTGCACTTGAAATTTAGGGTCCTACAAATTCAAAAGCTCGACGAGTCCCCAAAGATATCCTCCAAACTCGGACGACTATTTAGACCCCATCATGTATGTCCATTACTAAACCCATCCTTAACCTTCTCGGGTAAAATCACCAATGGTCCCTTAACCTTGCCTTTCTTTCCCGGTGGTTTCTTCTTGGGAATTGATCGTTCTTCATAACTAAACATCATTAGCAGTGACTCTCCATCAGGTTCTTCATCAGCAATTGTCTTGATATTGGGCTCAGTCTTCTCAGTTTCATAGAATGATGGATCCATGTCATCAAAAGTGGGAGTTTTTTCTTCAAGAGCTTGGACCGCGTGGCAATACTCCTTTGAGTTTGCTTCACTTTTTCCCGGGAGAGTGTTTTGAGCTTCAGACGTGGGAGCTTTCCCTTTCTTTTCTATCTGAACAACCTTAGCAGCTAGAGATCCAATCTTGGATTTCAGTTCACTTTGGTAAGTGTCCACTTTAGTGTGAATCTCGACCATTCTCTTACTTAGCTCCTTAGCGCTAGTTGCTTGCCCTTGGATGAGTTGTTGAAGCATGATGTTCATTGCTTCTTGAGAAGGTGGTTGGTGAGCATTCTCTTGATGAGTAAACCAGGTGGACGATGAGGCTTGTTACCAAAGTTGGTGCCTTGATAGTTGTTCCTTGGAACAAATCCTTGTTGTTGACCATAGGGAACAAACGGTTTGGTGTAGCCTCTTTGATTTTTCTGCGGATAGACTTGTCTTGAGGGTTTGCTACATTGGTGCTCCTGTTAGAGAGGTTAGGGTTGATCTTGTAGTTGTAACCTTGGTTGTACCCTTGACCGCCCACGTAGTTAACCTCCTCTTAACCGTATGGATTTATCTTTTGTTGCTCCACATCATTTTCTCTAGCATCACCAATGAAGTGAACCGGTTTTTGAGTGGCTAGGATGAGCTGATCAATCTTCTCACTCATGGCTTTAAGCTCTTTGTTGGTGACCAAGTTGCTTTCAGCGGGTCCCCTTAATGTGTGATCATAGTCTTCATTGTAATTTCAATCGCTTAAAGCCAAATTTTCAACTAGCTCGAGGCCTTGCCCTACTTCTTTTGCTAAGAAGTTTCCATTTGATGTTGTATCGAGCAACATGCAGATGTTGGGCAAGACTCCACGGTTGATCGTGCTTAGCAATGTCTCTTCGCTAAAGCCATGGTGTGGGTACTTCATGGTATAGCTTTTGAATCTCTCCCACGCCTCATGGAAACTCTTCTGCCAAGAGACCCGCCTGCGGTTGAAAACCTCGATAACGTCTCAGATATCATCCGGACATCTGAGCACCGAGCGGAGAACTACGAAGCAAATACAAAAAAAAAAAATTAATGGCTCGGCTCGACTAATACAGAAAAGTTGGAATCTTTTCGGCGTCTTACTTTTTTGATCCCATTCTGTCTTCGTCTTGTCGATCCAAGATGCCGAGACAGAAGCGTCGTTGATCAGAACATAGAAAAATCGACTCTCCCAATCCTGGTCCCTGTCCGGGAAGTCCTTGAATATTCTCCGATCCTTCTTGATCCCAACGTAGAACATCTCAGTGCCAGGCCTGCGTCTGATCTCTATAAGATTGTCGAGATGACCAAGCGAAAGCTCTGTTTCACATTCGAAACTCAGAGTCAGCAATCCTACGAGATGCCTTAACGAGCGCGGCGTGAATTGAGCAAGGGCCAATCCATACGACCACAAATATTCCGAGATTAACGGTGGGACCAAAAACCATAGCCAGCACGAGTCGAAGAGGACCTCGTACGCCGTAAAATGGCCAGGCGGGGGACTGTCGGCTCGGTCCGTTGCGGAAGGAAGCCTAAACTCAACCCCCTCGCTAATTCCGAAGCGGACCCTCAACTCCAGCAACGATTTCGGCTTCGAAAGGGAAGACATTAGATTCGCCTCAGGTTACTATTGCTAATAAGAACGGATCGGAAAGTTCGAAGACGGACCAGAAAACTTAAAGATAGATCGGAGAATTCAAAGGATAGTCGGAAAATTTGAAGATCGATCGGGAAACTAAGACGGACGACAGCGACTCGGTAGAAATCTGAAGAACCCTAACCGAAATTTAAACATAAAAAAGAGAAAGAAAAAGGAGGGAAACGAAGGCTAACCTTTGGAAGTTTTTGAGGAAGTGAATGTAATGAGAAAACTAAGGAGGGCTTCGGCATTTATAGACGAGCTAGCGCGTTGCCTCGGGAATAACGAGACGGTTTCACTTCCCAAGACGGGCCCAACTCTTTCAAATGGATAATGGGCCTTAGAAGAATGATCACAGGCCCACGCCAGATGACGACAGCCTGAACACATGAAAACGCCGAACCGAGGGAAGATCCACAAAAGAAAATCCAAGGAAAAATCCTAGCCGTCAAGTGAAAATAACTTCGGCAACGCAAAACGGAGAGTGCCTCGGAGACTAAGTAAAATTCCTCGGCAACAAAGCGGCACGTCTCGGAACAGCGAGATATCGAGTCAACAACAAACGTCTCGGCATTAAATCACCCCGGACACGACTCAAAAGCCTCGGCAAAGGAGCTAAAAATATTAGCAAGGAACTAAAGAACCGAGCTCACGAGCTCGACACCTCGATAAGAGGCATAGCTCTTCAGCTTTACGTTTTGACAACAAGTTTAAAACCGAGCCAAGTGTTTTGGCAACTGAGCCAAACACTTCGACGACAAGATCAAATGCTTCGCGTCAAAGCAGAATCTCTCAAAAAACTGTTAGGAGACGACGAGGCGAAGTGTCTCGGCAACAAATCAAATCGTCTCTTGGACATTGATCTTGCCCAACATGGCACCTCGTCACACACACTCGTATGTCCAACGAGTTGGGGAGCTAACGGTTGGGTTCGGTTTTCACCCAGGCAAGATCGATGGAAGAAATGACCAAGTATGGAAGGTTGTTTCCGAACCGTACATAGACCAAGCACAACTCGGGCTCGACTCGGTGCACGAATTGTGCAGAAATCCGAGCCGAGCCAAGCTGCACATACCGTGCCCGAAACGAGAAATGTATGAATCGTGCGTTAGCCGAATTAAACCGTGTACGATTCACACACGAGCTAAACCGACATTCCCCCTTGACGGCCCAAGCTGTGGAGACCCACGAAGAACAAGGTGCGAGTTCGAGCCCAAGACGAGGCATAAGGCCGAGTCCAAGATGGATCGTTTTGAAAGTGGGCCGAGCCCAGTTCCACGAAGAGACCCGAGACTAAAGAAACCCTAGAAAACGAACTCTCGTGGAGGAAAGCGCCGCCAAGGGGAAAACAAGGAAAATCTACGGGAAGATTTTCGTAGATTCTGATCTAGATTCTTAGTGGAAATGTATAAATAGAATTCTAAGTTCATTTGTAGGGGATCCGCATTTTTTTACCCAGAAAAGGCTTGTGCCCAAAAAGCTAATCGAAGCAGCAATAATAAAATACCATCTTTGGATCTTTGCGTTGGTTTTAACTTAGAATCTTTGCATCCTCTTTTGAATTTCTTAACAGATAATCTATTGTGTGAAAGCCAGACGCACACTTCTAGTTAATGATGCACTTTCATTCTTTCTACTCCAAAAGAGTTAGCCATGCTCATCACAACAATCAAATGCATACCAGCCTCAACCTGCACAAGTCTCCCTATCAAACAAACTCTTTAATATTCATTAAGCTCAAAACCGTGAATCATGACAATGGAAAGCAAGCAAACTCGTTTGGCTAAGGGATTGGGCTTTTAACATAAAAATGATCCCAATTCATACGGTTTTAACTGCAAGCGTGGGTTTCACTCAGAAGATATTGAACTTATGCATAATGCTAAAGGTAAAAGACAAGTTATGCATACAAGACTAGACTCTCATCTACTCGGATGCTATAACTGATCCAAACCCCCTCGCTTTTATTATTTTCAAGCTCCCTTTACCCTCTAAAGCTACCCTTTTTCTTCAAGGCTCTTTGTGCCTTGCTCAACCCGCAAATATCTCACCAATTACTCCTTCTTTTAAGCTATAAGGGGAACTTCTTCAACCTTTACTTAGGGAACTGTAAGGTTCTAACAACTTAGCTCTTTTCTTACTTTTATACTAGATAGCCTCTTCTTTCATTGGCCTTTTTTGGCTCTTTTATCTTTTCTTTTTCTCTTATGGATAGATGCACCAGCCCTATGCTCACTTCCACCATGACCACGACCAAGCTCTACCATCCTCACCTCAAGACTTGAGTTTGAAGCAAAAGCTACAACAACTCCTCCAAGCTCAAAATCAAAATAACCAAGATTTAAAAACAGGGTCTGAGGAAGTTCTCACCAAGGTGGAGAAGCTATACTATGAGGTTAACAACCAAATAGACTCTCTTAGTCAAAGAGTTACTCATTTGGAGAATCTAGAAGCTTNCAACTAGACGCTCTTAGTCAAAGAGTTACTCATTTGGAGAATCTAGAAGCTTCTTCTTCTTCTAAGCCACAAAGCTCAACTCCGGGAAAGAGTGTAGCTAAGCCCAAAGACTATTGTCACTTCATCTATGAAGCTGATATCGCCAATGAGGAGGCTGCAGCTGCTGTAAGAGAACTTGAGCAACTTCTTTATAGAACTCAAGAAGAAGACTTCTCTACTAGCGGTTTTGATGCAAAGATCAATGAGGCCATTGAGTCTAAGTGTGGGGGGGTTGTTTTTCTCAAAAATAAGGTTAAGGACATGGAAGCTGAAGCTCAAGTGGTATCCAAGAAGCCCCAAGTTGAGTACGTGGCTGAGGATGCTGTTGAGCAAGACAAGCTCATGGAAGTTTACAAAGCACTTTTGGTGCTCTCAAAGGAGAAACAAGAGCCACCTCTCAACAAGGCACAAGCTGAAACCAAGAAGGGTAAAGAAACATCTCCCATTGACGACCTGCCTATGTACAAACCTCCTTTACCATTTCCTCAGTGCGTCCTCACTAAGGCACAAAAGTCGGTTCTATCAAGGTTTAGGAAAGACATGGAAGAAGCTGGTGCTACCTAGCCTCAAGTGGAGACCTTGTTTCAGATTAACGACCACGTGAGATTCATAAGGGATCTCTTTTCAAACAGAGAGAAGGTGGAGCGGTTAATGCACTCCTTCGATAGTCCAAGCAAGGCAAAGGATGAGCCCACAACTCTCACCAAGCTAGGCAATCCGGGAAAGTTTCAAGTCTCTTGCATGCTTGGAGAGCTTAGAGTGGAAGAAGCACTATGTGATTCAGGCTCTAGTGTTAATGTGATGTCATTGGATATGGCAAAGACATTGGGTATCACCGAGCTAAAGCCCTCTCATTCTGAAATCACTTTTGTGGATGCATCATTGATGCACGGTAGGATTTAGAGCTTCAGTTCTTCAAGTTTTAAATTTATAAACCCTAATGCCTGCAAGTGCACAGATGTGCATTGTAGTACTTAAGGTATCGAACCACAGGGAGTGTATGATTAACTACAGAATCAGTGAAGGTTAGAAAACGTTCCTAAGACAAGAAAGGGGGTTTGGAGAAGGGTGTTTCGCGGACGGTGGCTAATGAATGCAGGAATCGTGAAGCAAGTTTATATAGAGCCGGTTATCAATCGACTCTATATATGGAACAAAGTAATAACAAACATGCAAACAAGGCGTTGTGCTCTAGGTTGTTCTCTGGGGTACTAGGCGAATTTCCCTAAACTGACTCACTGGTTTTAACAACCTAACTCTATCAAGCAAGGTTGAATCTGTGAACTTCTAGTCCGCAGGTATACTCTCATATCCTGCATCCTAGACGAACACGCAATAAGATCGGGACGATAAACATTCAGACATCTTTTAAAGGATGCTCTCTACCATATTTTGGTCTAGATCTGAGATTCAGGACGTTAGCCGTTCTCAAGACTCATGCAATAAGAACGAATATGGTGAGAAAGAAAACCCTAATATGTTTAAGCAGTTGATAAGCTACTTATTCAATTCAAGAGATCAAGAACAAGACAATTAAACAAAAGAGAATCAATGATGATCTTAACTAACCCATGTGTATACCCGAGAGTTAACCTCAAAACACCTAAGGACAAACTTCGATCTAACAACGTAGCAATCAATCCATGAATCCCCTTGAAAACCATCGAACACAACCAACGAATCTACTCTAACATGATTGGGGCGAGCAGAGACGAAATCAATGAATGCATGCTTGAATTAAACAAAGAAAGTTTGAGGGTTCGAGAACAGATCTCTCTCTCCCTTAAAGAACAAAGAACATAAAACAATGAAAGGTATCCTAAGAGGCGGCCGTGAGGCTTCCTCTTAGGGTTCCCTCTAGTGGCACTTTCGTGTCTCTCCACTGGCTTTTTCCCATTAGGTTGTAGAATAGGAGTATTTATAGGTCTTTAGGTCTTCTTAGGGTTCACTTAGGGCTCCACCGAACTTGGGGGCAATCGGGCTTGATTTGGGCTTGAAAACGGGCTCGGGATTCGTCAAGTGTTGTGGCCGCGCCACCGTGGGTTCATGGGCCGGCCATTGGTCTTCTGAGCTTTCCTGGCGCGGCCAGGCTTCTTCTGAGGATGTGTCTGACGGGCCTTCTTGCTTCCTTCGTAACTTGAGATCCAACCGTGGGATTGGACTCAAACCACTTCGAGGTGAAAGGTAGTAGTTCAGGCTATCTTGTCACCAAAATTCAGTTCGATCCCGTGGTGGGAAGGTCTCCGTCTTGTGCTAAACTTCTGTCAAAAAGCTCATGTTCCGAAAATGTCCGTTTTGCTCCGTTTTGCATCCTTTTTCCTAAGATTTCCTGAAAAGAGTCTTGAACAACCAAATACTCGAAATCTAGTGTTTATGCATCAAAACCTTAGTGAAATGCTTATTAAAACACTCACTTATGATAGTAAAAATGGGTAAAATATGAGTGTTATCAACTCCCCCAGACTTAAACTTTGTTTGTCCTCAAACAAAACAGAAATCTGAGTAAGGAAAAAAAGTTTGAAAACGTGGAAACTCACCAATACTTGGGAACCAATCAAGTCTAGCAATCGACCTGTTGAGCCACATAACTCGGAATTCAGCTTCAAGGCGTTTGGGTCTAGTTACCTTGAGCTTTTCACCCTTCCCGGATACGCTTCACGGTCTCTTTGAGTATTTCGAGCTTTCCCTTGTTGACTCCTTTATTCATTTAGGCGTGCGGTCCCTATCGAGGGAGTATTGGTCGACGAGACACTATACTTTCTCTTCCAAACACATAGACATAGACATTTCAGACACAACTCTCCTATTTTCTCTTCCCTTAGTCGATTTCTCCCTACTTTTCTAGTGTATCATTTTATTTTTTCTATCGAGTTTCTTATTCTATTTTTTTTTTCTTTTCTTCTTAGCTTGAGAATGATCACTTCTTTGAAGTTTACATGATTGCTGCGAACCGTCATTGTCCTTTAAGGAACTCTGGTTGCCATTCTCAAACTAAAACTTTTCTTTCTATATTTTTCTTTTTTTCTTTTCTATAACATGGGAAGATCAAGGAGAGGTTGCATTGCATCTACTTAGTCACGCTAGAGTCTAAAAGATGAGCACAGATCGAAGTACCTCAAGCCCCTTGACGAGAAGTTTTGATTCATTAGGTGCGGAGTCAACACAAGATCCTTCGAGTACTCTAGAGATTAGAACTTTCTTCGCTGGAATGATCCACTCGCCGTGTTCGACTTAGTAAACCTTGCTTCCAAATCCGTGAGAATGGTCATTAAGGTTCTTTGTTTCGAAGTGACTTGTACCTAGCAAAGTTCATAGTTTCCGACTAAAAGAAAAAAAAGTTTTGACTCTATAAAACGACTCGATAAATGATGCAAGTATGCATAAGACTCATCAAATAAAAGTAGGATTAGTAATATAAGAACCCCCCCCCCCCCCAGACTTAAATCAAACTGTCCCCAGTTTGTTTAAATCGAGTGAGGTGAAAAAGATAGGTAAATTCAAGTACAAGCTTGTGAAGACTTACTTGAAAGTGGCGTTGGGTTTGGTATGGGCGTGTGGTATGATTGAGCTAAGGACTTGATCATTATCCTTATGTCCCTGCTTAGAATCGATTTGATTGAACAAAAGAAATAGAAAACTTAGCTCGAAAGGAAATGTGTTGCGCGATTGAGCTTCCTTGCTTCGGATGGTGGTGGTGGGCGTGTGGTGGTGATGTTGGCGGCTGGTGAAGGTGATGATTGGGGCACTCCTATGTTGAGAAGAACAGGTACTCCGGTTGTTGAGTACTCGTCTTGGTTCCTTGACCTTTGATAACACCGTGAATGAGAGATGGAAAATCTTCCTTCCTTGCGTCTTGAAGATTACGTCACCTCAGAAACTTAACTTGAAGTTTGGGTCTATGCTGGCCTATCCAGTGATCTGTTCGGGATCCCGGAAGACAGGTGTTGCTAGTATGAACTTCAATGCCATATGAAATCCTTACTTGACATCGGTAAAGGTCTCGGTCGCGGAAGAGAGAAGCTAGTCATCGGGAACTTTCCTCTTCGAGGTTTGGTGAAGGAAGTTGCATCTTCTTCCTTCTAGAGCTTGCAATGCGGTTTTAATCATCTGGAACCGTGGTGTTCTTCATCATCTTCGTGGATACAGGTCCGTTGAACGTGCTGGAAGAAGTGAGTAGAGAGATGGATCATTGACTTAACTTAACTTGGATGGAGTCTTGTCTTGTCTCGCCATTTTTGATGCAACAGTAATGTGCCGCGGTTGTGGAAGTGATCTTAGCGGTCTTTAGGTCGTGTTCAGGCCATTGGATCAAGGAGGATACTTGAAAGGCTTGAAACAGGTTGAAGGAAATCAGGTTTGGTGAGGTCAGGACGGGAGGTGTCGCAGACGACAGCTGGCCGCGCGACGGGTTGTCCCGGCCGCGGCCAGGCGTCTTGCCTCCGCGCCATCGTGGCTCGTGGCGCGGCCAGGCTCCTTCTGGCCGGCCCACGGGTGGTTTGTCGCCCGGTGAGTGTTATTCGAAGCTCCTTCTTCATATTTTTGGTCTTTTTGAGTTTTTCTGATTTTTTCTGCTTTTCTTGGTTTTCTAAATTTTTTTTTTTTTTGGCTTTTGTGTTGTTTATGAAACTGAAAATAAGAGGAAACTAAAACCAAAAGTGAGTATTAGAAACCTCAAAAGAAAGAAGAAAAAGAAATACCTAATGGGTTGCCTCCAATTCAGCGCTTTTGTTTAACGTCGTTTAGCTCGACGTTTATGGATTAAGATGTGATGAGCATCAATTAAAGGAGAACGTGGTCCTTTAATCTCCATGCACTTGTCACTCGACGCTTGAGCCATCATAGAAGACGCCCATTAATAAAGAGAGACAAGCCTTCGCTCCTTGTCTCGAATGGTTCCTGCAAAGGCAAAGAAGCGAAACGAAACTAAAGAAAATGTCTTAGAACCGGATTTTCTTACCTTTGATTCTGCAGCTAGATCAAGAACACTCCCCGGCAACGGCGCCAAAAAATTGATGCGGTAGGATTTAGAGCTCCAGTTCTTCAAGTTTTAAATTTATAAACCCTAATGCCTGCAAGTGCACAGATGTGCATTGTAGTACTTAAGGTGTCGAACCACAGGGAGTGTATGATTAACTACAGAATCAGTAACGGTTAGAAAACATTCCTAAGACAAGAAAAGGGGTTTGGAGAAGGGTGTTTCACGGACGGTGGCTAATGAATGCAGGAATCGTGAAGCAAGTTTATATAGGGCTGGTTATCAATCAACCCTACATACGGAACAAAGTAATAACAAACATGCAAACAAGGCGTTGTGCTCAAGGTTGTTCT
>JAHZTW010000001.1:142700098-142710618 GCA_020283515.1 Alliaria petiolata | reverse complement strand
TGCAAGAGCAGCTCATGGGGTTCACTGTTGAGGTTCTGAAAGAAGAAGACCCACTAGACCACAATGAGTATGATGGAGCAAGCTTTGATGGTGAAAGCCTCTTAGCAATGTTTGATGGGGTTAATGTGAAGCTTGATGATGAACACAAGAAGAGCTCTATGTGGGAGCCAACACGTTGTTTGTGAAGAAAGGGTAAGGAACTTCAATTCCACTCCATCCTCCATGATCCTAAGAGTGTGCAAGGTCAAGCTATGTGACATTAAACAAGCGCTTTTGGGAGGCACCCCAAGCTTATCCTTTTTATAGTTTTCTTGCTTTTGCTTTCTAGTATAATGTTGTTAGGAGTTTTGTAGGTGAACTTGATAGGCAAAGGTGATGAACACCCAAGAAGAAGAGATTCACAAGGCGTATGGGCGACATTTCGGGCAGCCATAACGGCTTGAAGCTGATATAGGATCAAATCGGTCTGCCATAACGGCTTGGAACTGATATAGGATCAAATCGGTCTGCCATAACGGCTTGAAGCTGATACAAGGTCAAATCGGGCTCACACAACGGTCACAGGCCGATGTGACCGTAGGTAACTTCTTTCTCTCCTCCTAAACTGAACTCGACTTGCAATCTTGGTATTTTGGTTGCCTCCTTTTGAGCTTTTGTTACACAGAGACTGTGTAATTTAAGTTTGGGGGAGCGTTGTGTATATAACATGTGTTTTGTTTTCTTATTTTCCATTTTCATCTTTGAGTCTCATGCATAAGAAAAAAATCAAAAAAATTTAAAAATTTTCAAGCATATAGTTGCATTTTTCATCTTAGGATTGAGTCTAGATGCATTCATATAGGATTCATATCATTCACATAGGGTGTAAATTGTATTATCCTTGTAATTAGCCATTTTTAAGTCATGAAGTCAATGTCTTGGTTCTTGTTTGTTTGATACATTCTGATTTAAACCGAATTAAAGGCAGCACCACACTTGAAATTCATGTTTTAAAACTCTGTCTCGGCTAAAGCATTTTGATTTGAATCTTTTCCCTAATGAACTTGAACTAAAAATTTTGAAAATTAATTATCATGCTTGTTCTCGGATTTCATCTCCTGGATTTTCACTTGGACTTTCTTTTTTCCTTTTTACCGCTCTTTGCTAGTCCAAGTACTTCACCACACCCAGGCCATAACCTTTGTTTAAAACCATAAACACTTTTGTGAGTGAAATGTGAGGTCTCTTGCATTATTTTTGAATCTTCTTAGGCAAAAAGTGTTGGGTTTAGGCTGACAAGGCTAAGTTCTCATGTAGACGATGGCTCTAATCTCGAGTCAACATAGGTTAGGTAGTTCAGGGGTACCATAACGGCATGACCCCGTTGTGCTTAAATGTTCATTTCGGGTAGACTAGGATAGAGTATGTGCTAAATGTTTATCTCGGGAAAAAGGGAAGAAAGGAAAAAAGGATGCTATGGAGTCAAATGGGGACATAAAACAGTGAGATGGCGGCTACAAAGAGAAGCTCAAAACCTAAAAAGAAAAGGCGGTTTCAAAGAAACAAAGAAGGCCAAACAACAAAGTCAAAATCAGGCCAACAACACCAAAGGTGACAAGCAAAGAAACGCCACAAAGGAGTGCCAAGTAGAAGCCGAAACCATTCTCCAAAGATCAAAGAAGAAGTCCCCCAAGACTATCAAAGAAGGTGAAAGAAGAAGTGAAGGGAATGAAAGGCAAAGAGCCAAGGGAAAGGGTAGCTTAGGAAAGGGAACAATGGGCTTAGACTAAGGTAGAAAGTGATTAGGTGCTTGGGTAGATGAGAATTTATCCTTGTATGCATCAGTTAGTTTTTACCCTTAGCATTTTGCATTAAGAAGATTCCTTTCATTGAGTCATCCTTGTTTAAACACTTAACCCTTATCACTTCGAGTTCATCTTTAACTGACAGCCTTTACCTTAGCCAAATGAGTTGAATGATGAGCATGAGCATTGATATACTCACATATTTCACATATTTAGCATGCATTTAGAATAGGTTTTCATGCATACATCATTCATAATAGGCTAGTTTGCATCATTTGTCTCATTTTAAGTCCTAGAACACTTTGCATGGGCATTTGCATGGTTTCTTGTATATTTGCATCATTTTCAGGTTGTTTAGAGTACTTGGAGCTGTGATGGATGCTGAGCATTGCCAAGAAGATGAAACAGGAGCCTAAGAGTTGGCAGGAATAGAAGGAAAACTCGGACATAAGCAAAGAAGTCAAGATCGAGTGGCAGATCGAGTACCATGACTCGATCTAAGGCCGATCGAGTGGCCGATCGACCAAGCTGACTCGATCTATGGCCGATCGACCTAGCTGACTCGATCTATGGCCGATCGAGTGGCCGATCAACCAAGCTGACTCGATCTATGGCCGATCGAGTGGCCGATCGACCAAGCTGACTCGATCTATGGCCGATCGAGTGGCCGATCGACCAGTCTTATTCGATCGGCCAGTCCATGCGCACAACCTCTTCAAAAATCACTGTGATTGTCTTCTACTGAGGGGACCACCTTGGCATGAAAGTCTCCTAAGAGACAAGCAGCCCTTGTTTTAGGGAAAGGATGGAGAATTTTCTAATGTTTTCACCTTATGAGAAAGGGGAGAAAGACTTTTGTGCACACCATCATCACTTATCACACTTATCATAATTTACTCTCACTTGTAATATTGTAAGTGAGGCGTGGGGAGAGAATTCTTACCTTGTTCTTGAGTGTTCTTCATTGTTTTTGCCTGTTCTTGCTTGTTCTTGATTGTTTCTTGTTTATTTCTTTTGATAAAACTCTTGTATTTTCTATATGATTCAAGTATCTTTGTCTTTCTAATGTCAAATCTTTCTTCTTGTTAAAAACCAATTATGTTCATCAGCTTTAAACTTATGTTTAAGAGAGGCATGAACATGATTTGTGACTAAACCACCAAGGTTTGGGGTTGGGATGATTAAGGGGGTTGAAAACTAGATTTTGGGTATTTTCTTGTTCTTCATCTAATTCTCTTCTTGGATTTGGGGGTTTTAAGATCTAGAGATTCTCGATGGAGATCTCTTTAATCTAGGGATTTGTTTATCCTAAAAAGACTTAGGAAATCTCTTAAAACCAAATCCAAGAGAATAGCTCATCCTTTCCCAAACATCATGGATGCTTAGGGAGCTAGTTAATCCATTTTTTTAAGATCCATGCTTAATTTCTTCACCTTATCTTTCCACCACACATCATGGGTTTGGAAGAAAGGGTGAAGAAAGGATTTACACCATACACCATGGGTAAATCTAATTTGGCTTCTTAAGGCTTAAAGATAGCACTAAAAAGTGTAAAAATATGTTTTCAAAACCCAAGTTCGAATTTTCAACCTCCCTAAGAATAAATCCCAACCTTGAATCTGTTTTTAAGCTTTGAAAACTAAAAACCATTTTCTCCCTGTTTAAAGTTTAATTAATTTCCCTAAAATTCTCTAGATTAGCTTAATTATACATTAGAGTTTTTATAAATTTGTAAGGTTGTGTTTTTGTTATTTTTAGTATTTTAGAAATTGTGTAGAGTCTTCTTTTACTGTCTGGTTTTGATTTGATAGTCGTTTGATTTTTATAAATAGTTTTAGAAAATCTTGCTACTCACCATCAAATTTTCTAATTAATCTGGTTTTAGTATTTGATTTTATAAAATTATTAGATCGGTGGTTAAATTGTTTAGAAGTCATCTACTAGTTTTATAACCCTTCTGTGGGGATTTTAAAATAGTTTTCGTGTCTGTTTGATAACCGTAAGTAATTGTTTTAGGATTGATCCCCAATTAAACCGAATTCTACTTAGCTTCATAGAACTCTTGTATTCTTAGTACCTTTCACCCCAAGGTTGGATTGACACCTAAAGTACTACAACTGCAAAAAGAGGCTTTAGGTTTTGATTAGTGAAACGTGTAAAAACTTGCTTATCAAATGGCGCCGTTGCCAAACATGGGTCTTAAGTGAAAGTATTAGGATTTGGAGATTAGTGGAGTCTAAGTTTTTATTTTTACATTTGGTTACTAATTTTCCTACTATTGTGCTTGTGTTTTCAGGTACATGAACCTGAGATCTAGAGGTCACAACAACCTGCTCACGCCACTAGACAACATCCAACAACTAGGAAGCGCAAGGCATAGGAGGGAAAGGCTACTCCTAGAAATTGAGAGTACCATCAAGAGGTGATGGCTGACCACGACCAAGTGGAGGACCCGCCCTGACATGCTGCTGCTGGCAGAGGCATTGGACACCCTCACCACCTCCAAAGAGCACCATGAATCATTGGTGTGGGTGATGCACCAAACACCCACACAAACCGTTTTGGCATCACGCCACCACCGGTGCAAACAAAAACTTCGAGATCAAGTCTGGATTTATCTCTATGGTCCAGAACAGCAAGTTCCATGGCCTGGCTATGGAAGACCCCCTGGAGCACTTGGACAACTTCGAACAAGTGTGTGGAATGATCAAGATAAACGGCATCTCGGAAGATAGCTTCAAGCTACGGATGTTCCCATTTTCTCTTGGGGACAAAGCCAGACATTGGGAGAAGACCTTACCTCAAGGCACCATCACGTCCTTGGTTGAATGCAAGAAGGTCTTTCTGTCAAAGTTCTTCTCAAGCACAAGAACGGCTCGGCTAAGAAGTGAGATAAATGGTTTCACACAAAGGCACAATGAGACCTTTAGTGAAGCAATGGAGCGGTTCAAAGACTATACTATTCAGTGTCCTCACCATGGCTTCACTGAGGAGACACTCCTGAGCACAATATACCGTGGAGCCTTGCCAAAAATTCGCATGCTACTTGACACGGCAAGCAAAGGAAACTTCCTTGGACAAGATGTCCGAGACGGGATGAAGCTGATAGAAAACTTGGCTTTGAGTGACGGTAATTATTCTGAGGACTATGATCGTGCACCAAGAGGTCATGACCTGGAGGCACACAAGAAGGAGATAAAGTCACTCCATGAGAAGATTGACATGCTGATGATTGCTGGCCAAAAACATGTCCACTTCGTTGGTGGAGCCGCGGATTTGTTCCAAGACCGACGTGAAGAGGAGTTTGAGGAAGCGAATTGGGTCGGTGGCCAAGACTATCCTAAGCCACAGGGATATGCTCCAAGGTATCAAGGCAACAACAACAACAGCAACAACTTGTCTTATAGAAGCACAAACGTGGACAATCCAAAGGACCAAGTGTACCCTCCATAACAAGCAAATCAAGGCAAACCGTTTGTACCATACAACAAAGGTGGATTCCAACAAAACGGTGGATATCAAGGGCAAAGACAGGGAGCCTACCAAGGACATCAACAGCAAGGGAACAAACCGTACCCTCCTGGTTTCGTGCCTCAGCAGCAACAAACTCCAGCGCCAACTCAAGATTCGGTACAAGCAATGTTCCAACAACTTCTCCAAGGCCAAGCGTCTAACGATCAAAAATTTGTTGCTATGAACAACCGGCTGGACTCCTCCCTTAGTGAGGTCTCTACACAGATCAGCAACATCAACAACAAAATTCGTCAGCTGGAGAAAGGAAAAGCTAGCACAAGCGGCTAAGGTAGTTTACCCGGCCAATGTGAGGCAAATCCAAAGGAGTATGCACATGTCATTAATCTAAGGAGTGGAAAGGAGGTAGCACCACGGTCTACAGCTAAAGACAATGAGGACATTGTCATTCAAAAAGAGGGGAGTGATCTTTCAAATGATCAAGAGATCACCTTTGACAATGTCTACATTGAAAGGACAAGAAAAGGCAAAGAAGCGGTTTTGGAAAAAGAAGTGGGGGAAACAAGCAAAGAAAAAAATATTTTCGTTCCTCCACCTCACAAACCAAAGCTCCCCTTCCCTGGACTCTTCAAGAAGCAGCTGATTGAGAAGCACAGAGCCTTGTTTGGAAAACATTTGAGAAATGTTGAGCTCAAATTGTCGTTGCTTGATTGCTTGGTCATGGTGCCGAAATATGCAAAGTTCCTGAAGGACACGCTTGCGAAGACAGCTAAAGGTTGTCAAGAGGTCATGGTGTTGAGTCAAGAGTGTAATGCAATCATCCACAAAGAGATAGCACCAAAGAAGCTAGGAGATCCAGGCCGTTGAAGTTTAACAATTGTTTGTGCTACTTAGAGGCAAGCATTAATCTGATGCCCTACTCCATAGCAAAGAAGCTAGTCTTCACCAAGATTAAAGAGTGCAGGATCTCATTGATCTTGGCTGACAGAAGTGTAAGACTCCCGATAGGAATGCTTGAAGACCTACCCGTGAGGATAAGCAACGTGAATGTCCCCACGGATTTTGTTGATCTTGAGATGGATGAAGAACACAAGGATCCTCTAATCCTTGGAAGATCGTTTTTGGCAACTGCTGGAGCCATAATAGACGTCAAAAATGGCAAGATTTTGTTGCACTTGGGAAAGGACATCAGGCTTAACTTCGATATCAATGAGGTTTTGAAGAAACCAACCATTGGTGGCCAAGTGTTTTACATTGAGGCAATAAATGCTCTAGCTGATGAGCTCCTTGAAGAACTAAGCCAAGAGGACAACCTTCTGCTAGCCTTGACCACGGAATGTGGAGTGTTTGGGTATCTTAATGAGGAGACACAAGAGTATGCCAAACTACTAGACTCACACAAGGTTTTGAAAGAAGAGGAAAACGCCTACTTGGAGCTGGATATGGAACGTCCTGCTTTTGGAATTGATGCTGGCTTAAGAGGGAACGAAGAGGACAGTAGCCTCAACACAAGCCAAGGGTAGGAGTGGAGCGAGCTGCTTGCTCCAAAGGTGGACCTCAAGCAACTCCCAAATGGGCTAAGGTATGATTTCTTAGGTACAAATGACACATACCCGGTCATTGTTAATGACAATCTGAATGATGATGAGTTATACACTCTCCTTAGGGAATTGAGAAAGTATAGGAAAGCCATTGCGCATTCTCTAAGTGACATCAAAGGCCTTTTACCATTACTTTGTACTCATAGGATTCATTTGGATGATGAGAACACTTCTTCAATAGAACACCAAAGGTGCTTGAATCCTAACTTGAAAGAAGTGGTTAAAAAAGAAATCCTAAAACTCTTAGAGGCTGGCGTGATATACCCTATCAGTGATAGCACGTGGGTCTCTCCAGTCCATGTGGTACCTAAGAAAGGGGGCATCACGGTTATAAAAAACGAAAAAGATGAGTTAATTCATACTAGAGTTATAACCGGCCATAGGATGTGCATTGACTATAGGAAACTCAACAAAGCCACTAGGAAAGACCACTTCCCACTGCCATTCATTGATCAAATGCTAGAAAGATTAGCCAACCACCCCTATTACTGTTTTCTTGACGGTTATAGTGGCTTCTTTCAAATCCCGATTCACCCCAATGACCAAGAAAAGACAACATTCACTTGTCCTTATGGAACATATGCATATAGGAGAATGCCGTTTGGTTTATGTAATGCTCCTGCTACATTTCAAAGATGCATGATGTCTATATTTTCTGATTTGATTGAGGAGATGGTTGAGGTATTCATGGATGATTTCTCCGTGTATGGCTCTTCCTTTGGTGTTTGTTTGTCTAATTTGTGCAGGGTACTCAAGAGGTGTGAGGGGACCAATCTCGTGCTCAATTGGGAGAAATGCCACTTCATGGTAACAGAGGGGATTGTCCTTGGTCATAAGATCTCAGGAAAAGGCATTGAAGTGGATAGAGCAAAGGTGGAAGTGATGCTCACTTTGGTGCCTCCGGCTAACGTGAAAGCCATAAGAAGTTTCTTGGGGCATGCCGGCTTCTACAGGAGATTTATCAAAGATTTTTCCAAGCTAGCACGTCCTCTAACAAGACTACTATGCAAGGAGGCTGAGTTCAACTTTGATGAAGAATGCCACCAAGCGTTCAAAACCATTAAAGGCGCGCTAGTAACCGCACCAATAGTCCAAGTTCCGGATTGGTACTTTCCCTTTGAGATCATGTGCGACGCTAGTGACTATGTTGTAGGAGTTGTCTTCGGGCAGAGGAAAGACAAGAGGTTGCATGTTATCTATTATGCCAGTTGCACCTTGGACGATACACAAGTGAAATATGCAACTACCGAGAAGGAGCTCCTAGCGGTGGTCTTTGCGTTTGAAACATTCCGGTCATACCTGGTGGGTTCTAAGGTGATAGTATACACTGACCATGCAGCACTGAGGTACATCTACTCTAAGAAGGACACTAAGCAAAGGCTCTTGAGGTGGATCCTTCTCTTGCAAGAATTCGATATGGAGATCAAAGATAAGAAAGGCATAGAGAATGGTGTAGCGGATCATCTTTCAAGGATGAGAGTGGAAGAAATCTTACCTCTGGATGATTCACTACCTGAAGAGCAGTTATGATGGTCAACACCGTGGTATGTGCAAGGCTAGAAGAGAAGTTTGAAGAAGTTTTGAGTCTAAGGGAAGAAGACCTCCCTTGGTATGCGGATATTGTTAACTTGTTAGCATGTGGAGAGGAGCCTACTCATTTGGACCGGTACCACAAGAAGAAATTTACGAGGGACGTCTCATACTACTTTTCGGATGACCCTTACCTATACAGAAGGTGTGTGGACAGCCTATACCGAAGATGTGTCACAAGAGAAGAGGCGAGAGACATACTTCTGCATTGCCACGATATGACATATGGAGGTCATTTTGCGGGTTTCAAGACTACTAAAACGGTTCTCCAAGCTGGGTTCTGGTGGCCTACACTCTTCAAAGATGCACATGAATTCACCAAGTCATGTGAAGCATGTCAAAGAGCTGGGAACATCACCAAAAGAAACGAAATGCCACAAGTGCCAATCTTCGAAGTGGAGATCTTTGACGTGCGGGGGATTGATTTTTTGGGCCCATTTCCATCATCTTATGGCAACAAGTACATTCTTGTGGCAGTAGACTATGTGTCTAAGTGGGTGGAAGCCATAGCCTCACCAACAAACGATTCAAATGTGGTGGTTAAACTTTTCAAAACAATCATCTTTCCAAGATTTGGAGTCCCTAAGGTGGTGATTAGCGATGGAGGCAGCCACTTCATCAACAAAGTTTTTGAAGGTCTCTTGAGAAAACATGGTGTTAAGCACAAGGTGGCCACGCCCTTTCACCCTCAAACAAGTGGCCAAGTGGAGGTTTCAAACAGGCAAATCAAGACCATCTTGGAGAAAACCGCGGGAGTTACAAGGAAGGACTGGTCTAGCAAGTTTGATGACGCTCTTTGGGCGTATAGAACAGCCTACAAACCTCCCATTGGAACCACGCCTTTCAACCTCCTCTATGGCAAGTCTTGTCACCTTCCTGTGGAGTTAGACACAAAGCTCTTTGGGCCGTGAAGCAACTCAACTACAATCTCAAGACCGCCCAAGAGAAAAGATTAGTGCAACTTCAAGAGCTTGACGAGCTAAGCATGGACGCTTATGAGAGCGCCAAGATTTAGAAGGAAAGGACCAAGGCCTTTCATGACAAGAAGCTGGTACACAAGGAGCTCAAAGAAGGAGGCATGGTTCTACTCTATAACTCAAGATTGAAGCTGTTCCCCGGAAGGCTCAAGTCTAGGTAGTCCGGACCATTTCAGATAAGAGAAGTATTACCATATGGAGCTATCACTTTGGTTGGGAAGAATGGAGAACATTTCAAAGTGAATGGACATAGGGTCAAGCCCTACATGGCGAGTGACTGCAGCAAGGAGAGCACCACATTGCCTCTCCAAGACCCCCCACTAGTCTAACTAAGTAAAGTCAAGCTTAGAGACTTAAAACAAGCACACTTGGGAGGCAACCCCATGACTATCATTGTATATATTTTTGTTTCAAATTCATGCTTTCTACTTTGAGTGTGTTTGAACAGGAACAAGGGAAATGTAGAACCAAGAACAGAACATACAAGGCCTAAGCACAACAAACTCTAAGGTGCCAAAAACTACAACCTTTGTAAATATCATGAATTTTTGGATTTTGATTTTTTATTTTTGATTGATGGTCTCCCTTGAATTTTTATTACACAAGAGACTGTGTAATTTAAGTTTGGGGGAGAGATTGAGAGATTTAATTTTGTGTTTTGTGCTCTTATTTTTCCCTTTTTCATATTTGAGTCTTCATGCACATAAAAAAAAAATTTGCATAGAAAAATAGAAAAAAAATAGAAAAACTCTTAAAAATTTCTAATGATTGTATGAGATGTTTAAAGTTTAGATCTTTGTATTCCCTTTTCTTATGTGATTGTGCTAATAGCCAAGTACGTCTTTATTGGAGAAGTTGATCTTAGGCTTTTGTTGAGCACTTAAGGTGTTTGATAAAATACTTGAATGAATTTATATTTGAAAATGATGTTTAGAAATCATGATTCTTTGCATCTATCATTTCTTATATAAATTGTGCTAAATGCTTAGTACCATATTGATGGGAAATCGCCTCTAGACTTTTATTGGGCATGAGAGTGTCATTAAAATGTCTGAAAATATTGCATAAGAGATTACTCATCCTAGCCTAAGGGATTA
>JAHZTW010000001.1:142653635-142697239 GCA_020283515.1 Alliaria petiolata | reverse complement strand
CATCGAAATCAGGCAAGCGAGACTAGGCGATTTTCCCTAAACTGGAATCACTGTTTTACGTTCTAACTCTTTCAAGCTAGTCCGACTATGTTATGTAAAATTCGCAGATATACTTTCGTAACCTACGTCCTAGACAAACACGCAATATAGATCAAGTTCATAGACATTCACGTCTTCTTCTTAGATATGCGCTAGCAACCCAGAAGCGTCCGCTCAGCCAAGCTAGGTTCGGATCCGAGATTCAGCACGTTAGCGGTTCTCGAAACCCTATGATCAGATATCTAGTTAGCTACTCTAGATTCATGCAGTAAGAACGAGCTTAACACGAAAGAAAATCCTAGTCTACGGCCTAAACGGTCTATGCAGCCAGGTTTAAGAACAGTCAATGAAATTCCCCATAGATCCCCTTAAAGAACACCCAACGAAAGTAAATTACTCAGACATAGAAACGAAAATAGGAATCATAGATGAATAGGATTGCATAAACGAAATCAAATTGATGAAAGAACAAGGGTTCATGAACAGATCTATCTCCCTTAGGAAACAAAGAACAAAACAATGAAAAGTATGCAAGGAGGCGGCCGTGAGGCTCTCTCTGAGTTTGCAATAATGTGTCACACGAAATTAGGTTGTAGAATAAGAGTATTTATAGGTCTTGAGGTCCTCTTAGGCGTCACTTAGGGTTCCACCAAGTTTGGGGGCGATCGGGCTTGATTTGGGCTTGCAAACGGGCTCGGGATTCTTCAGGTGTTGTGGCCGCGCCACCGATGGTTCATGGGCCGGCCATTGGTCTTCTGAGCTTTCCTGGAGCGGCCAGGCTTCTTCTGAGGATGTGTCTGATGGGCCTTCTTGCTTCCTTCGTAACTCGAGATCCAACCGTGGGATTGGACTCAAACCACTTCGAGGTGAAAGGTAGTAGTCTAGGCTATCTTTTCACCACAATTCAGCTCGATCCCGTGGTGGGAAGGTCTCCGTCTTGTGCTAGACTTCTGTCAAAAAGCTCATGTTCCGAAAATGTCCGTTTTGCTCTGTTTTGCTCCCTTTTTCCTAAGATTTCCTGAAAAGAGTCTTGAACAACCAAATACTCGAAATCTAGTGTTTATGCATCAAAACCTTAGTGAAATGCTTATTAAAACACTCACTTATGATAGTAAAAATGGGTAAAATATGAGTGTTATCAACTCCCCCAGACTTAAACCTTTGTTTGTCCTCAAACAAAACAGAAATCTAAGTAAGGAAAAGAGATTTGAAAACGTGGAAACTCACCAATACTTGGGAACTCGTCAAGTCTAGCAATCGACCTGTTGAGCCACATAACTCGGAATTCAGCTTCAAGGCGTTTAGGTCTAGTTACCTTGAGCTTTTCACCCTTCCCGGATACCCTTCATGGTCCCTTTGAGTATTTCGAGCTTTCTCTTGTTGACTCCTTTATTCATTTAGGCGTGCGGTCTCTATCGAGGGAGTATTGGTCGACGAGACATTATACTTTCTCTTCCAAACATCTAGACATAGACATTTCAGACACAACTCTCCTATTTTCTCTTCCCTTAGTCGATTTCTCCCTACTTTTCTAGGGTATCATTTTATTTTTTCTATCGACTTTCTTATTCCATTTTTTTTTCTTTTCTTCTTAGCTTGAGAATGATCACTTCTTTGAAGTTTACATGATTGCTGCGAACCGTCATTGTCCTTTAAGGAACTCTGGTTGCCATTCTCAAACTAAACCCTTTCTTTGTATATTTTTTTTTTCTTTTCTATAACAAGGGAAGATCAAGGAGAGGTTGCATTGCATCTACTTAGTCATGCTAGAGTCTAAAAGAGGAGCAAAGTTCGAAGTACCTCAAGCCCCTTGACGAGAAGGTTTGATTCATTAGCTGCGGAGTCAATGCAAGATCATTCGAGTACTCTATAGATTAGAACTTTCTCCGCTGGAATGATCCACTCGCCGTGTTCAACTTAGTAAACCTTGCCTCTAAAACCTTGAGAATGGTCATTAAGGTTCCTTGTTTCGAAACGATTTGTACCTAGCAAAGTTCATAGTTTCCGACTAAAAGAAAAAAAAAAGTTTTGACTCTATAAAACGACTCGATAAATGATGCATGTATGCATAAGACTCAACAAATAAAAGTATGATTAGTAATATAAGAAACCCCCCCAGACTTAAATCAAACTGTCCCCAGTTTGTTTAAATCGAGTGAGGTGAAAAAGATAGGTAAATTCAAGTACAAGCTTGTGAAGACTTACTTGAAAGTGGCGTTGGGTTTGGTATGGGCGTGTGGTATGATTGAGCTAAGGACTTGATCATTATCCTTATGTCCCTTCTTAGATTCGTTTTGATTGAACAAAAGAAATCGAAAACTTAGCTCGAAAGGAAATGTGTTGCGCGCTTGAGCTTCCTTGCTTCGGATGGTGGTGGTGGGCGTGTGGTGGTGATGTTGGCGGCTGGTGATGGTGATGATTGGGGCACGCCTTTGTTGAGAAGAACAGGTACTCCGGTTGTTGAGTACTCGTCTCGGTTCCTTGACCTTTGATAACACCGTGAATGAGAGATGGAAAATTTTCCTTCCTTGCGTCTTGAAGATTACGTCACCTCAGAAACTTGACTTGAAGTTTGGGTCTATGCTGGCCTATCCAGTGATCTGTTCGGGATCCCAGAAGACAGGTGTTGCTAGTATGAATTTCAATGCCATATGAAATCATTACTTGGCTTCGGTAAAGGTCTCGATGCCGGAAGAGAGAAGCTAGTCTTCAGGAACTTTTCTCTTCGCGGTTTGGTGAAGGAAGTTGCATCTTCTTCCTTCTGGAGCTTGCACTGCGGTTTTCATCCTCTGGAACCGTGGTGTTCTTCTTCGTCTTCGTGGATACAGGTCCGTTGAACGTGCTGGAAGAAGTGAGTAGAGAGATGGATCATTGACTTAACTTAACTTGGATGGAGTCTTGTCTTGTCTCGCCATCTTTGATGCAACAACAACTTGCTGCGGTTGTGGAAGTGGTCTTTGCGGTCTTTAGGTTGCGTTCAGGCCATTGAATCAAGGAGGATACTTGAAAGGCTTGAAACAGGTTGAAGGAGATCCGGTTTGGTGAGGTCGGGACGGGAAGTGTCGCAGATGACGGCCGGCCGCACGACGGGTTGTCGCGGCCGCGGCCAGGTGTCTCGCCTCCGCGCCATCGTGGCTCGTGGCGCGGCCAGGCTCCTTCTGGCCGGCCCACGGGCGGTTCGTCGCCCGGTGAGTGTTCTTCGAAGCTCCTTCTTCATATTTTTGATCTTTTTGGGTTTTTCTCATTTTTTGTGCTTTTGTGGTTTATGAAAATGCTGTAAACTAAGAAGAAACCAAAACTAAAAATTAGTATGGTTAAAGAGATGAGAAAGAGAATACCTAAAATAGGTTGCCTCCCATTGAGCCGCTCTTGTTTAGAGTCTTTTAGCTAGACTTTGGTGGAGGTTTTAGATGTGAACAACTCCAACTAAAGGATTAGTGGCTCCTTTAGCTTCTCGGCACTCCGCACTTGTTGGCATGGGACACCTTCTATTCAGCGTTTGATAATACTCATCGTTGTCTCGAAGAACAAATGCATCGTTCAGCTTCTTTCTCTTAAGCTGTTCGCCTTTCTCCTCTCGGTTCGGATGGGTGATGAGCTCGGCCTTTGGAGAAGATTTGGGTGACCTTCTAAGATTCCCCTCAGCTTCATGTATGTCTTCATCACGTCTCTTATGAGGAAAAGTCGAACTTGGATCATATGGGATCTCTTTGCGCTTCGTACTCCTCTGTTTGGCGCTTCCCTTATGCGTGCTGAATGGATTTTCTTGAAGGACGTTTTGGACATCCTTTGTACTTCCTCCAGGGTCTAAAGTTGGTTCACTTCCACTCCCTAAGGTCGTGGAATGAGTGCTCCTTGTGAGAGTTTCTGAATAGGAAGTTCTCTCGCTGCTCTTGGAGAAGCTCGCCTGTCGATTCAGCTTGTCAATCAAAGCTCGAACAGGTGCAGCGAATGAAAAACCAAGGAACAACAAGTGATTTGTGTTCCTCTTTGTCTCCTTTGTATGAAAGACAGTAGGCACGAAACCATTCCCGACTCGAGGCAGCAAGTTTGGCTTGAAACCAAACAGATTTGGCGACGGACGATCCTCATGGTGAACGTGTGTCTTCGAGGCTTGGAAGCTCGAGACTCTTATGGCTTCTGCAATGGTCTTAGTCAAGTGGTTGACATCAAATCCTATGTCATATAAAGAGACACGAAATTCAACTCCCTTGATTGAGCATGAAACAGAAAGTTTTCCCGGATCATCTATCTTTGAAAGCGTCGTCAAGGGCAGTTCTTGAATCGCCATCAGCGTCTTCTTCTCCATGACTTTTGATTCACACTCAACGTGGTTAGGGGCTGGAGTAAGAGGCTTTCCTTGGTCGTGGAGTTGAAGTTCCTTGTTGGTTGGACATTCGTCTTCAAGGTGCTTCGGCCGATCGGTAGAGATGAAGTCTTCTTGAGGTGCAGAAAGAGAAGTAGGAAAAGAAACAGGTCCTTCTTTTCCTTGATGCTCGGCTTCGTTGGCATGAGTTGAGATGTCCAAAATCTTCAAATCCAATGGCTTCTTTCGAAACGCATTGTCTTTGCTATTCGTCTTGGCGTCTAAAGCTATCGAACACTTCTTCTTGATGTCTGAAATTAAATGCATCACACGTGCAAACTTCCTTTGTTTTCTTATAACATATTCGGATTCTACCTCATCATCTCCATCGGGGGGACCCCAGTATATGTCGATTTCTTCGATAGCCCCAAATTCGACTTTAATTCGAGCTTCACACCTATGGATGACCATAACGGTGTCTTTCCACTTATCGCCATGCTCCTTTTCTTCTTCTTCCGAAAGAGTGTCAAAAGGTCTAGCGAGGTATTGTTGCGTCTCAACAGCTGAGCCCATTATTGACATGATCATGTCAATATGTCCATTGATATGTCGGCGCGCCATGGATATAAGCTCCTCATCTTCTTTAGGGGGAGAATAAATGTGATGTAACATCCTATCATAGTTGGTGGAATTGTAGCGGATGGTTGCAGCAAGATCGTCGATCAAGGTGTGGGCTTTCTTCATCTCGGTTGCCTCTGAAAACAAGAAATAAAAACGAAATTAAAAGAAAAAGGATGTCTTTGAGTTGTGATCCTGACCTTTGTTTTGAACAGCAGAACGCAGCCTCCCCGGCAAAGGTGCCAAAAAGCTTGATGGGGTCTAAATAGTCGTCCGAGTTTGGAGGATTTCTTTGCGGACTCGTCAGGCTTTTGAATTTGTAGGACCCTAAACTGCAAGTGCACAACATGCGTTGTAGTACTTAGGGTATCGAACCACAGGGAGGAGGTCAACTGCAAAACAGAGAATCAGGGCAAGCAAAGACGCAGAGAATTGGGGGTTTGTAGGATTGTGTCACGGTTTCAGTATCTATTGAATGCAGGAAACGAAAAAGCAAGTTTATATAGAGCAGGTTGTCAATCAACTCTATATCAGACGGAAATCAAAGCAAGCAGTGCAGGAAAAGTAAGTATGAAAGTGCGTAAATTTCTATTAAAAAGCAGATGGGAAACACGTTGGGGATCTTCTCGGATAATCTATGGGGTTCTAACTAGAAATTAAACACGCATCGAAATCAGGCAAGCGAGACTAGGCGATTTTCCCTAAACTGGAATCACTGTTTTACGTTCTAACTCTTTCAAGCTAGTCCG
Organism: Alliaria petiolata; assembly: GCA_020283515.1. NCBI lineage: Eukaryota > Viridiplantae > Streptophyta > Magnoliopsida > Brassicales > Brassicaceae > Alliaria > Alliaria petiolata. The sequence continues at coordinate 142,691,527 of JAHZTW010000001.1, read as the reverse complement.
ACTATGTTATGTAAAATTCGCAGATATACTTTTGTAACCTACGTCCTAGACAAACACGCAATATAGATCAAGTTCATAGACATTCACGTCTTCTTCTTAGATATGCGCTAGCAACCCAGAAGCGTCCGCTCAGCTAAGCTAGGTTCGGATCCGAGATTCAGCACGTTAGCGGTTCTCGAAACCCTATGATCAGATATCTAGTTAGCTACTCTAGATTCATGCAGTAAGAACGAGCTTAACACGAAAGAAAATCCTAGTCTACGGCCTAAACGGTCTATGCAGCCAGGTTTAAGAACAGTCAATGAAATTCCCCATAGATCCCCTTAAAGAACACCCAACGAAAGTAAATTACTCAGACATAGAAACGAAAATAGGAATCATAGATGAATAGGATTGCATAAACGAAATCAGATTGATGAAAGAACAAGGGTTCAAGAACAGATCTATCTCCCTTAGGAAACAAAGAACAAAACAATGAAAAGTATGCAAGGAGGCGGCCGTGAGGCTCTCTCTGATTTTGCAATAATGTGTCACACGAAATTAGGTTGTAGAATAAGAGTATTTATAGGTCTTGAGGTCCTCTTAGGCGTCACTTAGGGTTCCACCAAGTTTGGGGGCGATCGGGCTTGATTTGGGCTTGCAAACGGGCTCGGGATTCTTCAAGTGTTGTGGCCGCGCCACCGATGGTTCATGGGCCGGCCATTGGTCTTCTGAGCTTTCCTGGCGCGGCCAGGTTTCTTCTGAGGATGTGTCTGACAGGCCTTCTTGCTTCCTTTGTAACTCGAGATCCAACTGTGGGATTGGACTCAAACCACTTCGAGGTGAAAGGTAGTAGTCCAGGCTATCTTTTCACCAAAATTCAGCTCGATCCCGTGGTGGGAAGGTCTCCGTCTTGTGCTAAACTTCTGTCAAAAAGCTCATGTTCCGAAAATGTCCGTTTTGCTCCCTTTTTCCTAAGATTTCCTGAAAAGAGTCTTGAACAACCAAATACTCGAAATCTAGTGTTTATGCATCAAAACCTTAGAGAAATGCTTATTAAAGCACTCACTTATGATAGTAAAAATGGGTAAAATATGAGTGTTATCACTCTTCTTGTCCATGCCTACTATCCAAACTAGCTCCATGCACACCAAATGACCTGAAAATGATGCATATATGCAAGAACTTATGAAATGCTAATGCAGCATATCTTAGAACCTAAAATTGGACAAAAGCTATGATCATTCCAAGTATGAATGCAATATGAATGCAAATATGTCCTAAATGCAAGGTGAATGCATGAAATATCTAAATATATCAGGTACCTTATAATTGACTGGAGGAATTAGACGTGTAGTCCGTGGAGTTGATGGAGTAGGAGGGGTTTCTGGAGCCTGGGGAAAGAGACTTGCGTGTCTTCCTCTTCCTGTGGCGTTGCCACGGCTCATATGGGGATGACCTTGACGGTACTTGACGCGAGCTCCCTGCCTGCGTCATTTCATCGGGTAGCTGTCCTTCTAGAGGGAACGAGTGGCGCCTATCTTCCTTAACTTGAGTAAATACTTCAAAAACAAAGAAATGGGCCCCATACCCAAGATGTCTCCTATACTTCCCCTCCAAGGTCAAAATGATGCAGCAGCGGCTTGAGCCCAATGTCCAACAGCTCTAGTTCCTCCTCATTCGCAATTGTTGTCTCCTTTTGTTGCAAAGATGGTGTTGACTATAATCTTGTGGATGTATCGGATGGCCGGCTGACAATACGTATGTAACTGGGACTAAAGGGACCAGCCGCCATGGTTTGCCAAAGTTTGGCAATCTCATCCTTTCGGGAATCTCAGCTTGTGCTCCTGGTAACTAGGTTTTTATGCTAGTTTTTCAATGCCTTAAGCATTATTTATCATTGTAATACTTGAGGCTATCAATCCAAATGGGTGTAAGAGACACTAAGAATGCAAGAACATAACAAAGCTAAGCAATATTCGAATTTAGATGAGTAACTCTAAAATAAAAACTACTAAGTGATTTCTAGGACTATCAAGAACTAAACTTGTGAAATAAAAACTCTAAAGACAGATTATCAAGCTAAAGATGATGACTTTAAATTAATCAAATGCTAAAAATCAGATCTATGGTTGAGGTTCACATTTTAGGGAGGTTCAAGGTTCAATCTTGAGTTTTAAAATACTAGATCTACACATTTAACATGAGCTATCCTTAAGTCTAAGAATCAAAACTAGATTGGTCCACTCCCGTGGTAAAAATCCTTTCATCAGCCTTCTCACCTCACCCAATCCCTTGGTGGAAAGGAAGATTGAAGAACAAGAAGCACAGATCTTAAGATGACTTAGCAAGCACCCTAAGCATTCACTCCCGTGTGAAAGGATGTGCAAGCTTCTTGGTTTGGGGATTATGGGATTTCCTAAGTCTTGTTAGGATAAGGAAATCCCTCCAATCATAAAGCCTCCATCGAGGTCCTTAAGCATTAAACGCTCCAAAACCAAGAAAAGATAAGGATTAAGAACACAAAATACCAAGATTAAACCTCCTTAAACATCCCTAATCCCCTCGATCTTAAACCTTTAAAGATCTACTCGCTAATCATGTTTAAGCACCTCAAAATCATAACAGAAGAAGCAGTAAACATGATGAACCAAATAAGAACAAGATTAAAAGATAAATACTTGCGATTAAAAGATAAATATCAAGTTTACAACTAAGAAAAGCATAAAGAAACCTTAACAATGGTGGCTAAGGCTAAAAGGAGAAAGACAATCAGAATAAAAGATAAGGTGGCTCAAAAGTAGGTCTAAAACGTTATATAGTACAAGAGAAATGGTCCCCTCACAAAATGACAAATTTGGTGAGCTGTCGGATAAGGTTGGCACATCTGTGACGGGAGATCGAGCTGAGACGTTGATCTTGCGCTCGATCTTGGACTGGGAATGGTCCGCATAACTCGATCTCTTCCTCGCTCTGATACTTGAATCGATCTGCTTGATTGATCTTGTGCTCGTTCTTCTTTAGATCAACCAACAGCTTCGATCCTTTTGTCGATCTTCGCTGCATGCATCCTCAAGTCTGTACACTTGCACGACCAGGCTTGGTCGATCTTGAACTCGATATGCGCTTTGAAAACGGTTCGGACTCCTCGATCGTCTGGTCGATCTCTCCTAGATCGACACATTCTGTCCGGACTCCACCTCGATCTCAGTGGCTCATTTGCTTGTCTGATTTCCTCTAAAAGTTCCCAGCAGCTCCTAAGCTCTCTCTTGAACCTCATTAAGCTCCAACATTCCACACAGCTCAAAGCACTAAAAAAAACCTGATAATGATGCAAATATTTAAAGAACTATGCAAATGCTAATTCAAAACGTCCTAGGACCTAAAATAAGACAAATGTTGTAAAATGACTAACAATGAATGCATTATGAATCAAAATCTATCATAAATGTATGTTGAATGCACGAAATATATGAGTATATCAGCTCCCTCGAAGTTCCTTCTTTCATCCCGTAGAAGTTGCTTAGCTCATTAAAGGTGACCTTGTATTGTTCACCCTGGAGTTTGAACTCAATGAAACCGTGACCTTCTTCCTCATTGGTTTCACTCCCTTCCTCATGGAATGTCACCTTTAGTGTTTCCAAGAAACGGCAATTGAGCTCTTGGTAGGTTGGAGAGGCTATGTTGAGAAGCCCTCGAAGACCCGTTTCTTCCAAGATGGTCTTGACATCACGGTATAGCCCGAGTTCTTCCAACACTTCTTTGTCCGGGAATTTAGTGGCTTTGAATTGCAACGCCATCAACGCCTTGTACACATCCTTAGTGGAATACTTCGGCTTGCTAACTGGTAGGCGCGCTGAGGCTCTAGTGGAGGAAGGCAAGTGCGACAAGTCTCCTTCTTCTTCAGCCTATCCTCTGTTTTGGCCGCTAGTCTCTCCCATCAGTTTCTTTCCTTGGTTGTTGCCTCCTCTCACAATCTTGTTGCTTTTTCAGCTCAGCCTCGCATCTCACACTTCCTCTGGTCATTTGGTACCTACAAAATCAACACTTAGGAGAGATTTTAGCATAAAGTCTGAAAACCAACAAATCAAGATCTTCTTGCTTAAAATAATTTTAACAAATTTTAAAATTAGAAAAATTCAATTGGATGAGATTTTTAAACAAGCGGATCTAGATTTGTTAATTATACATCTCCTAAATATTTCCCTAAAATTCAACAAAGATTAAACTCAAGTTACTTGTTCAAATCAATGCTTTAGGCGACGAGAGTTTTAAACCCAAAAGTTTCAATCTAAAGAATTCCTCCCTTTCAAGTAGCCACCAAGAAAGAGATAGGTTCAGGATATTACCTTATGTCTTGAACGGTTGGAAATGAGAAATAACTCGACGAATTTCCAAAGAACTCAAAGAAAAATCTGCTTGGAGATGGAGAAATTTGTGATTTTTGGCTAACGAGAGAGATGAAAGAATACAAGAGGGAATGGCGTGTATATATGGAAGAGAGAGAGAGGGAAAAAAACCTGATGTACTATTGGCAGAAAATGTGCAGAATTGATTCCAAGAAAAAGTGCACGTGTTGACCGGTCAAGGGAAGGCAACGTGATATAAGACTCGGTGGTGAGTCTTGTGGCAGGCGGAAGATGGGATCTAGAGGCTGGCTTTCACGCTCTCTCTTCTAGATCAGTGGATGAGGATGGTAGAACAAAGGCTTGAATCCACAAGTCTTTGAGGCGAGATGGTGTCAAACAAGCTAGCTTGCGCTCTCTCTCTTGTTGGACGATTAAGGGGACGGTGAGGATGGATCTAATGGCACCACAGATAGATGGATGTTCTCTGATACTGCACAATTACTCGGCCTTAGTGAATTTCACACGCAAGGCAAGAGCAAACTAGACAAGCGGCGGCTGCGGCTAGGTGTTAGAAGAAAGTTCGTCGTTTTTATTGACAGTCAAAGGTAACCAAAAATACAACGCTGCAGGGGAGCTTTATAAACAGCTCGTCAGCTAGCCCTAAGGCCGAAAGCATAAATAAAACGACAACATAAATCCTAGCAAAGCTAACAAAACGCAAAAACAAAATACATCCAAAAAGGAAAGTTCATAAAACGAAAAGAAAATAAAAGAAACTAAGCCTAAGCTCGTGGCCTTCCTCTGGGGCTTGATCCTGGGGCTCTTGGACGTGCTAAGACCACTGGGACAAGTCATCTTACCTGCACAAATCGTATAAATTGAATATACCTGGTTTTGGCGCGCGATGACCGGGAATGCTTTCTTGGCGGTTGTGTCGGGTCCTGGTCCGTTCCATGTGGGCTTCTTGATGATTCTATCTTATTGATGTCCAGTGAAGTCGAGATGATAGCAATCTTCAAGGCTATTCCCGTGGTTAGCTCCCAAAACGTCTTCTTGCTCCATTTGATCTCTCTCGGCTTCATGTCTTGTTTTCGCGGTATCTTGGGGCTCAGGAATGATCTCCACGTGATTCTTGTTGTTCTGGACTTCATTTCCTGCCAAGTAAACGGACATACCTTGGGCTGTATGAAGCTGGTTGTCTTTGAGGGTTAACCTTGCAAAATCCTCCAAGATGTCCATATCGGGTGCTTTGGGGCTATCTTTGAGGTTGGCTTGAGGTGGTGGAGTTGTGAACGCCCCTCCGAGTTCCATGGTGTTCAGGAGGGTCTCCATAGCTGCATTAAACTCTTCTCTAAGTCTCCTGGTCTTGGACCGTGTCATTGGAGTAGATTTTACCGTCGGTACAAGCTCATCGATCTCGGTTAGGTAGATGTCCTCATCATTCCCTCCCTCTTCTGAAGGTTTTGCCCTCAAAACTGTCTCATCTGCATCATAAGGGGAAAGATCAGTAACATTAAAGCTATGGGAAATGTTTAACTCACCTGGCAGTTCCAAGCGGTATGCATTGTCATTGATCTTCTCTAGCACTTTGAAAGGACCGTCTCCTCTTGGCGCAAGCTTGGAACTCCTTTGCCGTGGAAACCTCTTGGGTCTCATGTGTAGCCAGACCCATTCTCCTGGCTCGAATGTCAAGGCCTTGCATCCCTTATTAGCTTGCTTCTTGTATCCCTCGGTCTTCTTTAGTAAATTTTCCCTTGCCTTCTCATGTAGTTTCTTAACTAATTCTCCTATCATGAGGCCATCTAAGTTAACTTGCTCAACTTGGGGAATTGGCGAGAGATCAAGAGGGGTTAGTGGATTAAAACCATAAACTACTTCAAATGGTGACATCTTAGTAGCAGAATGAGTGGCATGATTATAAGCGAATTCTATGAAAGGCAAACAATCTAACCAAGTTTTTAAATTTGTACCAAGTGTAACTCTAAGTGAAGCAGAGAGTGTACGGTTTACAACTTCAGTTTGTCCATCCGTTTGTGGATGACTAGTTGTGGAAAACAGAAGCTTGGTACCAAGCTTTCTCCACAAGGTTCGCCAAAAGTGGCTTAAGAACTTTGTTTCTCGGTTAGAGGCAATTGTCCTCGGCACTCCATGTAGGCGTACCACCTCTTTAAAGAACAGGTCGGCTGTTTGTGTGGCATCATTGGTTTTGTCACAAGGTATGAAGTGCACCATCTTTGAAAAACCATCCACAACAACAAAGATAGAGTCCTTGTGTCTGATCTTAGGCAAACCTAGCACGAAATCCATAGAAATATCCACTCATGGTGTGTTAGGAATAGGTAAAGGTAGTTAGAGACCATGAGGATGTAACCTGGATTTGGCTTTGTAGCAAGGGACACATCTAGAGCAGTGTCTCTCCACGTCTTTCTTGAGATGCGACCAGTAGAAGTGATCAAACACCACTGCTAACATCTTGTCCACGCCGAAGTGACCCATAAGACCTCCACAGTGTGCTCCCTTGAGGATTGTCTCTCATTGAACTCTGGGGGATGCACAGGCGCTTGTCCTTGAAGAGAAACCCGTCATGTAAGTAAAACGAACCGAATGCTCCTTTACCGCATGATTGATAGGCCTCTCCCAATTCTGGATCATCTTTGTACAGCTCCTTTAGATGCTCAAAGCCGAGCACCTTTGCTTTCATGGTAGAGATCAATGCATGTCTCCTTGAAAGTGCATATGCTACCACGTTCTCCTTCCCTTTCTTGTACTTGATTACATATGGAAAGGTCTCCACGACCTCTAACCACTTAGCATGTCTCCTCTTGAGTGAAGTCTGGCCTCGTAGGTGCTTAAGTGTTTCGTGATCGGTATGAATGATGAACTCCTTGGACAGTAAGTAATGCTGCCATGTCTCTAACCCCCGGACTAACGCATAGAGTTCTTTGTCATAGGTGGGATATTTTAGTGTAGCCCCACTAAGCTTTTCACTAAAGAACATCACTGGCCTCTTCCTCTGGTGTAGTACAGCTCCAATCCTTAGACCGGATGCATCACACTCGACCTCAAACATCCCGTCAAAGTCTGGTAGAGCTAAGACATGTGCTTGCGTGAGTCACTCCTTCAGGGTATTGAACGCTGTTTCTTGAGCTGCTCCCTGATATACTCATATATTTCGCATATTTTGCTTGCATTTAGAATACATTTTCATATTTATAACACTCATAATAGACTAGTTTGCACCAATTGTCCCATTTTAGGTCCTTAGGAACTTTGCATTAGCATTTGCATGTTTCTTGCAAATTTGCATCATATTCAGGTTGCTTTGGAACACACTGGAGCTATGGAGGTTGCGTGGATCTGCTAAGGAGCAAAGGGGAGTCTATGGACGCTTAGGATAGTTCGAGCATGTAGCAAAGTACACGAGGATCGAGCTGAGGATCGAGCTAGGCAGGTCGATCCACACGAGATCGACCACAAGATCGAGTCACGAAGTCGTTCAAAGAGAGTAGATCGAGTCCAGAGATCGACGGGGATGATCGAGCGCAAGCACGGACGCAATGGAAGAACGAGCAAAAGATCGAGGACACGACTCGATCACTAAAGGATCGACAAGACGATCGATGGAAGCACTCGATCTACCCAACTAGATCGAGCCAGATATCGAGCTAAAGAAGACGTTCCATGCGCAAGACCAAGAGAAAGATCGACAAAGCCTGGTCGATCTCAAGCCTTATCCGACAACTTGCAAGATTTGGACTCTAGTGAGGGGACCATTACCCTTTTTGTATAAAAGGCCTTAAACCTATTTTTGCCCATCTATCACATCCTTATCTTTAGTTTTCATTTTGCCTCTGTTCCTTAAGGCAAGAAAGCCATTTTTAATGTTTTGAAGCTCTTTATTTTGTAAAACTTTAAGCTTTAGTTTTTAATCTAAGTACTTCTCTTAATCTTGCTTGTCATTAGTTTTATTTCTGTGTAAACCCAAACCGAACATGTTGAATCTCTCAAGACCTGTGTTTATGAGTGATTCGAACATGAGGAGTGATAAGTAGGTTTTTATATGGGTTCTACTCAGTCATTGACCCACTACTTATAATCGAATGTAGCATAGGTTATGGGTCTTATCAATCCGATGGGAGAATTCAAGGTACTGCATTCATGGTATTCTTTTACAAGCTAAGTGAAATTAAATGGTTGAAATGACAAGGATTTATTACCAATATTATGACAAAAAAACAGAAAGACAAGTATTGAAACTAATATTGCTAAGGAATTGAAGATATTGTAGCTAAAGAAACGAACTTGCTAGGGAAAGTAAGCATCGGTTCAAGGGACAAGGGGGTTTTTCGGGTCTAATGCGTTAAAGATCTTTCCTTTGACGTTAGATTACTTCCTATGAGGCTAATCCTTTAGCGTAGAGTTCAGGATCTGGACGAACCCACTCTCGTGGTATAAGTCTATTTGCCGTCTCACGACCTAACCTCGATATCTCGTAGTGATCCATGAAAGCAGCAAGCTTGAATACCCAACTCTACTAAAGCCTAAACGCTCCCTAGGCATCTAATACCATAGGCTAGGTTGAGCGAATCTCTTATGAGATTGGTCCTTGCAAACATTCAACCATGGCGTTTGTTTGAAGAAGCTGATTGGCAAAGGTCAAATAGCGAAGATGACTAAGCATTAACAGTATCAAATAAGAAAGGATTAAGATGGATTAAGCATAGATCTGCGTCAAAGAATTGAATCTTAACTCATTTTACCTACCCTCATCCCAAAACCGATGTAGACTACTCACTCACCATTTGAGAAACCTCAAGATCCATAAGGATAAGAAGGTAACTCATGGCTTGCAAGATAGTCGAAAATAAGAAAAGGAAGAAGCTTTCTTGAAATCTACTAAGCAATAACACTTAAAACTTCAAGATTGCATAAAAATCAAAGCTTTGAAAATAAGCTTCAATGGTGAAATACAAAAGGTAGTTCTCCGTTTGAAAGAGAAGACATAAAAGTAAAATAAGCAAGCGTGATGATAAGGATAAGAGGGGAGAGAGTATTTATACATAAAAGAGGAAAAACCTAAAACGTTGGGACCACTTTCCCGAAATGATACTATTTTGGCTTTTAGCGTTTCGGGCTTAAGTCGTGGTGAGCAAGCCGAAACGCTAACTCTTCTGAATCTTCGGGCAGGCTCCATATCGGGCAAGTGTTTCGGGATAAGGTCGTGAAGGCTTGCCTTCCTTGTAACTTGAATCGGGTGCTTACAGTTTCCTTGCTCCGATATAAGTCTTCATTCAATCCTCTTACTGGATCTTCGTTCCGAGGTGGCTCTTTAGGGATCAAGACACTGCTAATAGACGAGGTTCATCTTGCCCTAGTCCGCATCGGCTACGAGGTCGTGATCCAAGCGCGATACTGCTCACTTGTCCTCCATCCGAGATCTCTTTCCTTGGTTTCTTCTTCGGACCATCCTAAACACCTGAGAAAACACTCCAAACATGCAAGACTATGCAAAAACCTAACCTAATGCATCTATCCTATCATGAGTGAAAACGTGATGAAAACTAAGACTAAAGTGCAAGAATGAAGTCCTAACTATCTTGAAACATGTACTAAAAACATACAATTTACAGAGATACCAAGGAGAGAGTAATCCTCCAAGGTTTTGCGGTTTGGGGTGATTAAGAGGGTTTAAGGCTTTAAAGTTTTGGTCTTTCTTGCTATTAATCCATTCTATTCTTGGATTCGGGTTTTTAATGCCTAGAGGATCTTGAGAAAGACCTCTCTGTTTTCAGGAATCTCCTTGTCCTAGAAAGATTTAGGGGATTCCTTAAAACCAAATCCAAGATACTAATCTTTCCCTTCCCACATGCCATGGATGTGAGGGGGATTAGTAAGGCCACTTTTTAGGATCTTTGCTTCCTGCTCTTCTCTCTGTTTTTCCACCACGATCCATGGGTTAGGAGGATGGATTGAAGAAAGGCTTTACACCACAAAGCATGGGTAAAGTTAGCTCAATGTCACGGGATTGATATTTGGGATCAAAACCGTGCGGCCTTAGCCTCTCTTTGCCTCGGCAAATAAACTAAGCAGCCTCTCTCTCTAAGAAAACCCAACCCTTTGAGAAGAACTAGAAAGAAAAATGGGAAAGTGTTGTAATGCTTCTCTTATTCAAGGAATGAGTGAGTGATTACAAATGAGGCATCCTACCTCTTTTTATACAAAAACACCTCCAAAATGGATGGTGAGGATCAACTTGATCTAATGGCCCAAATTTAAAGAAACTAAGTGGGAAACAAAGTGGGGAACAAAGTGGGAAACAAGGTGGCTGCTTTTAGGGAGTGGATGGATGAGTGGGCGGACTTTAGTGAGTGGGGGACTGAGTGGGCGGATTTCGGGGACCATCCGTCCTGAAACCCCTCGTGGTTCGGCCCGTGAGATGCGGGAATGTTCGGGAAATGATCGGGCCGTGACATTCTCCCCCACCTAATTTGGCAACGCCCTCGTTGCCGTGAATGCCTTGAGCTGGTCCGTGAATTGCGATAGCTCGCTCTCTGCCTCCCATGTTGCCTCTGATACGGGTTGTCCTTTCCACTTAATGAGAAATTGTGTGCTTCGTGGAACGCCCCGTTTTCGAACCACCTTTGACTCGAGGACTTCTTCAACCTCCTTGTCATAAGACTTGGTTACTATCGGCGGTGCTCGAGTTGATTGGCCTCGATCTTGCTCCATATCATCTCCATGGTATGACTTGAGCATGCTCACGTGGAAGACCGGGTGTATCTTCAAGGTTGGTGGAAGATCCAACTTATATGAAACTTTGCCCACCTTGGCAATGACTTCGAAAAGCCCCTCATACTTTCGGATCAGTCCCTTATGTATGCTCCGAAATGCCTTGAATTGTTGGGGAAGGAGTTTCACAAGTACTTGGTCTCCTACCGTGAACTCCAACAATCGCCTCTTCTTGTCGGCCCATTTCTTCATCCGTTTTCGGGATTTCTCCAAACAAACCCGTGCAATGTCTGCATGATCTTGCCATGTTCGGACCATTTTAACCGCTCCCGGACTTTGTGACTCGACTGCCGGTGTAGCCAAGGTATGGAGAGTGAACGGTTGTTGTCCCGTTATGAGTTCGAAGGCACTCTTGCCTGTTGCCTCGCTTCGCTGCAGGTTGTATGAGAACTGAGCAATGTCCAACAACTTAGCCCAGTCCCGCTGATTAGCACTAACAAAGTGCCGAAGGTAGCATTCTAACAAAGAATTCACCCTTTCCGTCTGCCCATCCGTCTGTGGGTGAAAGCTTGTTGAGAAGCTCAGTCCCGTCCCGAGATTCTTAAACAACTCGGTCCATAGTTTTCCAGTAAAACGGGGATCTCTATCGCTCACGATGTTCTTTGGTAGCCCCCATAATTTGACCACGTTTTTGAAGAAGGCCCTAGCCGCTTCTTCTGCCGTACAGTCTCTTGGGCAGGCTATGAACGTCCCATACTTTGAGAATCGATCGACGATCACCAAAATGGACCCAAACCCTTCAGATTTTGGTAAGGCACTGATAAAGTCTAGGGAAACCGACTCCCATGGTTGGTTTGGTATGGGTAGTGGCTCCAACATCCCCGCCGGTCGTTTGGTCTCTGTCTTGTCTTGTTGGCACACAAGGCAAGTCTTCACATAGAGTTCCACGGTATCCTTCATCCGTGGCCAGAAATAGGCGGTTTCTATAAGCGCCATGGTTCGCTTCTGTCCTGGATGTCCCGCCCATGGGGTGTCGTGGCACTCTCGGATAATGTCTCGTTGCAATCTTCCCCATTTTGGCACGTAGAGGCGTCTCCCTGTTGTATATAAGAGCCCGTCCTCTACCCAAAATCGAGAAGTCTTGCCTTCTTCTGCCAATCTCACCAACTCTTTGGCAGTGTTGTCGTGGCTTAATCCTTCTCGAACCCTAGCCACGATTGTACCTACGGCCTGGCTGATTGCTGCGAGTTCTGCCTTCCGACTCAGTGCATCTGCGACAACGTTAGCCTTCCCGGGTTTGTACTCTAGTGTGTAGTCAAACTCGGCCAACAAATCTTGCCATCGGGCTTGTTTCGGTGATAACTTCTTTTGAGTCTGGAAGTAACTCGTTGCCACATTGTCCGTCTTGACATGGAATGGGGCTCCCAAGAGGTAATGTCGCCAAACCCGCAAACAATGAACTACCGCTGTCATCTCCTTCTCTTGGACGGTGTAGCGTTTCTCGGTGTCATTTAGTTTGCGACTTTCGAAGGCTATGCGATGCCCCTCCTGCATTAGAACCCCACCAATAGCAAAGTCGGAAGCATCGGACTGTACCTCGAATGGGAGATTAAAGTTGGGTAAGGCAAGGACCGGCTCTTGGCTTACTGCAGTCTTGAGCCCTTCAAACGCCTCCTTGCACTGATCCGACCATTCCCACTTCTTCTCCTTTTTCAGAAGATCGGTCAATGGTGCAGCTTTCTTCGAGTATCCCTCGATGAACCGTCGGTAATAATTAATGAGTCCAAGAAAAGACCGTAACTCTGTTACTTTGGTTGGTCTTTCCCACTCGGTGATGGCCGTTACTTTGGCATTGTCCATCATTATCTTTCCCCGCCCGATAACATGTCCTAGGAATTGTACCTCAACTGTCGCAAAGGTGCACTTCTCCCTTTTCACGAATAGCTTGTTATCGCGGAGGATTTGGAAGACGGTTTGCAAATGTCCCACATGCTCTTCCATTGAGTTGGAGTAGACGACAATGTCGTCAAGGTAGGCTACGACGAACTGGTCCAAGTATGGTTGGAATATCTGGTTCATGAGGGTGCAAAACGTAGCTGGAGCGTTCGTAAGACCAAAAGGCATTACTAGCCACTCAAAGGAGCCATACCGGGTGATGCACGTTGTCTTGGGCTCGTCTCCTTCGGCTATTCGAACTTGATAATAGCCCTTTTGGAGATCCATCTTGGTGTACAACTTTGCCCCACCAAGTCTGTCGAACAAATCTACTATCAAAGGGATCGGATATCGATTTTTGACAGTTACCTTGTTGAGCGCTCGGTAGTCCACACACATCCGTAAAGAGCCATCTTGCTTCTTTTGGAATAGTACTGGTGCGCCATAGGGAGCTTTTGACGGTCTAAGCATCCCCGTCGAAAGTAATTCGTCGAGTTGTTTCCGAAGTTCGGCTAGTTCGGAGGGAGCCATGCGGTATGGTGCCATTGCGGGTGGTTTGGCTCCCACTTCCAACTCAATTTCATGATCTACCTCTCTCCTCGGAGGTAGCTCGTTGGGTAACTTGGGTGGCATCATGTCCTTGTTCTGCTCAAGGACTGTCTCGATCATGGGGGAAGTGATATCTCACATTCCTATCCAGTCATCCTCCTATAGGAAGACAAGGTATGTTATCTCTCCCTTCTTCACTCCCCGGGTTAATTGCATCGCCGTGAGCTGCTTAACACCATCCTTGCTCGGTGCATCCACGGTTGGAATCATACAAGCGGATCCTTTCTCGAGTATACATACCGTGCTAAAGGCGGGCATGGGGATAGCCGAGACTTGCCGCTGAAAGTCCAACCCAAGCAAGACCTTAAAGTCATCCATCTGTGCCACCGAAAAGTTTACTGGACCCTTCCATGCTCCCAAGCTGAGTACAACATCCTTTGCGATTCCGAATAGTGGTTTGGCTTTGGCATTTACCGACTTGAGCCAATCCTCGCCCTTGGTCCATGTGAGACCGAGTCTCCTTGCTTCGTCATCGGACATGAAGTTGTGGGTTGCGCCTGTGTCTACCATTGCTCGAGTGGTGTGTCCATTAATGATGACTTCAACATACATCAGCCCCTTATTCATCACCTTGGACACCGGATTTGTCTTAAGGGCGTTGAGTAATTGAAGAGATCCCATCATACCGGTCTCATCCTCTTGAGATTCGGTCTCTTTTTGCTCAAGGAGAGCTGACAAGGAACCTAGCTTTGGGCACTCCCTCGCTGGATGCGGTCCCTTGCACACATAACATCCGCTTCTTGGAACAAAAGTACGTTTCTTTGCCTCGTACTCGTCATGTCCCGAACTCTTCACATAATTTCGAGTGTAAGACGGTGTTGCTTGGTCCCGTCTCTCCCCCTCAGGTCGTGGAGTCACCCTCTCTCTTCTCCTGAAATTCTCGGTCTGGTTTTGGACATAGAAGTCGGAAAGAGATTCGGCCGCAGCAATGGCTTCGTCCACAGAGTTTATACCTCTTCGCTGTAACTCTTGTTTGGCCCCTCCCTGGAGCCCGTCCACAAAGTGGAATAACAGGTCTTGCTCGGACAGATTCGGAATCTGCAATGAGAGTGTGGTGAAATCCTTGACATAGTCTCGGATCTTCCCCTTTTGCCGGAGTTCCCTCAACTTCCTACGTGCCTCATAGACCACATTCTCTGGATAGAACTGCCGCTTGAGTTCCATCTTGAACTCATCCCACGTAGCCATCTGACATGTGCCCCGCTCAATGTCACCATGACGCCTTCGCCACCATAGCATGGCCGTATCCGTGAGATAAGAAGTGGCTGTCTTGATTTTTGCCAATTCATTGGTAAGACCAAAGTTGTCAAAGTATTGCTCCATATGCCACAAGAAGTTCTCAACTTCCTTGGCATCTCTTGAGCCATCAAACCGTGATGGTCTCGGGAAATCCACCTTTCCAGAGCCCGAGTTATTGGTACCCCCGTTGGCAACTGCTTTCTTGCACAACATGAGATCTTCTTGCATCGCCTCGATGCTCACCTTCAACGATTGGACCGCTCCCATCAGCGTATCCTCCAACTTGATGAATCTGAACAGTGTGTTCTCGAGTTCGGAAGTCGAGTGTTCGACTCGCTCGAGTCGTTCATCCATATCGGTCATGGCTCCGCTCAAAGCCCCAACTTCGTCTCGGACCCTGCTCCTGTCTCGAGCCTTGCTTTTGTCGCGCTGCTTCCTTGGAACGTTTGCATCAAAAGCCTCTGAGTCGAGAACCTCGTCGCCATTGTTACCCCTGATAACATTATCGTTGTCGGACATCGTTCAGCCTCTGAACGAACCTTCGCTCTGATACCACGTGTCACGGGATTGATATTTGGGATCAAAACCGTGCGGCCTTAGCCTCTCTTTGCCTCGGCAAATAGACTAAGCAGCCTCTCTCTCTAAGAAAACCCAACCCTTTGAGAGAAGAACTAGAAAGAAAGGAAGGAAATGTTTGTAATGCTTCTCTTATTCAAGGAATGAGTGAGTGATTACAAATGAGGCATCCTACCTCTATTTATACAAAAACACCTCCAAAATGGATGGTGAGGATCAACTTGATCTAATGGCCCAAATTTAAAGAAACTAAGTGGGAAACAAAGTGGGAAACAAAGTGGGAAACATGGTGGCTGCTTTTAGGGAGTGGATGAATGAGTGGGCGGACTTTAGTGAGTGGGGGACTGAGTGGGCGGATTTCGGGGACCATCCGTCCCGAAACCCCTCGTGGTTCGGCCCGTGAGATGCGGGAATGTTCGGGAAATGATCGGGCCGTGACATCAAGCTTCCTAAGGCTTAGGGAAAGCGCATAATGTGTAGATCTATGTTTCTAAGAACCAAAGTTTATATCTTCAGCCTCTTAAGCATGATCCCCAAACCGTGAATCCACCTTTAGCATTTGAAAACATAAAAAGCATCTTTCTTTAGTTTAAAGTTTCAATCTTTTAGCTTAAAATCATCTAGTTGTTTATTTCTTGCTTTAGAAATTTATAAATTCATAAAATTGTTTTCTTGGTCTTGCTAGTATTTTATAAATTCCATATTATCATGTTTTGCACCCTGGTAGAATATAAGAGTCAGTAGAATTTTATTTCTAGTTTTTAAAATTAGTTTTAAGCTCTTAGCAATTTTCCTGTTTTGTCCGGTTTTAGGTTTCTATTTCTTAAAATTAGTAGTCACGCTTTTTAAATCCTTGAAAGTAGTTTTCTAGTCGTTTATCCCCTAGGTCGGGATTTTAAAATTGTTTTCCAGTCATTTTGATCATTGCAAGTATTTTATTTTCATTTGTTCACCAAATTATTCTGGATTTCACTTAGCTTTACATATAGCTTTTGCATTCTTAGTACTCTTCAAACTCCCCAAGTTGGATTGACCCTTAAGTATTGCAATGACATGAGCATGCTAAAGGTTTTGTTTAACACTCCAAAAAGCTGTTATCAAATGGCGCCGTTGCCAAGTTGGGATTATGTTTGAAGCTATTAAGATTTGGAGCTTAGTAGAGCCTAAATCTACTTTTATTTTGAATACTAATTTATTTACCTTCCTGTTTGTGTTTTCAGGTACATGAATCTGAGATCTAGGGGTGACAACAACCATTTACAGCCTCTAGATTATATTCATCAACTTGGAAGTGCAAGATTAAGAAGGGAAAGAAATCAAGCAACTAAGTTTGAGGAAGTGGATCGAGCAGGTATGGCCGATCAAGATAATGTTCAGCCTCAACATGGACCAGCTGGTTGGAAACCCCAACCATCTTCCAAGGCTGCCAAGGATCATAGGTCCGGGTGATGCACCAAACACTCACCATAATCGTTTTGGCATCACCCCTCCTCCGGTGCAAAACAAAAACTTCGAGATAAAGCGGGCTTTATCTCCATGGTTCAGAACAGCAAGTTCCACGGTCTTGCATTGGAAGATCCCCTAGAACATTTGGATAACTTCGAACAAGTGTGTGGGATGATAAAAATCAATGGCATCTCCGAAGACAGCTTCAAGCTTCGATTGTTCCCTTTCTCACTTGGGGACAAAGCAAGGCATTGGGAAGAAGGCATTTATGTCCAAGTTTTTCTCAAGCACATGGAGAACACGCCTACGAAGTGAAATCAGTGGCTTTGCTCAATGGCAGAATGAGTCATTTAGTGAAGCTATGGAGAGGTTCAAGGACTACACCATTGCTTGTCCTCATCATGGTTTCACAGAGGAGACACTTCTTAGCACTATCTACAGAGGAGCTTTGCCCAAGATCCGTCTACTACTTGATACCGCTAGCAAAGGAAACTTCCTTGGACAAGAAGTGACCGCGGGAATGGAGCTAATAGAGAACTTGGCATTGAGAGATGGCAACTACTCTGAGGACTATGACCGAACACCAATGGGTAATGAGCTGGAGTCGCACAAGAAAGAGCTGAAATCACTTCATGAAAAGATTGACAAAATGATGCTTGCATCTCAAAAGCAAGTCCATTTTGTAGAAGAAGCCGCGGAAGCATTTGGAGAAGGCTGTCAAGCTGGCCTTGAGGAAGCGAATTGGGTAGAGTACAACAAGCCACAAGGGTATAACCAGAGGTTTCAAGGCAACAATAATCTGTCATACCGCAACACCAATGTCTAGAACCCAAAGGACCAAGTCTACCTACCACAACAAGCAAAACCCTTTGTTCCTTTCAACAAGGGTGGGTTTACTCAAAACAGTGGTTTTCAAGGTCAACGTCAAGGCAACTTCCAAGGCCAACAACAGCAAGGAAACAAGGGATATCCACCTGGTTTTGTGCCTCGGCAACTGCAAGTTCAAGCACCACTTCAGGATCCGGTTTTAGCTATGTTTCAACAACTTCTACAAGGACAAGCCTCTATACAAGCAAGCAACAATCAGAAGTTTGTGGACATCAACAACAGGCTTGACTCTTCTCTCACTGAGGTCTCTACACAAATCTCCAACTTGAACAACAAGATGCGTCAGTTCGAAAAGGGTAAAGCAAGTTCAAGTAACCAAGGTAGCTTACCCGACAAGTGTGAGCAAAACCCGAAGGAATATACTAATGCAATAACTTTGAGGAGTGGGAAACAGCTACCACCAAGGTCTACACTTGAAGACAATGAGGACATTGTAGTTCAAGAGGCGGAGAATGATCAAGAGATCACTTTTGACAATGTCTACATTGCAAGACCAAAGAAAGGGGGTGAAGCGGTTTTAGAGAGTAAAGTGGAAGAAGGTAGGAAAGAGAAAGAAGCTTTCATTCCTCCACCATACAAACCCAAACTTCCTTTCCCAGGACGTTTCAAGAAACAAATGATTGAGATGCAGAAAGGCTTGTTTGAGAAACACTTGAGGAATGTTGAGCTGAAGTTGCCATTGGTTGATTGTTTAGCAATGATGGCTAAATATGCAAAAAATTTGAAGGATACTCTCGCTAAGAAGGTTAAAAAAGGTGAAGGAGAGGTTATGGTACTTAGTCAAGAATGCAGTGCCATCAACCAAACGATGGCAGTGCCAAAGAAGCTATAGGGAATTTTAAGTTTGAGAACAGCCTTTGCGATTTGGGGGCAAGCATTAAACTCATGCCGCACTCCACTGCAAAGAAGCTGGGGCTCACTGATTTCAAGAAAAGCCACATTTCCCTGATCCTTGCTGATAGGAGCATACGATCGCCAAAAGGGGTTCTTGAAGACCTCCCCTTGAAGATCAACAATATCACCGTTCCTACCGACTTTGTAGTTCTGGAAATGGATGATGAGGATGAAGATCCCCTTGTTTTGGGAAGGTCATTCTTGGCTACGGCAGGGGCCATGATCCACATAAAGCAAGGAAAAATCTCCTTAAACTTGGGCAAGGGCGCGAAATTCAAGTTCACTACCAAAGATAGCGTAAGGAAGCCAAAAATCAACGGTCAGGTTTTCTAAGTAAGCACCATAGGGCAGCTGCAACCAGAAGAGGAGGAGAATGCCCTCGTAGACGAAAGGAGTCAAGGTGAAAGAGAAGATCACGCCGAAGCTAACTCGGTTAAAAGGGAAGAACAACCCGTTACCTTGGTCGGCAAGTTTAAGGGAAAGATGACTTCTTGCTTCTCGATTTCGACAAGGGAGACAACTCGCTTGGAGAATGTGGTTCAAACAGGAAAGGAACCATATGAAGAAGGGTTTCTGGCCCTGTTCAGTGGCAAGGAAGAAGAGAGGCACCCAGAGTTAGCCCCAAAGGAGGTAAAAAGGAAAAAGAACATTCTTGAGCTCCTTTTCAAGACTGACTGGATAACATCCACTGGAGCTAAACCTGATGTCCTGAGTTTGCATCCATTTGAGCTTAAAGACGACTCCATACTCAGCAAGGTCAGAAAAAAAGGGGTGCAAAATCGTTTGCAAAAGCGAGATTTCTACTCCCACATGATTTGATCGGAAGGGAAAAGGGTACGATAATAGAAATGATGAACACTACATATGCCGTGAAGATGCAGCCAGGGAAAAACTCCACCGAGTCTCTTACCAATCCAACCGACCGCGCTCCATGCTAAAGGGAGTAAGAAAAGTCGAGCTAAACGACGTTAAACAAAAGCGCACTTGGGAGGCATTCCCATGTTTATCATTGTACATAATTTTGGTTTAATTCAGTTTCAATTTTATGCTTTACAAGTTTAAGTGTGTAGGTACAGGGAGGATAGAACCGAGGATCAAGTTCTTGTAATTAATAAAGGAGAGGGTAGGCAGAAGATCGAGTGCACGATCGACCACTGCTGACTCGATCTTTACTAGATCGATCAAGCGAATCGGATCAAGTCACTCGATCCTTCACAGATCGAATAAGACGATTGAGTGAATCAATCGATTGCGAGAGGATGACCCACCCATGCGTGTAAATTGCATTACAAACGGGGTGTGGATCGACCAGATTCACTGGATCTTGATAAAACGATCGTTATCCAGATCGATCATGTCACTCGATCTTCGCCAAAATGACTTGGCGATCGATAAAAGAGCTCGATCTAAGAATCACGATCTCGACAACGTGAGATCCAGAACCGAGGAGCATACTCGATCTGAAGCTCGATCTATCCCAGATCGAGCTAACGATCGACCAAGCCACGCGATTTCGGGCAAAATAAGGCACGAGATCGAGGTCAAAAATCGACCTAATTGACTCGATCTCATGCCAAGGTTAGTTTAAATTTTCCCCGAGGAGCATACTCGATCTGAAGCTCGATCCTTCCCTCTCATTTTAAATTTGAATTTTGGTCAAAGCTGGCTCCCTTTGACCATGGAAAACGTGCCTTGACCACAACTTTCAAAAACCCACTTGTTGAATAGTCCACATATATTTTTTCTTTATAAACCCCACATCCATACACTCATTTAACTTGGATACAAACTCAATTTAGAAAATAGAGAGAGAGAGAGTATGGGTTTTTGTTTTGAAAGAAGAGAGCAACTAATTCTCATCCCATTTCAAAAGGTATTTTCGAATTTTTTGAATTGCATATTTGAATTTTTAAAATTTCCTTTTTCTTGAAATGGTTGAATGAAATTTGCTAGGGGTTATGATTAATTTTTAGAAATATCTAGATATTAGGTAAATTTTCTTGATTTAGTGATATCTCAAGAGATTTTCCTCTTGTATTTATTGATGAATTTTAGAAAATCACCAAAAATCTAGGGCTTATATATAGAGATTTTTTTTTTTTTTGCCATACCTTTCTCTCTTAACCGCCGCCTAGACTCATTCTCCCTTGAGAATTTGGATTTTAGACTCCATGGCACCAAGGAAGAGAAGCAGAGATTTGACAACTCAAGAGGAAACGTAGCAAGTGGTGGAAGAAAGGGTTAAGTGGAGTAAGGATGAGAAGAACGCAAAGACACGGTTAGAGAGGTTACGGTTTGAGCCTACGAAGCTTGCAAGTAGGGATCTCCTGCAAAAGATGGGTCTGTTGGACGACTTTGATCAGCTCCTTATGAACATGTATCTCGCTTGTTTATCGAGGATGGACTGCCCAACCTACCCCGAGGCCACCCTCCACTTCCTTGCCACGTTTAATTTCACATATGAGGGTCCGAGTATCAAGACTCCATCCGAGGGGCATCTCACGTTCAAGATAAGGAGGCAAGCTTACCACCTCTCCATCTCCGAAATTTGACAACCCTACGGTCTCAATGCTGCCACCACGCTTGTAGAATTCCCTCAGCTCAAATCGGCAAACGCGCTTTGGGATATGATTAGCGATGGGGACTACAAGCACAACACCGCCAAGATTAAGAAAGTGTGAAATCCTGTGCTGAGGTACACAGTCAAGCTGCTGGCCAACACGTTCAGTGGAAGGTCCACAACCCCAACGGTGACAAAAAAATGAGCTGTGCTTCATATTCCAAGGGATTAAGAAGGTTGTGTGCAATAGGGAAGAGAATGAGAGTCCTCTAGAGGATGAGCTTGGGGAAGACGTCAACTACGGCTGCATCTTAGCTTCATCCTTAGTCAAATATAATGCTTGGGAAATGAGATGCAAGGCTAGAACCTCGCTTATTGGAAGGTTCCTCACACCATTGTTCGCGCAAGCGGGAGTCCCATTATAAAATTTTGAGCCTTGCGTGGAACGCGCCTTCATGGATGAGATCTACATGCGAAACACGGATACCTTGGGACCTTCCCCAGCTCCAGGATTTTATGCTTACCTCTTCTACAACATACAACGAGAAGAAGGTCTGCATCCTACCCAACCCGGACGAGACTCATCTACAAAGCATCGGCACAATAGAGTTTTTGCCAAACGAAGAAGAATGCTTTGCTCCTCTTGGAAACACAGCAACACCTCCTCAGCTCGCACGCTCACCCTCAGAGTCTCCTCCAACAGATGTTGAGATGCCGTCGAGCTTTGATCTTCCAAAGCTAGACTACGAGCCACGGACAAAGGTTGAAAAGTTCCTTGCCTCGGTTGTTGAAGTACAACGCAAGGTGAATAAGTGACAAGGAAAGATGATCAAGAAGCTGGTGAAAAAGATCAAGATACTTCAAAAAGAAAGCTCATCTGAGATGGAATTGAGTGATGAAGCTGAAGCCGTGGGCGAAACATTGGTAAGACACTCCACCGGTGGCATATCCATCCGAGAGCCTCAAGAGAGTGATCGAGGTGGGCGTCTCTCACTCCAAGAACATCCAACAAGAAGCAAGGACAAAGGAGTGCTTCAAGACACCCCAAGAAAGAGCAAGAGGATCGGAGCAACCTCAAGCTCCGGTCATGCCTAGCTCCGAGGTACCAAAACAACGACACATTGTACATACCACGCATCTGTTTTTATTTTCAGCTTTTGCGTTGTGTTTTTAGCTCTCTCTTGGACTTGTGTGACACCGAGACGTTGTCATTCAAGTTTGGGGGAGAGTATGCTTTGACATGTTTTATTTGAATCTTATTTTGTTTTTGCATCCTTAAGTCTCATATAAATGCATAGAAAAATACAAAAAAAAATCAAAAACATTTCAAAAAATTTCATATAGCTTGCATTTGCATTTTAAAACATTTTAGAATTGAGTCTAGAATTTTTAATCATTTAGAATTGCATTCATATGCATTGGGAGAAATGATGAGCTAATCCAAGTAGGTTGTTAATTTTTGTGATCAATTCAACACCCTAGTTAGTAGTTCTCTAATGCTTGTGAATCAATTTAAAAGTAAGGAAGAACCATGCTTGGACCACCTCATTTGTCACTAGTTTTTGGTTGAAATGGGTCTTGAAATTGATAACCAACTCTACTCACTTAAACCGAATTTGGACATTTAATTATCATGCTTGCATTGAAAGTAATTTCATGGATTAAAATACTTGAGCTTTCTTATCCACTTTGCCACCCTTTTGCTAGCTCAAGTAGCACCCCTACCATAACCAATCTCCTTTGAAGCCAACTGTTTGTGTGCGATTGTGAGGCCTTATTTCGATTGAACCTAGCATAAAGTGTTAGGTTTGGGACGACAAGTATAGGTTTTCATGTAGATTCTAGCCTTGCATTTGGGGCTAGCTTTAGGCTTAGGATTTGGGGGTTTGACCGTGGTACTATATGATGTTTGGTGGAAAAGTGTGAAAAGAAAGAAGGGTCTTGGAGGAGAAATAAGGGGAAGAATGGTTTGAAATGGAGAGTCTTGGGTTTTAAAAATAATAGCTCTAAGTAAATAAAGAAAATATGCTAGGTGGTCTTAAGAAAGCAAAAGAGCCGAAAAGGGCCAAAGAAAGAAAAATATATATAAGGCTGCCTAGAGATCAAAGAAGAGCTAAGTTAATAGAATAGACTACTCCATTCACCGAAATTAATAAGGTTGAAGAAGTTCCCCCTTAGAGGTTTAAAAAGAAGAAGTGAGGTTGAAATTCAAAGGGTTTAGCAAGGCACAAAAAGCCTTGAGGAAAAGGGTAGATTCTAGAGGGTTGAGTGAGCTAAAAAAATGAATGAGAGGGGCATAGGAACATTGTTAGCATTTCGGGTATATGAAAATCTTTGCTTGTATGCATCACTTGTTTCTTACCTTTAACATTATGCATGTGGTTCAATCTTTCTTGAGTGCTACCCCTACTTAAATGCGAAACCGGATGAATTGAGATCATTTTTATTTCAAAAGTCCAGTCCCTTAAGCCAAATGAATTTACTTTCTTTGCAATGTCATGATTCACGGTTTTATACTTAATGAATGTTAAAGAGTTGGTTTGATAGGGAGGCTTGTTTTGATTGAACTCTAGGTACATTTGAATGTTGAGATGGGTATGGCTAACTCTTTTGGAGTAGAATAGGTTCACCTGCATTTTAGAACTAAGAACTAGGATGTTGAGTTGATCATTATTGTTGGAAACCGTGGATATTGAGCTCCCACTTTCAAATCTCACTCCCTTGCTTGAATTTAGTTTGCTTGAGGGCAAGCAAAAGGCAAGTTTGGGGGAGTTGATATACTAATATATTTCGCATATTTTGCTTGCAGCTTAGGGTCTAAATAGTCGTCTGAGATTGGAGGATTTCTTTGGGGACTCGTCGAGCTTTGAATTTGTAGGACCCTAAGCTGCAAGTGCACAGCGTGCGTTGTAGTACTTAGGGTATTGATCCACAGGGAGGAGGTCAACTGCAAAACAGAAGAATCAGGACAACCAAAGACGCAGGGAACTGGGGTTTTGGGGTAAGTGTCACAATTTTTACAGAAATAAAAGAAAGTAGTATCACCCCTTATATAGAGAAGGTTGTCAATCTCTTCTATACCCAACGGGAAAAGGAAAATAAACTTAAAGACTTGTAAAAAGGAAATCAGGCAAGCAGTGCAGAAAAAGTAAATATTCAAGTGCGTAAATCTCGATGTAAAAGCAGATGGGGTGCGACACGTTGGGAATCTTCTCGGAAAATCTATGGGGTTCTAACTAGGTATCAAACACGCGAAAGCTAAGCAAACGAGGCTAGGCGATTTTCCCCAAACTGATTCACTGGTTCAACCTAGCTTTATCAAGCAAGGTCGATCTGCGAACTTCTAGTCCGCAGGTATATTCTCATATCCTGCGTCCTAGACGATCACGCATCTTTTAAAGGATGCTCTCTATCCTATTTTGGTCTAGATCTGAGATTCAGGACGTTGGTTGCTCTCAAGATCCTGCGATCAGAATATAGTTCATAACGAACTCATGCAATAAGAACGAATAAAGTGAGACAGAAAATCCTAGTCTACGGCCTAAACAATCGGTTCAACAACAATTAATGAAATTCCCCATAGATACCCTTAAAGAACACCTAACGAAAGTAAACTACTCAGACATAAATGTAGAGACAGGAAACGTGATTGATGAATGCATAACTTGTATAAATCGATGAGAAACAAAAAGGGTTCAAGATTAAATCAATCTCCCTTGAAGAACAAAGGCAAACCGCGAATCAGAGACTCGCGGCCACCAAAAGAAATCTATGACTTAGAGTATTTCGTGATAAGTTGTGATAGACTTATAATTTAGCATATTTTAGCATTTATTTTAGAGAGTTTTGCATGTACTTTTGCATTCATTTAGCCACTTTTATTCTCATTTGCATCCATATTAGAGTTTAGTGAGTCTTACCTTAGGTTGTTGCATATTTGTACATATTGAGTCCTTATTAGGTGTTTTGGAGGCTTGAAGGACCATATGGAGTTTCATGAATGATCAAGAGGAGGAATAGAAGCAGCCAAATGAGAAGCATAAGTCTTTTAGAAGCATATCGAGCATTTGGAGGTGCGACATGTATGGGTCCGGTCGAAGGCCTTGTACGTAGATTCAGACTCCGAAGCCTTCTTCAAAGTTGTAGAGGATCCAGAGGGGTTTCTAATGCCGTTGGAATCAAGTCAATACAATCAGTGGTTCAGGAGATACGGAAATTCTTGCAAGACAGTTCGAATCAAAGCATCCTGAAGTTGCATCGGTCAGATGCACATCGGACAACAAACCGATGTGAAGCATCCGGAAGTTGCATCGGTCAGATGCACATCGGACAACAAACCGATGTGAAGCATCCGGAAGTTGCATCGGTAAAAGGTACATCGGACAACAAACCGATGCGGCGCCAGACTGCCTGAAGTGACTGGAAGATCAGGTCAGATGAAAGCTTTCCATTCCGATTCAGCCTCAGAGCTCTTTATGAAAGTTGTAGGTAATTGAATAGGCTTCCATGTGGAGGTGGTTTCATGTCATTAGGAGCTGCAGTTAGGGAGATATAGGGATTTCCGCAAGACTGCTACCCCAGGTTAAAACCCGGTTTGTTCCGGGTTGACCCGGTTTGACCTCCTTCCCTATAAATACTTAAAAACCTAATTTTTATGCATCTTCTCTTGTTCTTAAACACAGAAATCGACCCTTTGTAGTTTTGAGGAGATTTGGAAGATTTCTTTTAAGTTTAATGCAATTTGATTCTTGTTTCTTCTAATCTTTCTTTTTCTATTCAGCTAATCATGTTTACTAACACTTCTTGCATGAGATTTGTTAGATTAGCTATGATTAGTGACTAGTCTCTTAGGAACTTGGGGATGGATTAGATTTAGGGTTTTCTAATGGTTCAATCTTGCAATCTAGGTTAGATTCTTTCATCTCTCTTCTTATTAAGGTGTTCTTAATGCCAAATAGCTAATCTTTTGCTATTTAGGATCATAAGCATTTCACACACCCACCAAGTGTTTGATGAAATGCTTGAACCACTTTTCTAAGAGATTTACATTCCTAGACTAAGATATTAGTTGCCTAGGGTGTTTATCATGCCATTTAGACTTATGCTTATTGCTTGCTAATCATTTTAATGCTAACACATCATTAGTTCATTAAGGTGATTAAAAAAGGGATTAATACCACACATCATGGATTAGTCTTTATTAGTGATCTAGACATAGATATAACTTGTTTAGTTGCTTAAATGATTGCAAGGTTGGCCATTTGAATGCCCAAATCAATGATTCCATACCTAGGTTTCGTTTTTAGTCAATTAGTAATCTTGATTAGTAGTTAATTGCTTGATTAGCGCTTAATTAGTGATCATTAAGGCTTTAGCTCAGATAGTTAGTCTTGCGGTGTCTCTTTTAGCTTGTAGTTTCCTTCTAATAGTTCCTTGTCACTTCAATTTCGAATTTGGCTTAGATTAAATAGTTTCATGTACTCCTAGTGTTGTTAATCTTAACCCCTTTGGATTGACATCTCAAATATTACAATGACATGAGTAGTAGAGATTAATTGAAAGTGTGAAAAATCCTACTATCAATTTGGCGCCGTTGCCATTGGGGTTTAGCATTGACCATTAGGATTTTGAATCTCTTTGAGACTAAGCTTTTATTTTACCTTGTTTGCTCATCTCTATATGAGATTATGGATTTTTTCTTATATTTTGGTAGTAACTTGTTGATAAGTAGATATTTATCTGGGTTCTACTCTGTCAATGACCCACTACTTATAACCGAATGTAGTATAGGTTATGGGTCTTATCAATCCGATGGGAGAATTCAATGTATTGCATTCATGAAATTCTTTTACAAGCTAAGAGAGATTAAATGGCTGAAATGGCAAGGATTTATTACTAAGGTTATAATGATAACAGGAAGATACGTAATGAAACTAGATATTGCTAAGGAATTTGAAAGTAGAGTAACTAAGGAAATGACTTTGTAAAAAGGAAAAATAAGAATCGGTTCAAAGGGGCAAGGGATTTGTTTTCGGTCCAATGTGTTAAAGACCTTTCCCTTGATGCTAGATTCACTCCCTATAGGGCTAACCCTTTAGCGCAGAGTTCTAAACTTAGACAGATCCGCTTTCGCGGTAGAAGTCTCTTTACTGCTTCACGACCTAACCTATCACATAGTGATCCATGAAAGCAGCAAGCTTGAATAAACAACTCCACTAATGCCAAAACGCTCCCTAGGCATCTAATATCTTAGGCTAGGATGAGCGAATCTCTTATGAGATTGGTTCTTGCAAACATTCAAACATGGCATTTGTTTGAATGAGCTCGTTGGCAAAAATCAAATAGCGAAGATGACTAAGCATTAATAGTATCAAATAAGAAAGGATTAAGTTGGATTAAGCATAAATCCGCATTAAAGATTGGGTCTTTAACTCATTTTCCCTATCCTTGCCCCAAAAACCGATATAGACTACTCACTCGCCATTTGAGAAACCTCAAGATCCACAAGGATAGAAAGGTTACTCATGGCTTGCAAGATAGCCGAAAATAAGAAAAGGAAGAAACTTTATTGAAATCTACTAAGCGATAATACTTAAAAACTTAAAGATTGCATAAAAATCAAAGCCTTGAAATAGCTTCAATGGCGAAATACAAAGATAGTTCTCGGTTTGAAAGAGAAGACAAAAAAGTAAAATAAGCAAAGCGTGTTCTAAAGGATAAGAGTGGAGAGGGTATTTATACATAAAAGAGGAAAAACCTAAAACGTTGGGACCACTTTCCCGAAACGGTACTATTTTGGCTTTTAGCGTTTCGGGCTTCCGTCGTTATGAACAAGCCGAAACGCTAACTCTTCTGATTCTCCGGGCAGGCTCCATATCGGGCAACGGTTTCGGGATCATGTCGTGAAGGCTTGCCTTCCTCGTAACTTGAATCGGGTGCTTCCCGTTTTCTTGCTCCGATATCCGTCTTCATTCAATCCTCTTGCCGCTGCTACTCAACGAGGTTCAGCTTGCGCTTATCCGTATCGGCTTCGAAGTCGTGATCTATCCTCGATATTGCTCACTTGTCCTCCATCCGAGACCTCTTTCCTTGGCTTCTTCTTCGGACCAACCTAAGCACCAGAGAAAACACTCCAAACATGCAAGAGTATGCAAAAACCTAACCTAATGCATCTAATCCTAACATGAGTGAAAACGTGAAGAAAACTAATACCAAAGTGCAAGGATGAAGTCCTAACTAACATGAAACATGTACTAAAAACATGCAAATTACAGAAATATCAACACCAACCGGAGGGGTGAGGTTTAAAAATAAAAGGTGTAAGTTTGTATCCAAAACGCCATTTAAAGGAAATCAACTCAATGTCTAAGTTCAGGTTTCTAGGATGCAAGTCGAATTCTACCTATCCAGAAAGCCTTAGCCACATTCATCACAATAATCAAGCAAAATCAATCCCAACTTAGATGCACATTCAAATTCCTAATTCCCTTTCACATTCATTATGAAATTTAAAACGTGGATCTCATTCATGCCTGTCGACTAACTCATTTGGCTCAGGGTAAGGTCACGAGCTAAGTATGAATCTCGTAGTACGAACGGGTTAAGTGTTTAATGGGATCACTCTTGAAAGGAACCTTCTTAATGCAAAATGCTAAGGGTAAAAACCAATGGATGCATACAAGGCTAGATTACCATCTACCCAAAACATCTATTTCGTTTCCTACCCTAATCTAAATTGCTCCCTCCTAAGCAACCCTTTCTCTTGGCATTTCGCCGTAATCCCGTTATTGCTCCTCGATTTTACCTTTCCTGGTCATCTCCGGGGACTTCTTCTTGGTTGGAGATCGGTTTCAGCTTTCTGGCTTCTTTGTTGCTTTCCTTGCGTTTCACCTTTGGTGTTGCTGGCCGGATTTATACTTTGTTGATTGACCTTCTTTTGCTTTCTTTTGGAATCGCCTTTTTCTTCTCTGTTTTCAAGCCTTTTTGGTGCCGCCATCTCCTTAATATGTGTCCCCGTATGACTCCTTGGTATTTTTTTCCTTTTCCTTCTGTCAGAATGTGATCAATCGAAATACACCCCCCCTTTTTCCTAGTCTACCAAGTAATATCGGCTTCGTATTTCGGTATGTTGCCGATTTCCGTTCTACCCCACCTAACCTAATGTTGACCTGAGATGTGAGCCAACGTATATATGGAAATCCAACCTTGTCGGTCTAAACCCAACACTTTTTTCCTAAGAAGATTCGAAAATGGTGCAAAGGCCTCACATGCTCTCACAAAAGAGTTTATCGGTTTAAAAACAATGGTTTTGGTTTAAGGTGGTGTCTGGTACTTGGACTAGCAAGAGGGTGGTAAAAAGGAAAAGAAAGTCCAAGTGAAATTCATGAGCTATTTGACAAACATAAACGAGATAATTAAAATTTTAAATTAACGGTTCAAGTTCATTAGGGAAATGGTTCAAGTCGCAATGCCTCAAGTCAAAACCGAATTTCACAGGACAAATTCCAAATGTGGTGCTGCCTTAAGCTCAGTCTAATTCAAAATGCATCAGACAAACAAGAACTAAGCCATTGAATTCATGACTTAAAAATGGCTATTTACAAGAATTCACTATACTTAACACCTTATGCAAATGCTTATGAATCCTAAATGAATGCATCTAGACTCCATCCTAAAATGGAGATGCAACTATATGAATCTTTTTCAATTTTTTTTTTTTTTTTTTTTTTTTTTTTTTTTTTTTGCAAGTTTTACCAATGCAATGGTTAATCTCTGTCTCTTATACACATCTAGATGTGTATAAGAGACAGACTATGTACTCCCCCAAACTTAAATCACACAGTCCCTGTGTGATAGAAGAGAAGAAGAATACGATCCTAAGATGATGCAAAACGTTTAAACAAAAAGCGACAAAAATGAAAGAGAAGAGTGCTTTCGTAGAGTAGTTATAGAGTGATACCTCTGGTTATATCGCGTGACTCTTAACGGCGTGAATCCGTTTGTACTATCCAGATCGTATTTCCATATCGGCTTTGGACCGTGACTTCATACCGATATCTGAGGTTTCGTCACCCGCATTAGCCGGTACACGAATTTCATGCTCGTAACGACCAGTTCTCCCAGTCTTCTTCCCGTTATGGTTCCCCGATATCTCATGTCCTGATATCTAAATCACCGATTTTACTAGTAGTTAATTTCGAGAATTGCAAAGTAAAGAGAAAAACAGTAAAACAAGGTAAAAGAATAAGCTTGGGGTGCCTCCCAAGAGCGCTTGTTTAAAGTCTCATAGCTTGACTTTTCCAAGTCGTTTTAGGCTTTGTTGGGGTCTTCGAGACGGACCACGGTTTCTTCTAAAACTTGGTATTCTTCATTCCCCAAATATGGCTTCAGTCTATGCCCGTTTACTGTGTGATCCGCTCCATTCTTTCCTACCAGCGTCACAACTCCATACGGCAATACTTCCTTGATCGTGTATGGTCCGGACCATCGCGACTTCAACTTCCCAGGAAACAATCTTAGCCTTGAGTTGTACAGCAGCACTTGATTTCCTAGTGCGAACTCTTTCGGTCTGATTTTCTTGTCATGGAGGACTTTTGTTTTCTCCTTGTAGATCCGCGAGCTTTCGAATGCCTCCAAACGGATTTCTTCTAGCTCATGTAGGTTTACTAGCCTCTTCTCTTGAGCTGTCTTGATGTCATAATTCAAAATTGTGATGGCCCTTAGAGCCTTGTATTCGAGTTCCACGGGCAAGTGACATGCCTTGCCATATAGGAGTGCGTATGGAGATCTTCCTATTGGCCCACAGAGCGTCATCCAATTTCGCTGACCAATCTTTTCTTGTTGCTCCAACCGTTTTTTCCAATATCGCTTTGATCTTGCGATTGGATACCTCGACTTGCCCGTTTGTTTGCGGGGTAGCTACCTTATGCTTTACCCCGTGCTTCTTCAGGAGGTTTTCGAACAGCTTGTTGATAAAATGACTAACACCGTCACTTATCACTACTCTTGGAATCCCGTATCTTGGGAAGATGGTTGACTCGAATAGCTTTAGTACCACCTTTGCATCATTGGTAGGGCTGGCAACGGCTTCCACCCATTTTGAGACGTAATCAACTGCGACCAGTATATACTTATTTCCGTAAGAGGACGGAAATGGTCCCATGAAGTCTATCCCCCAAACGTCAAAGATATCGACTTCCAATATCAGGTTCTGCGGCATTTCGTCTCGCTTGCTGATGTTCCCCTTTCTTTAGCACGCTTCGCTAGAGGAGACATATTCGTAAGTGTCTCTGAATAAACTTGGCCACCAGAATCCTTGATAACTAGCTTTTTAGCATGTTAAACAAAACCTAAAGCTTGTCTATGTCATTGTAATACTTCAGGTCATCAATCCAAATCAGGTGGTGAAAGGTATTAANTAGCATGTTAAACAAAACCTAAAGCTTGTCTATGTCATTGTAATACTTCAGGTCATCAATCCAAATCAGGTGGTGAAAGGTATTAAGAATGCAAGAGCTTGAAGTAAAGTTAAGCAGATTCGAGTTAAATGGGGTAACAAATCAAAATAAACTACTTGCTGCAACTATATGAACTTGAGAACTATCTTAAAATACCTACTGAGATGTTAACTAACTAATAGAAGACTTCTAGAAATTTAAAACGCGAAGCTACTAATTTTATAAAATTCAAAACAAAAGACAGAAAAACTAGGTAAATTTGTAGGTGACGAAATGGTTTTTTTAAAACTAGTTAATAAATTCTACTGACTCTTGACTAATTACCAGGGTGCAAAAAAAGATACTAGGGAATTTATAAAATACCAGGATTAGCAAAAACACAAGTTTACAAATTTCTAAAACTATATTGCATAATTAAACTATTTATGAGAAATTTAATAAAGATAAATAAACACAAAACTAGAGAAAAATGGTTTTTGGTTTTAAAATATTAAAAACAGATTCTAGGTTGGGAATCATTCTTAGGGAGGTTGAAGATTCGAACTTGGGGTTTAAAAACATAATTTTTACTCTTTTAGTAATTTCTCTAAACCTTAAGAAACCAATTTAGATTTATTCATGATGTGTGGTATAAACCCTTTCCTCACCCTTTCCTCCTAACCCATGATGTGTGGTGGAAAGATAAGGTGAAGAACATTAAGCTTGGATCTTAAAAACGGTTTAACTAGCTCCCTAAGCATCCATGATGTGTGGGAAAGGATGAGCTAGTCTCTTGGATTTGGTTTTAAGGGATTTCCTAAGTCTTGTTAGGATAAGGAAATCCCTAGATTAAAGAGATCTCCATGGAGAATCTCTAGACCTTAAAACCCCCAAATCCAAGAAGAGAATTAAATGAAGAACAAGATAAAAACAAAACCAAGATTTTATTCTCCAACCTCCTTAATCATCCCAACCTCAAACCTTGGCGGTTTACTCACAAATCATGTTCTTACCTCTTTTAAACATAAGTTTAGAGTTAAGGAACATGATCGATGGGGTTAAGAAGAAAGACTTGAAATTAGAATTATTTAAATACTTGCTATCTATAATAAAAATACAAGAGTTTTCACAAAGATTTAAGTAAGAATTAAGAAGAAAGATTTGACATTAAAATAACTTAAACACTTGATATAATAAAAATAAGAATTTTCACAAAGATTTAAGTAAGAATTAAGAAGAAAGATTTGACATTAGAATATCTTAAACACTTGATATATATAATAAAAATAAGAGTTTTCGCAAGGAATTAAACAAGATGCAACTATAAAACTTAAGAATACTCAAGAACACTCAAGAACAAGAGAAAGCTTACAAGAACACTAAGAAGACTTAAAAAGAGAGAATCGAAAGACTTGATTAAAAACTTGATGATTTATTACAAGCACACACACACTTCTTATATAGAGTTTTAAACATGGCTCTTGCCCTTAAAAGAGGGGTCAAGGGGCAAGGGACAAGGGGCAAGGGACAAGGGGCAAGGGACAAGGGTCCAATCTAATCCCACTTACTAAAGCGTAAAAACTTTGCTGGGTCAACTTCCAAATGCTTCGAGTGGCATGATCGAACGTCCAGTCGATCTATTCTGGATCGAGTCAGTTGGTCGATCTTTGACTCGATCAGCGTTTAGTTCGGGTGGTCAGGTCGATCGGTCAGTCCGCGGATCGACTAATCTTGGTCGATTGTCTAGTCGATCACTCCTTGATCGACTCATTTTGCTCGATCTACCTCTCGATCTTGGTTGAATCGACTGACCTTTGTCGATCTTGAAGTCGATCTTTGCTCCTTCTCTTTTGTCCATGTCTCCTTTAGATTCATACCAACTTTTATGCTCTTCTTTCATCTTCTTGTTAATGCTCAGCATCAATCCCAGCTCCAAGTACTCTAAACAACCTGAAAAAGATGCAAATATGCAAGAAACCATGCAAATGCTAATGCAAAGTGTTCTTGGACTTAAAATGTTACAAATGATGCAAACTAGTCTATTATGATGATATATGCATGAAAAACCTATTCTAAATGCAAGCTAAATATGCGAAATATATGAGTATATTAACTCCCCCTAACTTGCCTTTTGCTTGCCCTCAAGCAAACAAAATTCAACTTAGGAAGAGATGATTAAAAACGGGGGCTCAAATCCAAAAAGTGTTTTTCAAATGTATCAATTCAAAGGTCCTTGTTCTCAGTTCTAGGATGCAGTATACAAGCATTTACTCAAAAGGACTTAGCCATAATCATCACAAATCGAAATTCAAATCATGACTTGTTTATTCCGAGCAATCCAAGAATCAAAACTTTTAACATTCATTAAGAGCTCCAAACCGTGAATCACACTTGTGCTTTTTAAAACCGAATACATTTGGTAAGGGTTAAGGTTATGAGATAAAAATGATCTCATTCAAATGGGTACTCCAAGCAATGGTTTCTCTCAAAAAATGTTTGAACTTATACATAATGCTAAAGGTAAAAGGCAATGCATGCATAAATGACTAGACTCACATCTATCCAAGTATACTAACAATGATCCTAATCCCTCTCTCATTCATTTTTATATTTTCCAAGCTCACTCACCCTCTAGAACTACCCAAATCAACAAGGCAATTCACGCCAAGCTTAAACCCACAAGAACTCCATCAAACACTTTCTTTTCTTAGGGAAACTTCTTAGACTTTGATTAAGGCTAGTGGTATGGTCATAAATAGTAGCTCTTTTCTTTCTTTTGATAGCTTTCTTCTAAAAATATTTCTTTTATGCATTTGGCCTCTAGGGCTCTTTTACTTTGCTTGAGCTTTTTCTTATCACAAATCAAGATTAACCACTAGAAATATGAATCCCTTTTTCATCTTTTTCCTTAACACCTTCCCATTCTCAAACCCGTGAACTCCCAATTCCCAAACAAGCCTAAAACTAGCTCCAAAATGCAAAGCTAGCAACATTATGAGAACCTAAACATGTCGCCCAAAACCTAACACTTTATGCCAAGTTCAAACAGAAAATAAGGCCTCACAATTTGCAATCACACACGAAATTTGGCTTGAAATAAGGCAAGGGTCAAGGTGTGGCATTCTATTTAGGCTTACAAAGAGTGGTGAAGTGAATAAGAAATCCTAAATATATATATATTTTTTTGTAATCTATGTATTCTTTTTCAAATGCACAAGCATGATAATTAGATGTTCATGTTAAGGCTCCGATTTTTAAGTAAGAATTCAATTCATGCTTTTTTCAACTTTAAGCCAAGAAAATCTAATCAAATGATCCAAGCATGGTTAGAACTTAATTTCAAAGTTGCACAAGGCATCAAAGAACTACTAACTAGGGCCTTGAACTAATACATGAGCTTAAAACACTTTTAAAGGAAATTTTTCATCATTGCCCCCTATGAGTGATGCAACTTATATGATAAAAATCTAGACTCAATCCTACAATATTTGATAATGCAAATGCAAGCTTTATGATTTTTTTCGAAATTTTTATGAATTTTTCTGATTTTTGTTTTTTATGAATGCATGAAGACTCAAAGATGTAAACACAAAAATGAGATCCAAATAAAAATATGTCAAAGCACACACTCTCCCCCAAACTTGAATGACAACATCTCGGTGTCAAACAAATTTAAGAGGAGACAAAAATCCACAAAG
Organism: Alliaria petiolata; assembly: GCA_020283515.1. Lineage (NCBI taxonomy): Eukaryota > Viridiplantae > Streptophyta > Magnoliopsida > Brassicales > Brassicaceae > Alliaria > Alliaria petiolata. The sequence continues at coordinate 142,656,189 of JAHZTW010000001.1, read as the reverse complement.
CAAAAATTAAAAATGCATGTTATGTACAAAGGTTGGAGTTTTTGGTACCTTGGAGTTTGTTGTGCTTAGGCCTTGTAGGCTCGGTTCTTGGTTCTACATTTCCCTTGTTCCTGCTCACACACACTCAAAATAGAAAGCATAAATTTGAAACAAAAGCATATACACAAGGATAGACATGGGATTGCCTCCCAAGTGCGCTTTGTTTAAAGTCTCTTAGCCTGACTTTCCTTACAAATCTTTTTAGTCTGGCTTAAGGGTGAAGTGGGTGGCTGGAAATGTGAATGAGTGTGAACTTTGTGGCAATTCCATGGTGTAGATAGTGGACAACATCTCTTGCACCCTTGCTTCATCCTTCTCTAAACCCGGTGGAATAATGAACCTTGCCTTTGAGAATGGTGTTGAGCGTCCTTTGCTCTTGACGTTGTACTCAATGGATCCATCCTTGAGTTCCAATGGATGTAAACTAAAAGAGGTCATTGGCCCAGCACGTCCATTTCTTGACCCATCTCTTGCTTTTTCGATTAAACTCATCAAAGAGCACCTTTTCTTGCCTTTCCCTTTAGGTGGCTTCTTGGTGAGAGGTTTTTCTTCTACAGCACCAAACAAAGTCAGCAGGGACTCACCATCAGGCTCTTCTTCAGCCTTGAACGCGATCCTAGGCTCATCTTTGTCCATCCTAGCTCCATCCTTAGGATTTTTGGTTAAACTCATGAAAGACCCCCTTTTCTTGCCTTTCTCTTTTGGTGGTTTCTTCTTGAGAGGTGTTTCGTCTTCACAACCAAATAAAGTCAGTAGAGACTCACCATCAGGCTCTTCTTCAGCAGTATATCTAAGCCTAGGCTCGGCCTTATCCTTACTTGTACCCGAGAGGCAACCAATCTTAGCCTTTCCCACGGGTTTGTCTTGCAAGCACTTGGCTAGTTGCTTGCTTCTAAAGGCTTGGACTTCCAAAAGCTTTTTCAACTCAGCCTCCTCCCTAATCTTCTTACAGACACGTTCTTCTTGATAAAAAGTGTCTTCTTCATCTTCCATCATTCCACAAAACTTTGTCAAAGGAGGTGTGATTGGGTATGAAACCAAGTGACTCACTTTCTTTAGGATGACCTCTTCCTTGGCAAAATAAATTGCTGCACCCACAGTGCTGAGGAAAGGCGTGCCTAGGAGCAAAGGAAGGTGTTTGGACTTGTCTATATCCATGACCACAAAATCAGTTGGTACCAAGCAATTCCCAACTTTCACCGGATAGTCTTTGATCAAACCAAGAGGTTTCTTTGTAGACCCATCTCCAAATGTGATCTCAGTAGGATGCCAATCCATACTCCTTATTCCAAGTCTCTTGACCATGTCAAGTGCCATAACACTCACTGTGGAACCCGAATCACACATAGCATCTTGTATTTCTTCATTGCCTAGGTTGCACACAATTGAGAATTTTCCCGGATTTTTGTGCTTGGTCAAGGTCTTGAGCTCATCAATTGCTGCAGTGAGCTCTCTTGTAGGCTCCTGGATCTGCTCTTGCTCCTCATCACACGGTTCTTGCATCATCAAAACCTCCTCAACCGGTTTTGTCAAGATGTTTTTAGCTTCGACATGGTTGATCTTTGTGAAAATCGCCTCCCCACTTAGGTTCTCAATGTCCTCATTGAGACTAGAATCATCATCTGAGTAGATGTAGGCCTCATGGTCAGGTTCATGCCATGATGGATACTTGTCATCAAGAGTGGTGGTCCTCTCCTCAAGATCTTGGATAGCTAGGCAATACTCTATAGGATTTGCTTCACTTTGTCCCGGTAGAGTTCCTTGCTGGAACTCCACCTCTTTGTTGATGTTTCTGAGTTGAGGATCAAGGGTAGTGTAAAAACTATTCATCTTAGTTGTAGATTCAGCCAATATCGTGTCCATGTATAATGTACTAGCGGTTTGTGCTAGCAAAATCTGTTGGAGCATGTCAATGATGGAGTCTTGGGTGTGAACGTGTGCTTGTTGCTTAGGTACAAAACTAGGAGCTCCATGTGGCTCATTCCATTGTGGTTGGCTTGATAATGGTTGAATCCCATGTAATAGCCTCCTTGGTTGGGTAGATAGTTAGCATCCGGAATTTGACTAACAAAATGCATCTTGTCAAGAGGTTCAAGCGAGTTATTCAAGGAAGTTGTAGTCTCTTCCTGTGTCTATGTTCATGTACCTGAGAACACAAGTACTGAAATAGAGAGATTAGTAACCAAAATAAAAATAAAAACTTAGTCTCCACTAATCTCCAAATCCTAATACTTTCACTTAAAACCCAAGTTTGGCAACGGCGCCATTTGATAACTAGCTTTTTAGCAGGTTAAACAAAACCTAAAGCTTGTCTATGTCATTGTAATACTTCAGGTCATCAATCCAAATCAGGTGGTGAAAGGTATTAAGAATGCAAGAGCTTGAAGTAAAGCTAAGCAGATTCGAGTTAAATGGGGGAATAAATCAAAATAAACTACTTGCTGCAACTATATGAACTTGAGAACTATTTTAAAATACCTACTGGGATGTTAACTAACTAATAGAAGACTTCTAG
>JAHZTW010000001.1:142546135-142609856 GCA_020283515.1 Alliaria petiolata | reverse complement strand
CCTTGATGCTAGATTCACTCCCTATAGGGCTAACCCTTTAGCGCAGAGTTCTGAACTTAGACAGATCCGCTTTCGCGGTATAAGTCTCTTTACTGCTTCACGACCTAACCTATCACGTAGTGATCCATGAAAGCAGCAAGCTTGAATAAACAACTCCACTAATGCCAAAACGCTCCCTAGGCATCTAATACCTTAGGCTAAGATGAGCGAACCTCTTATGAGATTGGTCCTTGCAAACATTCAAACATGGCGTTTGTTTGAATGAACTCGTTGGCAAAAATCAAATAGCGAAGATGACTAAGCATTAATAGTATCAAATAAGAAAGGATTAAGTTGGACTAAGCATAGATCCGCATTAAAGATTGGAACTTTAACTCATTTTCCCTATCCTTGCCCCAAAAATCGATATAGACTACTCACTCGCCATTTGAGAAACCTCAAGATCCATGAGGATAGAAAGGTTACTCATAGCTTGCAAGATAGCCGAAAATAAGAAAAGGGAGAAACTTTATTGAAATCTACTAAGCGAAAATACTAAAAAAAGTTTAAGATTGCATAAAAATTAAGCCTTGAAATAGCTTCAATGGCGAAATACAAAGATAGTCCTCGGTTTGAAAGAGAAGATAGAAAAGTAAATTAAGCAAAGCTTCCTCTAAAGGATAAGAGTGGAGAGGGTATTTATACATAAAAGAGGAAAAACCTAAAACGTTGGGACCACTTTCCCGAAATGGTACTATTTTGGCTTTTAGCGTTTCGGGCTTACTTCGTTATGGACAAGCCGAAACGCTAACTATTTTGGCTTTTAGCGTTTTGGGCTTACGTCGTTAAGGCATTGAATTCATGACTTAAAAATGGCTATTTACAAGGATTCACTATACTTAACACCTTATGCAAATGCTTATGAATCCTAAATGAATGCATCTATACTCGATCCTAAAATTGAGATGCAACTATATGAATCTTTTTCAAAAATAATTTTTTTTTATGCAAGTTTTACCAATGCAATGGTTAATCTGAGTGATGCATGACTATGTACTCCCCCAAACTTAAATCACACAGTCCCTGTGTGATAGAAGAGAAGAAGAATACGATCCTAAGATGATGCAAAACGTTTAAACAAAAAGCGACAAAAATGAAAGAGAATAGTGCTTTCGTAGAGTAGTTATAGAGTGATACCTCTGGTTATATCGCGTGACTCTTATCGGCGTGAATCCGTTTGTACTATCCAGATCGTATTTCCATATCGGCTTTGGACCGTGACTTCATCCCGATATCTGCGGGTTCGTCACCCGCATTAGCCGGTACATGGATTTCATGCTCGTAACGACCAGTTCTCCCAGTTTTCTTTCCGTTATGGTTCCCCGATATCTCATATCCTAATATCTAAATCACCGATTCTACTAGTAATTAGTTTAGAGAATTTCAAAGTAAAGAGAAAAACAGTAAAACAAGGTAAAAGGATAAGCTTGGGGTGCCACCCAAGAGCGTTTGTTTAAAGTCTCATAGCTTGACTTTTCCAAGTCGTTTTAGGCTTTGTTGGGGTCTTCGAGACGGACCACCGTTGCTTCTAAAACTTGGTATTCTTTATTCCCCAAATATGGCTACAGTTTATGCCCGTTTACTGTGTGATCCGCTCCATCCTTTCCTACCAGCGTCACAGCTCCATACGGCAATACTTCCTTGATCGTGTATGGTCGCGACTTCAACTTCCCAGGAAACAATCTTAGCCTTGAGTTGTACAGCAGCACTTGATTTCCTGGTGCGAACTCTTTCGGTCTGATTTTCTTGTCATGGAGGACTTTTGTTTTCTCCTTGTAGATCTGCGAGCTTTCGAATGCCTCCAAACGGATTTCTTCTAGCTCATGTAGGTTTACTAGCCTCTTCTCTTGAGCTGTCTTGATGTCATAATTCAAAAGTTTGATGGCCCATAGAGCCTTGTATTCGAGTTCCACGGGCAAGTGACATGCCTTGCCATATAGGAGTGCGTATCGAGATCTTCCTATTGGCGTTTTGAAGGCAGTTCGGTATGCCCACAAAGCGTCATCCAATTTCGCTGACCAATCTTTTCTTGTTGCTCCAACCGTTTTTTCCAATATCGCCTTGATCTCGCGATTGGATACCTCGACTTGCCCGTTTTTTTGCAGATGGTATGGGGTAGCTACCTTATGCTTTACCCCGTGCTTCTTCAAGAGGTTTTCGAACAGCTTGTTGATAAAATGACTACCACCGTCACTTATCACTACTCTTGGAATCCCGTATCTTGGGAAGATGGTTGACTTGAATAGCTTTAGTACCACCTTTGCATCATTGGTAGGGCTGGCAATGGCTTCCACCCATTTTGAGACATAATCAACTGCGACCAGTATATACTTATTTCCGTAAGAGGACGAAAATGGTCCCATGAAGTCTATCCCCCAAACGTCAAAGATATCGACTTCCAATATCGGGTTCTGCGGCATTTTGTCTCGCTTGCTGATGTTCCCCTTTCTTTGGCACGCTTCGCAAGAGGAGACATATTCATAAGTGTCTCTGAATAGACTTGGCCACCAGAATCCTGCGTGTAAAATTTTTGTTGCGGTTTTGAACGTGGCAAAGTGTCCACCATAGGCTGAACCGTGGCAATGGAACATAATTCCTTTCGCTTCCTCCCTTGATACACATCTTCTGTAGACCCCATCTATCCATCTTTTGAAAAGATACGGTTCGTCATAGAAGAAGTAGTTAATTTCCTTAAAAAACTTCTTTCTCTGGTAGGCATCAAGGTCGTTTGGCACATCTCCGCTTACCAAGTAGTTGATATAATCTGCTTACCAAGGAATGGTGTTCTCTTCCATGCTGGCTACCATTTCTAGTCTTTGGTTCACTCGGTACATCCCTCCAAGGACGTCTACGATCATGAGTTGTTCCTCCGGTAAGGCATCGTTGATAGGAACCAAATCATCTATCTTCATCCTAGACAGGTGATCGGCTACACCATTCTCTACTCCCTTTTTGTCTAGGATCTCCATATCGAATTCTTGCAGCAAAAGGATCCATCTTAATAGCCTCGGCATGGTATCCTTTTTCGCATAGATGTACCGTAAAGCAGCATGATCCGTGTAGACAATCACCTTTGATCCCACCAAGTAGCTTCTGAATTTCTCAAAGGCAAACACAACTGCTAATAGTTCTTTCTCGGTCGTGGCATACTTCACTTGGGTATCATCTAGCGTTCGGCTAGCATAGTAGATCACGTGTAACTTTTTGTCTTTCCTTTGCCCGAGAACAGCTCCCACGGCATAATCGCTCGCGTCGCACATAATCTCGAATGGAAGGTCCCAATCAGGAGCTTGGACTATGGGAGCACTCACAAGTGCGTCCTTGATAGTGTTGAACGCTTGGAGGCAATCTTCATCGAAGGTAAACTCGGTTTCTTTGCATAAGAGCCTGGTGAGTGGCCTAGCGATTTTGGATAAATCACGGATGAACCTCCTATAGAAGCCTGCATGCCCAAGGAAGCTACGGATTTCTTTCACTGTGGTGGGTGGCTTCAAGTGCACCATGACCTCTATTTTCGCCTTATCAACCTCGATACCTCTCCCCGATATTCTGTGACCAAGCACCATCCCTTCTCTGACCATGAAATGGCACTTCTCCCAATTCAATACCAAGTTTGTCTCTTCACATCGCTTAAGGACCCTGCACAGATTCGACAAACAGACAGCAAAAGAGCAACCATACACAGAGAAATCGTCCATAAACACTTCTACCATTTCCTCTATAAGGTCTGAGAAAATAGACATCATACATCTTTGAAAGGTCGCTGGTGCATTACATAACCCAAATGTCATCTTTCGATATGCAAAGGTACCATACGGGCATGTGAATGTGGTTTTCTCTTGGTCGTTTGGGTGAATCGGTATCTGGAAGAAGCCGCTATAGCCATCCATAAAACAGTAGTATGGATGGTTAGCTAGCCGTTCCAGCATTTGGTCTATTAAAGGGAGGGGGAAATGGTTTTTTTTGGTGGCTGAATTAAGTTTTCTATAATCAATGCACATCCTATGACCGGTTATGGTCCTAGTAGGGATCAATTCCTCTTTTTCATTTTTTACAACAGTGATGCCCCCTTTCTTAGGTACCACATGAACAGGAGATACCCAAGTACTATCACTGATGGGTATATCACACCAGCTTCTAAAAGTTTTAAAATTTCTTTCTTGACCACTTCCTTTAAATTTGGGTTTAAACGCCTTTGGTGTTCAATAGAGGAAGTGTTTTCATCTACTAAGTGAATCCTGTGAGTGCAAAGCGTAGGAGAGAGACCCTTGATGTCACTTAGTGAGTACCCGAGAGCTCTCCTATACTTTCTCAACTCCTTTATGAGTGAATTTAACTCATCGTCACTTAGATCTTCATTAACAATAACTGGATATGTGGAGTTTAGTCCCAAGAAAGCGTACCTTAGCCCATCCGGTAGTGGTTTGAGCTCAATTTTCGGAGCGTCAAGTTCGCTCTAATCTCCGTGTATGCTTTGATCGGCTGAGTTCGCTGGGCATATATCGGCTTGACCTCGATATGCTCCTTCTTTTGTTTTCCAGGCGATTTTGTGCCTTCCATTCTCCAGGTCCTCTGGATATCCATCATCTTCAATGCCCTTCCTTGCATCTAGATGCATAACATAGACCTCGCTCTCCTGTTCCATAGGCCCGTGCTGCTTCTTCTCTTTTGTCAAAGCGACTAGCAACGGGTCCTTCAAAGAAAGTTCTTCAAAAAGTTCATCGTTCAGCTTATCCATTGCATCCACCCAGAATATTTTGCCTCCTATAGTAGGTTTCTTCATCACTTCTTTTTTGTCGAACTTGAGGATGATATCCTTTTCAAGATTTAGCTTAATCTTGCCTTTCTTTACATCAATCACTGCCCCTGCCGTGGCTAGAAAAGGTCTCCCAAGAATAAGAGGATCTCGCAGTTCTTCGTCCATTTCGAGCACCACAAAATCGGTTGGCACCTCGATATCGTCAATCCGGATGGGAACGTCTTCGAGTAGTCCCTTGGGCAACCTTATAGATCGGTCTGCCAATATCAGAGATATCCTGCTTGGCTTATATGATGTGAAACCCATAAGTTTAGCTATCGACAGTGGCATGAGGCTCACACTCGCCCCTAGATCGCAAAGGCAATTGTTGAATGTTAGTGGACCAATTGAACATGGGAGAGTGAAGCTTCCCGGATCGTCTAGCTTGTTCGGCACTACCTTCTTCTGGATATTGGCGCTACACTCTTCTGTCATTACCATCATGCCTTGGAGTTCTTTCGTTCTTGCTAAGATTGCATCTTTTATGAATTTTTGATACGGTGGTACCAATGCCAAAGCATCCATGAGCGGCATGGTGAGTTCCACTTTCTTCAGATGTTCTGCAAACTGGGCTCTGTATTTCTCGAGGAGTTCTTTCTTGAATCTTCCTGGAAACGGGTAAGGAGGTTTGTATGCGGGAGGAACAAACCGTGGTTCCTTGGGTTTCTCAAATCGGGATGTGGGTGTCGGCTTAACCCCGATATTTTGTTCCCTAAGTTTGGTGAAGAGCTGATCTTCAACACTTTCTTGGACTTCTTCTACCTCGTTGTTAACTTCAGGTTTTTCAAAGCTATCCCCCCCCCACTAGGTCATCAGTGTCCTCGCTGATTTTCTCAGGTTTATCCTTTGGAGCTAGGATCTTTCCACTTCGTAGAGTGATGGCGTTGACGCAGGCTGGTTGTGGTGCGGTTTCATAGTGCATTGGTTGTTGTATTAACCGTATATGTTCTTCCTGCATGTCTAACCGTGAATTGATTGATTTGATATCCTGGTTGCTACTGCAGTGACTCTGAACCAGTTGCGTTAGGAGGTTCTTGATATCAGAGTCTTGTGCTTGATGTGGGTAGAACCCATAATGTCCATACGGTGGCGGTTGGTATGGAGCTTGATATTGTTGGTGTTGATGGTAATATTGGGAAGTAGTGAAAGCCTGCTGTGTACACTCATTGGCATTGTACTGAGTAGCTAGCTGAGGTTGTGTAGTTGTAGTTGTTGTGTCGCAGTACTGTTTGTGGTCGTTTGTAATAGATGCTTCCCCATATCGGCCACTATCCGTCGAGACTATCCCGATACTCGCTACTTTAGCATCTTGAACGTGTTGTCCCTTTAGTAAGACATTCAGACGGGCTTGTAGTTGCATGACCTCATTTTCCCCCTGGTTATTCAGCTCAGTTGTGACATTGTCAATGTCATCCTCGTAGTTACTGTCGCTTGTTGCCATATTCTCGACAAGGTTCATTCCATCATCCACGTTTTGGCCGAAGAAGATGCCATTGCTTGCAGTATCCAGTTGATCTTTATATTTCTTCGACACACCTCTATAGAGGATACTGAGTAGTGAGGAGCTTGAGTAGCCATGATGGGGACATTTTAGTGTGTACCCTTTTAGACGTTCCCAAGCTTCACTGAATCGCTCATCTTCTGCTTGGGTGAACGTGGAGATAGCCAATCTTAACTTCGCTGTTCTTGACGGCGAAAATAATTTCTTGAGGAAAGCTTGTTTGCATTCGTCCAACGTTGTTATAGATCCCGGTTTGAGAGTCTTTTCCCATTGGTGAGCTCTCCTTCCCAGGGAAAATGGGAAAAGGTGTAGCTTTAATCCGTCTTCCTAAATTCCTTCTTGTTTTGTTAAAGAACAGATCTTTTCAAAGTCATCGAGGTGATCCAGGGGGTCTTCCACGGCTTCACCCTGGTATTTGTTGTTCCTGACCATGGCAAGCATACTGTTCTTTATCTCGTATCCAGCATCACTTGAGGGTGGAGTAATAGCGATTCGTGTTCTGTAGTTGGTGGGGGAGTCACATTCGCCGATGAGACCTTGGTGTCGCGGTATATCGGCTTGTTCCCGTTGTGCGTCGTTCATTCCTTCTTGGGGATGGTGTATGTCATCCATCTGAACGTGTTGTAATAGGTACCTGCGAAAAAGTCTCAAGGAACGTAGTTAGAGTCGAAAAAAAAAGTAAAGTCTTAGTCTTGCTAAGAATCGGAAATGTAATAATCAAATTATTCCCAAATCGGCAACGGCGCCAATTGATAAGTAGATATTTATCTGGGTTCTACTCTGTCAATGACCCACTACTTATAACCGAATGTAGTATATGTTATGGGTCTTATCAATCCGATGGGAGAATTCAATGTATTGCATTCATGAAATTCTTTTACAAGCTAAGAGAGATTAAATGGCTGAAATGGCAAGGATTTATTACTAAGGTTATAACGATAACAGGAAGATAGGTATTGAAACTAGATATAACTAAGGAATTTGAAAGTAGTGTAGCTAAGGAAATGAATTTGTAAAAGGAAAATAAGAATCGGTTCAAAGGGGCAAGGGATTTGTTTTCGGTCCAATGTGTTAAAGACCCATCCCTTGATGCTAGATTCACTCCCTATAGGGCTAACCCTTTAGCGCAGAGTTCTGAACTTAGACAGATCCGCTTTCGCGGTATAAGTCTCTTTACTGCTTCACGACCTAACCTATCACGTAGTGATCCATGAAAGCATCAAGCTTGAATAAACAACTCCACTAATGCCAAAACGCTCCCTAGGCATCTAATCCCTTAGGCTAAGATGAGCGAATCTCTTATGAGATTGGTCCTTGCAAACATTCAAACATGGCGTTTGTTTGAATGAACTCGTTGGCAAAAATCAAATAGCGAAGATGACTAAGCATTAATAGTATCAAATAAGAAAGGATTAAGTTGGACTAAGCATAGATCCGCATTAAAGATTGGAACTTTAACTCATTTTCCCTATCCTTGCCCCAAAAATCGATATAGACTACTCACTCGCCATTTGAGAAACCTCAAGATCCATGAGGATAGAAAGGTTACTCATAGCTTGCAAGATAGCCGAAAATAAGAAAAGGGAGAAACTTTATTGAAATCTACTAAGCGAAAATACTAAAAAAAGTTTAAGATTGCATAAAAATCAAGCCTTGAAATAGCTTCAATGGCGAAATACAAAGATAGTCCTCGGTTTGAAAGAGAAGATAGAAAAGTAAATTAAGCAAAGCATCCTCTAAAGGATAAGAGTGGAGAGGGTATTTATACATAAAAGAGGAAAAACCTAAAACGTTGGGACCACTTTCCCGAAATGGTACTATTTTGGCTTTTAGCGTTTCGGGCTTACGTCGTTATGGACAAGCCGAAACGCTAACTATTTTGGCTTTTAGCGTTTTGGGCTTACGTCGTTAAGGCATTGAATTCATGACTTAAAAATGGCTATTTACAAGGATTCACTATACTTAACACCTTATGCAAATGCTTATGAATCCTAAATGAATGCATCTAAACTCGATCCTAAAATGGAGATGCAACTATATGAATCTTTTTCAAAAATAAATTTTTTTTATGCAAGTTTTACCAATGCAATGGTTAATCTGAGTGATGCATGACTATGTACTCCCCCAAACTTAAATCACACAGTCCCTGTGTGATAGAAGAGAAGAAGAAGACGATCCTAAGATGATGCAAAACGTTTAAACAAAAAGCGACAAAAATGAAAGAGAAGAGTGCTTTCGTAGAGTAGTTATAGAGTGATACCTCTGGTTATATCGCGTGACTCTTATCGGCGTGAATCCGTTTGTACTATCCAGATCGTATTTCCATATCGGCTTTGGACCGTGACTTCATCCCGATATCTGCGGGTTCGTCACCCGCATTAGCCGGTACATGGATTTCATGCTCGTAACGACCAGTTCTCCCAGTTTTCTTTCCGTTATGGTTCCCCGATATCTCATATCCTAATATCTAAATCACCGATTCTACTAGTAATTAGTTTAGAGAATTTCAAAGTAAAGAGAAAAACAGTAAAACAAGGTAAAAGGATAAGCTTGGGGTGCCACCCAAGAGCGTTTGTTTAAAGTCTCATAGCTTGACTTTTCCAAGTCGTTTTAGGCTTTGTTGGGGTCTTCGAGACGGACCACCGTTGCTTCTAAAACTTGGTATTCTTCATTCCCCAAATATGGCTTCAGTTTATGCCCGTTTACTGTGTGATCCGCTCCATCCTTTCCTACCAGCGTCACAGCTCCATACGGCAATACTTCCTTGATCGTGTATGGTCGCTACTTCAACTTCCCAGGAAACAATCTTAGCCTTGAGTTGTACAGCTGCACTTGATTTCCTGGTGCGAACTCTTTCGGTCTGATTTTCTTGTCATGGAGGACTTTTGTTTTCTCCTTGTAGATCCGCGAGCTTTCGAATGCCTCCAAACGGATTTCTTCTAGCTCATGTAGGTTTACTAGCCTCTTCTCTTGAGCTGTCTTGATGTCATAATTCAAAAGTTTGATGGCCCATAGAGCCTTGTATTCGAGTTCCACGGGCAAGTGACATGCCTTGCCATATAGGAGTGCGTATGGAGATCTTCCAAACCTTGAAATAGCTTCAATGGCGAAATACAAAGATAGTCCTCGGTTTGAAAGAGAAGACAGAAAAGTAAATTAAGCAAAGCGTCCTCTAAAGGATAAGAGTGGAGAGGGTATTTATACATAAAAGAGGAAAAACCTAAAACGTTGGGACCACTTTCCCGAAATGGTACTATTTTGGCTTTTAGCGTTTCGGGCTTACGTCGTTATGGACAAGCCGAAACCCTAACTCTTCTGATTCTTCGGGCAGGCTCCATATCGGGCAATGGTTTCGGGATCATGTCGTGAAGGCTTGCCTTCCTTGTAACCTGGGTCGGGTGCTTCCCGTTTTCTTGCTCCGATATCCGTCTTCATTCAATCATCTTGCTGGATCTTCGCTCCGAGGTGGCTCTTTCGGGATCAAGCCGCTGCTACCCGTCGCGGTTCAGCTTGTGCTTGTCTGTATCGGCTTCGAGGTCATGATCCATCCTCGATATTGCTCACTTGTCCTCCATCCGAGACCTCTTTCCTTGGCTTCTTCTTCGGACCATCCTAAGCACCTGAGAAAACACTTCAAACATGCAAGACTATGCAAAAACCTAACCTAATCCATCTAATCCTAACATGAGTGAAAACGTGATGAAAACTAATACTAAAGTGCAAGAATGAAGTCCTAACTAACATGAAACATGTACTAAAATCATGCAAATTATAGAGATATCAAACAACAACTGAGTTTGGTATCAAGTTGATACTTGAACCTAGATCGCAGAGAGAACGAGTAAACCTTCCTGTTGAGATTGAGCAATCTAGCACAAAGTTTCCTGGATCAGGTAGCATCTCTGGAATCCTCCTCTGAATCACAGCACTGACTTGTTCAGAAACCCACACCTTCTTCTTTTTTCTTAGAACTATGTTCAAGAGAATTGCATTCATGTCTCTGGTAAGCAATGCTCCTTCCTCAGGACTCACACCATTGACAACCATTCTCTTGACATATCTTCTTAATGCCGGTGAAAGCTTGACTGCATCAACTAGTGGTAGCTCAACCATCAGCTTATCCATCATCTCTTTGCATCTGGCTTCTTCTCTCTCCTGTTTAGACTTTCTAGGCGGTAAGGGATAGGGTATTTTAGGCTTGTACACTCTTTCGTCTACATTTGTTGAAGCTTCGGGCGTGCTTGGCGAAGTCTGGGAAGGGTGTCGATCGATACCCAGCTGGTGTCGATCGACACTAGTGTTTTGTGTCGACGTTTAAGTGTCGATCCAGCTCGATTTTGCTTCGTCAGAGCTCGAATCGTCGGGCTTTTCTAATGGTGTCGATCGACACTCAGCAGTGGTGTCGATCGACACCTGCTCTGCAACTGCAACATCTTCTTCTTCAAGCTCCTCAAACTTCTCAAGATCCGCAAAATTTTATGCACTTCCTACCATGATAGCATTGACATGATGTCTGGGATTTGTATCAGTCTTTCCGGGAAAAAAACCATCTTGTCTCTTCAAAGCTCCAGCAGTTTGAGCAACTTGAATATCCAATTGCTTCATATGAGAGTTCAAGCAATCGATCTTCCCATTCAAGTCTTGGTACAGTGAATCAATCTTCCCATTGAAATCCACTGTCATCTTCTGCTGTCCTTCCAGAAGTTGCTCTCGCATAGACTCCACCTTATTGTCTTGTGCAGGAGGCTTTGGGTAAGAAGAAGAACCATAAGTTCTCTGGAAGTTGTTGTTCTGAAAAGGCTTTTGGTAAGAAGAACCATAGCCTTGCTGATTGTTGAATCTCTGTCCTTGAAAACCAGCACCATTGATGTAATTGACTTCTTCTTGCTCTGGCTCAAAGGTCTCCACTTCTGCAGCAAACTGAACTTGCTTCTTCCCCACCAAGATGTCTAGCTTCCTGTTAACCTTAGCTATTTGGCTTCCTCCATTCACTCCAGCGTGTTGTCTCCTTTCAAAGTCTGCATTCTTGGTGCTATTACAAGAGGCCAAGTTCTCTATAAGCACCATCGCATCATCTGGATATCTGGTGTTGAAGTTGCCATTGCTCGCAGCGTCTAAGGCCATCTGGTACCTCCAATCGATCTCTCGGTATAAGATTCCGAGAAGCTGCGGCTCGCTGAAACCATGATGTGGGCAGTCCCTTTGATAAGGTTTGAATCTCACCCAAGAAGCTTTGAATGCTTCAGTGGGTCCTTGGGAGAATGTAGTGATCTTTGTCCTCAGCTCTTCAGATCTTACATCATCAAAGAAGTTGCATAAGAATGCATTCTTTGTTTCTTCCCAAGTGGTCAAGGATCCTGGGTCCAACTGCTTCAGCCAGTATGATGCATCTCCAGCAAGCGAGTAAGGGAAAAACTTGCAGAAAAGATAATCATAGGACACTCCATTAGCCTTAATGCTTGATGCCAAGTCCTCGAATCTTTCAATGTGGTCCATAAGGTGTTCACTAGGAAGACCATGGAAGGGATGTTGAGCTACAAGTTTGTAGTAAGCAGGCTTCAGCTCGAAATCATTCCTCTGGATCGCAGCTCTATTAACATAGAACTGGTCTGGTTTGTTGTATTCACCAAGTGTTCTTCCACGTCCAATGTCTGCATGTGCTATCTGTTGCTGCGCTTGGTGTCGGTCGACACCAAGATTGTGTCGATCGACACCTACTGGTTCGATGACAGCAACTCCGTTCTCATCGAGTTTCTGTCCTTGCGCGTTCCTTCTGTTCCCCTCTGCATCAAACAGATCACCAGCTTCGTCTCGGATTAGGATCATACGGTCAGCTAACGCGATTTGCGACTGGTGTCGATCGATGCCAATGTTGGTGTCGATCGACACTCGTGCAGCTTTTATGTTGGTCTGTTCGAGATGTCCTAGCGCCTGGTTATCAAGTCTGATTAGCTCCTGATCTTTGTTACTTCTGGTATTGCGATTAAACATACACCTGAAAACAAGAACAAAAAGCTAAAAATTAGTAACCAAAAACAAATAAAAAACCTAGACAAAATTCTAATATTATAACTCTGTAGGTAACTAATCTCCTTCCCCGGCAACGGCGCCAAAATTTGATATGCTCTCAAATTTACCCTAGAGCTACTCTCTCAAATTAAGAGATCAGTCGCAGTACTTAGGGATCGAATCCACAAGGAAGGAATAGTCACACAACAAACTTCTAATTTCTAATTAAGCTAAAAAGAAGGATAGAATTAAAAAACAGAAAACAATTAAAGACTTAGTAAATTCAGGAGACGAAACGCTAGGTTCAAGGAAATTATCAGGTGATCCAAATTGCAGGTCTAGACAGAATATTAGGAATTTATTAAGAACTATTCTAGAACTCGAACACCAATTATAAAATCAACCAACTCTCAATGCGAAGATTATCTATGTCTACACCCTAGAATTCCAAATCTCTTTGCAAATCCTATCAATTCAGACAAGCATTAATAACAGGTTCGATTGTTCACAAAATCCCTAAACCAAATCTCTTTGTGAATATGTATTTTGCTCATCTAACATTAGTTCAGGCAATCAATAATACTCTCGCATCTATTAATAAACCTAAGATCAGATTCTAGGTCGCGAAGCTAGAATAAGCATTAATCACAAATCCAGATGAAGAACTCTAATGATTTTATCCTAACAATTCAATTCAACCTAACAATTCATCAATCACCTTTGAAAAATCCTAAACCTAACAAACAAACTACTCAGACATGATCAATGAAACAGAAATAATTATTTGAATAGAAAGCATAAAAGAAATAAATAGAAACAAAGGAGTTTCAAATCTGCTCTGAAGGAGTCAAATTCTTCTCTCCAAAAACTCTCTAAAAATCTCTCTCTAAAATAATTTGTGTGTTATGCCTAAACGATGGTTGAAAAACTCTATTTATAGGCCTAGCTACGAATCTTCAATTCCCTGGAAGATTAGAAAAAGTCTTGAAGATTTCCTTTTCTTCAAAAACTGGAAACTTCACGCCTTTGAAATCGGGAAAACTTGGTGTCGATCGACACCAATGGTCTGTGTCGATCGACACCCATCATGTGACTTCAATCCGACTTCAACTCTTTGTGACTTCATTCCACTATGTTCCAAAATGTATCCAAATCTCCAGTTAGCTCCAATTGTACATGAACCTGTAAAGACACTAATAGGACTCTAAAAAGACCAAAAGACTTTATAAAAACACTTATATCATGGTCCAAAAACGGGTAAAAACCATGATATATCAGGGATCATCTATCCCATTTCTGACAGTGCATGGGTCAGTCCGGAACATGTGGTTCCTAAGAAAGGAGGAGTTACAGTAATGAATAACGAGAAGAACGAGCTGATTCCTACCAGGACTGTGACTGGACACAGGATGTGCATAGACTACAGGAAGTTGAATGCCGCGACCAGAAAGGATCACTTTCCCTTGCCTTTCATCGATCAGATGTTGGATAGATTGGCAAATCATCCCTACTACTGTTTCCTGGATGGCTATTCAGGATTCTTCCAGATCCCAATCCACCCAGATGATCAGGAGAAGACCACGTTTACATGTCCTTATGGTACATTTGCATATCGCAGAATGCTATTCGGACTTTGTAATGCTCGTGCGACCTTCCAGCGATGCATGATGTCAATCTTCACAGACATGATTGAGAAGTTTATGGAGGTCTTTATGGATGATTTTTCTGTTTCGGGTCACCTTTTAAAGACTGCTTGGACAACTTATGTGCAGTGTTGCAGCGATGTGAAGAGAAACACTTAGTAATGAGCAGGGAAAAGTGTCACTTTATGGTCAGAGATGGAATTGTACTTGGACACAAGGTTTCAGCAGAAGGCATTGCAATGGATCGTGCCATGATAGAGATGATGACGACGTTGCAAGCACCTGATTCTGTAAAATCAGTGAGAAGTTTTCTGGGTCATGCTGGGTTCTACAGAAGATTCATCAATGATTTCAGCAAAATTGCAAGACCACTCACTGCTCTTCTCTGCAAAGACGTGAAATTCGAATTCACTGCGGAATGCCATTCAGCCTTTGAACAGATCAAGCAAGCCTTGGTAAGTGCTCCAATTGTTCAACCTCCAGACTGGGATTTACCTTTCGAGGTGATGTGTGATGCCAGTGATTTCGCGGTAGGAGATGTGTTGGGACAAAAGAAAGACAAGAAGCTCCATGCCATTTACTATGCCTGCAGAACATTGGATGATGCTCAAAAGAATTATGCCACTACGGAGAAGGAATTGTTAGCTGTGGTCTTTGCCTTTGAGAAATTCCGACAATACCTTGTTGACTCAAAGGTGATTGTTCACACTGATCATTCTGCATTGAAGTACTTAATGCAGAAGAAGGATGCCAAGCCAAGATTGTTTAGATGGATTCTACTTCTTCAAGAATTCGACATAGAAGTCAAAGACAAGAAAGGAGTTGAAAATGGAGTAGCTGACCATCTGTCAAGGATTAGGATCGAAGATGACGTCCCAATTGATGATTTTCTGCCTGAAGAGAATGTCTACTTTGTTGAGAGTCGTTTCCAAGCTGTGTGTTCGGAGCAGATACGCCCAGTGTCGATCGACACTAGGAGAGTGTCGATCGACACCCCGTCAGAGATTTTGACGACAAGTCGCGACTCAACACTTTGAAGTCTGATGAATTCGAGAGCATCGATCGACACCGTCTACAGTGTCGATCGACACCAGACGTCTACATCACTTCGCATGATCTTAGATGAGGTGTTTTGACAACCAATATTTGATTTATCTGATGCAAATCGTCCATGGTATGCTGACATTGTGAACTTCCTTGCTGCTGACATTGAGCCTAAACATCTCAAGAACTATGAGAAGAAGAAGTTCATGAGAGAACAACGAAGGTACTATTGGGATGAACCACACTTGTACAAGCATTGTTCAGACAATGTGTATCGCAGATGCATAGCAGAGAGTGAAGTTCGAGATGTGCTTTTCCATTGTCATGGTTCTGAGTATGTTGGACATTTTGCTACCTTCAAGACAGTGTCCAAGGTTCTTCAATTCCCCGGAAGATTATGAAAAGTCTTGGAGATTTTCTTTTCTTCAAAAACTGGAAATTTCACGCCTTTGGAATCGGAAAAACTAGGTATCGATCGACACCAATGGTCTGTGTCGATCGACACCCATCGTGTGACTTCAATCTGACTTTAACTCTTCGTGACGTCATTCCACTATGCTCCAAAATGTATCCAAATCTCCAGTTAGCTCCAATTATACCTGAACCTGTAAAGACTCTAATAGGACTCTAAAAAGACCAAAAGACTTTATAAAAACACTTATATCATGGTCCAAAAACGGGTAAAAACCATGATATATCAACTCCCCCAGACTTAGATTTTGCTTGCTCTCAAGCAAAACAAAAACTTATAATGAAGTAGAAGTTTGAAAACAGAAACTTTCAGCTATCCTTTAGAACGCCACAATCGTTAACACTCTTGAATCCACATGCAATAGAGCCAACCTTAGGCAATGTTCAGTGTACTTACCACAAGGTTAGCAATCTCCCAGTTTGATTTCAGATCCTTTCCTTAGTGAAATTTCGAACTCTAACAATGGTATGATCAAAGAACTTTCCAGATTCTTTCCCTTCCTTAGTGCTTTGAACAAGACATTCTTTGTAAACCTCTCCTATTTTCTCTTCCCTTAGTCAACTGCTACCCATTTTTTAGGGTGTTCTAAGATCTTTTCATTGACTCATTCTTTTTCTTTTCGAAGTCTTGGAATAATGCTACTCTTACTTGTGTTCCTTGTTAGGAAACAAGTTCATGAGCTCTCACTAATATTGTTCCTTGTGAGGAGACATGCTCATGAGGATCTTTGCACTATTCCTTGACTTAGACTTTTTATTTCTTTTCTTTTCTCAAGGGAAGATCAAGGAGAGACTTTAGTTTTCTTATCTTGTCAGTGCTGAAAGAGGAATCAAGTCCAATGCATACCAAGCTCTATATAGGAATCTGAACTCTCTCTGTTAGATTGATCCACTCGCAGCTTCTACTTATTAAGACCTGCAATCAACTACTATAGCAATGGTCCTTCAAGTGTCAACATTCTGCGGTTAGTTCCAAGAAAAACTGAAAGTTTCAACTGATTTTGACTCAATAAAACAAGTTTTTGATTGACTAATTGATAACTAGCTTTTTCTCTGATTATCAAATCCTAAGCATAGTCATGTCATTGTAATACTTTAGAAAGTCAATCCAACCTTGGGTGAAAGATACTAGGAATACAAGAAATTTTTGAAGCTAAGCTAAATTCGGTTTAATTAGGTAAGAATTCTAAAACAATTGCTTGCAGTATTTAAACAGACACGAAAACAATTTTACAAATTCCACTGAAGGGTTATACTACTTCTAGATGACTTCTAAACAATAAAACAACTAATCTCCTAATTTTACAAAATCAAAACTTAAAACCGGATTATCTAGACAAATATATGCTAATTGGCAAGATTTTCGAAAACTACTTCTAAAAATCAAACGGTTACCAAATCAATACCAGTCATAAAGCAAGACTCTAGACAATTTCTAAAATATTAAAATTTTTTTAATTTTTTTTTTTTAATTTTTTAAAAAAAACTCTATTGCATAATTAAGCTAATTTAAAGATTTTTAGAGAAAACAATTAACTTTGAACAGGGAGAAAATGATTTTTAGTTTTCAAATATTAAAAAAAGATTCAAGGTTGGGATTCATTCTTAGGGAGGTTGAAAATTCGAACTTTGGTTTTGAAAACATATTTTTCTACACTTTTTGTTGCTATCTCTAAGCCTTAAGAAATCAAACTAGATCTATCCATGGTGTATGGTATAAATCCTTTCTTCACCTTTTCCTCCTAACCCATGATGTTTTGTGGAAAGATAAGGTGGAGAACATTAAGCATGGATCTTAAAAAGTGGTTTAACTAGCTCCCTAAACATCCATGGTGTATGGGAAAGGATGAGCTAGTCTCTTGGATTTGGTTTTAAGGGATTTCCTAAGTTTTTTTGAGATGAGAAAATTCCTAGATTAAAGAGATCTCCATCGAGAATCTCTAGACCTTAAAACCCCCAAATCCAAGAAGAGAATTAGATGAAGAACAAATAAATACCCAAAATCTAGTTTTCAACCCCCTTAAATCATCCCAACCCCAAACCTTGGTGGATTACTCACAACTCATGTTCATACCTCTCTTAAACACAAGTTTAGAGCTGATGAACATAAGCGGTTTTTAAGAAGAAGAAAGATTTGACTTTAGAAGGATGAAGATACTTGAAATTTATGCAAAATACAAGAGTTTTAACAAAGGAAACAAACAAGAAACAAACAAGAAATATGTAGAACAAGCAAGATCAAATGAAGAACAATGAAGAACACACAAGAAGAAAGTATGAACTCTCTCTCACGCCTAACTTACAAAATTCCAAAGTAATTGTGTAGAAAATGATAATTGGTGATAAGTGTGTAAGAAAGTCTTTCTCCCCTTTGTCATAAGGTGAAAACATTAGAAAATTCTCCACCCTTTCCCTAAAACAAGGGCTGCTTGTCTCTTAGGAGACTTTCATGCCAAGGTGGTCCCCTCACAAGAAGACAATCACAGTGTTTATAGAAGAGGCTGTGCGCATGGACTGGCTGGTCGAGCCATTCTGGTCGATCGTCTAGTCGATCTGCTCCGTGATCGAGCTGGTCAGTCGATCGTGCACTCGATCTGTTCTGTGATCCGGTTGGCCAATCGATCTTTCAGTCGTTCTTCCAAGTGATCGAGTCATGCTGCTTGATCTGCCTCTCGATCGGCCTTAGATCGTGTCATGGTGCTCGATCTGCCACTCGATCTTGGGTGATTTGCTTTTGTCCGAGTTTTTCCTTTGATTCCTGCCAACTCCTAGGCTCTTGTTTCATCTTGTTGGCGATGCTCAGCATCCATCTCAGCTCCAAGTACTCTAAACAACCTGAAAATGGTGCAAACATGCAAGAAACCATGCAAATGCTAATGCAAAGTGTTCTAGGACTTAAAATGAGATAAATGATGCAAACTAGCCTATTATGAATGATGTATGCATGAAAACCTATTCTAAATGCATGCTAAATATGTGAAATATGTGAGAATATCACTAATTGACTCTCAAAACAAAACACAAAGTCAGTAATCATCTCCCCCAGACTTAAACAACACTGTCCCCAGTGTTATCAAGCCCAAAGTTGGCTAAAAGAAGGATTAGAAACAACATAAAAAACCAGTTAGAAGACTTACCTTCGTTTGCGCATGGTGTCGATCGACACTGGTCTGTGTTGAGTCCAATGTCGCCTTTTTCAACTGACTGAAACTAGGACTTAATAAAACCAAAACAAAATAAAAAGAAAAACATACCTAACAGTGGATTGCCTCCCACTCAGCGCTCGTTTTCAGTCATTAGCTTGACTGTGTAAGGGTTCAGACGTCTGGTGGATCAGAGGGTGGCATTGAATGCTTCCCAGACGAATGTCTTCTCATCCATGGCGGTGTATAGGCTGTTGATGCATGAGATCGCCCAAGGAATTGAGGAACAACAGCAGGGTGGGACTTGAGTTCGGGTGGGACACTTCTTTTTCCTGCCGAATCATCAAAAGAAACACCAAGCCTTCTACGAGAATCTCGTTGCTTGCAACAGTGTGAAACAACTTTTGAACTTTTAAAGTTATTATTGATAAGATCAGGGGGTTTGGAACTGATTCCAGGAAGTGCGTACATTTGCTTTCTTCGAGGTTTTTGAGCTGTAGGATGTGGAGGCATCTGTTTGACCAAATGTGATGGACTTGCAACATTGAAAGCAGCTCGTTTCGTGATCTTCGGAGGGTGTCGATTGACACTAGTAGTGGTATCGATCGACACCAACTCTGCAGCTCGAATCTCTGCACTCCTTCTGCAATTCAGCTCTGCAATCCTTGTCTTCATCATAAAAACGTCTTCCTCCATCAACTTGGCATTGATTAGACCTTCATCTTCGCCCATAGTCCTGAAGAGATTATCAGCAACTATGTTTCCACTCCAATCCTCAAGTTCCATAACTTTCTCAGAATTCCCAGCCAATACCTCTTCAACAACCAGTTTGTTCACTTGCTCTAGCTCTTTGTCATACCCAGCAGTAGTGTCATCCGAACATTCCAAGACTGGATCGTTATCCATAGAAATCTCTACTGAAAAAAATTGACCATTGATGGTAGAAGGTCCCCTTAACTAGTCTATGTCAAAATTCATGACAACATCATCCAAGTCAAGCTCTATTTTCCCTTTCCTAACATCAATAAAGGCACCAGCTGAAGCCAAGAATGATCTTCCCAAAATAACAGGATCTGTAGGTTCTTCATCATATTTCAAAACCACAAAGTCTGTGGGAATCATGCAACCTTCAATCTTCAAGGGAACATCTTCTAGAACACTTTCTGGGATTCTCTTTGATCGATCAGCTAGGACAAGGGAGATTTTGGTTGGCTTGAAATCAGTCGTTCCAAGTCGAACAGCAACTGAGTATGGTATCAAGTTGATACTTGAACCTAGATCGCAGAGAGAACGAGGAAACCTTCCTGTTGAGATTGAGCAATCTAGCACAAAGTTTCCTGGATCAGGTAGCTTATGTGGAATCCTCCTCTGAATCACAGCACTGACTTGTTCAGAAACCCACACCTTCTTCTTTCTTGGAACTATGTTCAAGAGAATTGCATTCATGTCTCTGGTAAACAATGCTCCTTCCTCAGGACTCACACCATTGACAACCATTCTCTTGACATATCTTCTTAATGACGGTGAAAGCTTGACTGCATCAACTAGGGATAGCTCAACCATTAGCTTATCTATCATCTCCTTGCATCTGGCTTCTTCTCTCTCCTGTTTAGACTTTCTAGGCGGTAAGGGATAGGGTATTTTAGGCTTGTACACTCTTTCCTCTACATTTGTTGAAGCTTCGGGCGTGCTTGGCGAAGTCTGGGAAGGGTGTCGATCGATACCCAGCTGGTGTCGATCGACACTAGTTTTTTGCGTCGACGTTTCAGTGTCGATCCTGCTCGATTTCGCTTCGTCAGAGCTCGATTCGTCGGGCTTTTCTAGTGGTGTCGATCGACACTCAGCAGTGGTGTCGATCGACACCTGCTCTGCAACTGCAACATCTTCTTCTTCAAGCTCCTCGAACTTCTCAAGATCCGCAAATTTTTTTGCACTTCCTACCATGATAGCATTGACATGATGTATGGGATTTGTATCAGTCTTTCCAGGAAGAAAACCATCTTGTCTCTTCAAAGCTCCAGCAGTTTGAGCATCTTGAATACCCAATTGCTTCATATGAGAGTTCAAGCAATCGATCTTCCCATTCAAGTCTTGGTACAGTGAATCAATCTTCCCATTGAAATCCACTGTCATCTTCTGCTGTCCTTCCAGAAGTTGCTCTCGCATAGACTCCACCTTATTGTCTTGTGCAGGAGGCTTTGGGTAAGAAGAAGAACCATAAGTTCTCTGGAAGTTGTTGTTCTGAAAAGGCTTTTGGTAAGAAGAACCATAGCCTTGCTGATTGTTGAATCTCTGTCCTTGAAAACCAGCACCATTGATGTAATTGACTTCTTCTTGCTCTGGCTCAAAGGTCTCCACTTCTGCAGCAAACTGAACTTGCTTCTTCCCCACCAAGATGTCTAGCTTCCTGTTAACCTTAGCTATTTGGCTTCCTCCATTCACTCCAGCGTGTTGTCTCCTTTCAAAGTCTGCATTCTTGGTGCTGTTACAAGAGGCCAAGTTCTCTATAAGCACCATCGCATCATCTGGATATCTGGTGTTGAAGTTGCCATTGCTCGCAGCGTCTAAGGCCATCTGGTACCTCCAATCGATCCCTCGGTAGAGGATTCCGAGAAGCAGTGGCTCGTTGAAACCATGATGTGGGCAGTCCCTTTGGTAAGCTTTGAATCTCACCCAAGAAGCTTTGAATGCTTCAGTGGGTCCTTGGGAGAATGTAGTGATCTTTGTCCTCAGCTCTTCGGATCATGCATCATCAAAGAAGTTGCATAAGAATGCATTCTTTGTTTCTTCCCAAGTGGTCAAGGATCTTGGATCCAACTGCTTCAGCCAGTATGATGCATCTCCAGCAAGCGAGTATGGGAAAAGCTTGCAGAAAATATATTCATAGGACACACCATTAGCCTTAATGCTTGATGTCAAGTCCTCGAATCTTTCAATGTGGTCCATAGGGTGTTCCCTAGGAAGACCATGGAAGGGATGCTGAGCTACAAGTGTGTAGTAAGCAGGCTTCAGCTTGAAATCATTCCTCTGGAATGCAAGAGGACGGATCGCAGCTCTGTTAGCATAGAACTGGTCTGGTCTGTTGTATTCACCAAGTGTTCTTCCACGTCCAACGTCTGCATGTGCTATCTGTTGATGCGTTTGGTGTCGATCGACACCAAGATTGTGTCGACCGACACCTACTGGTTCGATGACAGCAACTCCATTCTCATCGAGTCTCTGTCCTTGCGCGTTCCTTTTGTTCCCCTCTGTATCAAACAGATCACCAGCTTCGTCTCGGAATAGGATCATACGGTCAGCCATCGCGATTTGCGACTGGTGTCGATCGATGCCAATGTTGGTGTCGATCGACACTCATGCAGCTTTTCTGTTGGTCCGTTCGAGATGTGCTAGCGCCTGGTTATCAAAACTGATTAGCTCCTGGTCTTTATTGCTTCTGGTATTACGATTAAGCATACACCTGAAACCAAGAACAAAAAGCTAAAAATTAGTAATCAATAACAAAAATAAAAACCTAAACAAAATTCTAATATTAGAACTCTGTAGGTAACTAATCTCCTTCCCCGGAAACGGCGCCAAAATTTGATATGCTCTCAAATTTACCCTAGAGCTACTCTCTCAAATTAAGAGATCAATCGCAGTACTTAAGGATCGAATCCACAAGGAAGGAATAGTCAAACAACAAACTTCTAATTTCGAATTAAGCTAAGAAGAAAGATGGAATTAAAAACAGAAAACAATTAAATACTTAGAATTTCAGGAGACGAAACGCTAGGTTCAGAGAAATTCTCAGGTGATCCAAATTGCAGGTCTATACAGAATGTTAGGAATTTATTAAGAACTATTCTAGAACTCAAAACATAATTATAAAATAACCAACCTCTCGCTGCGAAGATTATCTATGTCTAAACCCTAGAATTCCAAATCTCTTTGCAAATCCTATCAATTCAGACAAGCATTAATAACAGGTTCGATTGTTCACAAAATCCCTAAACCAAATCTCTTTGTGAATATGTATTTTGCTCATCTAACATTAGTTCAGGCAATCAATAATACTCTCGCATCTATTAATAAACCTAAGATCAGATTCTAGGTCGCGAAGCTAGAATAAGCATTAATCACAAATCCAGATGAAGAACTCTAATGATTTTATCCTAACAATTCAATTCAACCTAACAATTCATCAATCACCTTTGAAAAATCCTAAACCTAACAAACAAACTACTCAGACATGATCAATGAAACAGAAATAATTATTTGAATAGAAAGCATAAAAGAAATAAATAGAAACAAAGGAGTTTCAAATCTGCTCTGAAGGAGTCAAATTCTTCTCTCCAAAAACTCTCTAAAAATCTCTCTCTAAAATAATTTGTGTGTTATGCCTAAACGATGGTTGAAAAACTCTATTTATAGGCCTAGCTACGAATCTTCAATTCCCTGGAAGATTAGAAAAAGTCTTGAAGATTTCCTTTTCTTCAAAAACTGGAAACTTCACGCCTTTGAAATCGGGAAAACTTGGTGTCGATCGACACCAATGGTCTGTGTCGATCGACACCCATCATGTGACTTCAATCCGACTTCAACTCTTTGTGACTTCATTCCACTATGTTCCAAAATGTATCCAAATCTCCAGTTAGCTCCAATTGTACATGAACCTGTAAAGACACTAATAGGACTCTAAAAAGACCAAAAGACTTTATAAAAACACTTATATCATGGTCCAAAAACGGGTAAAAACCATGATATATCAGGGATCATCTATCCCATTTCTGACAGTGCATGGGTCAGTCCGGAACATGTGGTTCCTAAGAAAGGAGGAGTTACAGTAATGAATAACGAGAAGAACGAGCTGATTCCTACCAGGACTGTGACTGGACACAGGATGTGCATAGACTACAGGAAGTTGAATGCCGCGACCAGAAAGGATCACTTTCCCTTGCCTTTCATCGATCAGATGTTGGATAGATTGGCAAATCATCCCTACTACTGTTTCCTGGATGGCTATTCAGGATTCTTCCAGATCCCAATCCACCCAGATGATCAGGAGAAGACCACGTTTACATGTCCTTATGGTACATTTGCATATCGCAGAATGCTATTCGGACTTTGTAATGCTCGTGCGACCTTCCAGCGATGCATGATGTCAATCTTCACAGACATGATTGAGAAGTTTATGGAGGTCTTTATGGATGATTTTTCTGTTTCGGGTCACCTTTTAAAGACTGCTTGGACAACTTATGTGCAGTGTTGCAGCGATGTGAAGAGAAACACTTAGTAATGAGCAGGGAAAAGTGTCACTTTATGGTCAGAGATGGAATTGTACTTGGACACAAGGTTTCAGCAGAAGGCATTGCAATGGATCGTGCCATGATAGAGATGATGACGACGTTGCAAGCACCTGATTCTGTAAAATCAGTGAGAAGTTTTCTGGGTCATGCTGGGTTCTACAGAAGATTCATCAATGATTTCAGCAAAATTGCAAGACCACTCACTGCTCTTCTCTGCAAAGACGTGAAATTCGAATTCACTGCGGAATGCCATTCAGCCTTTGAACAGATCAAGCAAGCCTTGGTAAGTGCTCCAATTGTTCAACCTCCAGACTGGGATTTACCTTTCGAGGTGATGTGTGATGCCAGTGATTTCGCGGTAGGAGATGTGTTGGGACAAAAGAAAGACAAGAAGCTCCATGCCATTTACTATGCCTGCAGAACATTGGATGATGCTCAAAAGAATTATGCCACTACGGAGAAGGAATTGTTAGCTGTGGTCTTTGCCTTTGAGAAATTCCGACAATACCTTGTTGACTCAAAGGTGATTGTTCACACTGATCATTCTGCATTGAAGTACTTAATGCAGAAGAAGGATGCCAAGCCAAGATTGTTTAGATGGATTCTACTTCTTCAAGAATTCGACATAGAAGTCAAAGACAAGAAAGGAGTTGAAAATGGAGTAGCTGGCCATCTCTCAAGGATTAGGATCGAAGATGACGTCCCAATTGATGATTTTCTGCCTGAAGAGAATGTCTACTTTGTTGAGAGTCGTTTCCAAGCTGTGTGTTCGGAGCAGATACGCTCAGTGTCGATCGACACTAGGAGAGTGTCGATCGACACCCCGTCAGAGATTTTGACGACAAGTCGCGACTCAACACTTCGAAGTCTGAAGAAATCGAGAGCATCGATCGACACCGTCTACAGTGTCGATCGACACCAGACGTCTACATCACTTCGCAGGATCTTGGACGAGGTGTTTTAACAACCAATATTTGCTTTATCCGATGCAAATCGACCATGGTATGCTGACATTGTGAACTTGCTTGCTGCTGACATTGTGAACTTGCTTGCTGCTGACATTGTGAACTTGCTTGCTGCTGACATTGTGAACTTGCTTGCTGCTGACATTGAGCCTAAACATCTCAAGAACTATGAGAAGAAGAAGTTCATGAGAGAACAACGAAGGTACTATTGGGATGAACCACACTTGTACACGCATTGTTCAGATAATGTGTATCGCAGATGCATAGCAGAGAGTGAAGTTCGAGATGTGCTTTTCCAATGTCATGGTTCTGAGTATGCTGGACATTTTGCTACCTTCAAGACAGTGTCCAAGGTTCTTCAAGCAGGCTTTTGGTGGC
This sequence comes from Alliaria petiolata, assembly GCA_020283515.1. NCBI lineage: Eukaryota > Viridiplantae > Streptophyta > Magnoliopsida > Brassicales > Brassicaceae > Alliaria > Alliaria petiolata. The sequence goes on along the minus strand of JAHZTW010000001.1, from coordinate 142,584,577 downwards.
TTACTATGTTCCAGGATGCGCAGCTGTTCATCACTCAATGTGATGTTTGTCAAAGAAGGGGGAACATTAGCAAGAGACATGAGATGCCACATAACTTAATCCTTGAAGTTGAAGTCTTTGATTGTTGGGGTATCGATTTCATGGGACCTTTTCCTCCATCCTTTGGAAAGCAATACATCTTGGTTGCAGTGGATTATGTATCTCAGTGGGTGGAAGCAATTTCTTCTAAGACCAATGATGCTGCAGTGGTTCTTCAGCTGTTTCAAACCATCATTTTTCTAAGATTCGGAGTGCCTCAGATTGTTATAAGTGATGGTGGTTCTCACTCTATTAAAAAAGTATTCAACAAGTTGCTGAAGAAGCATGGTGTTCAACATCGTGTGGCCACTCCTTATCACCCCCAAACGAGTGGACAAGTCGAAGTCTCCAACAGACAGATCAAGCACATCATGGAGAAGACAGTGTGCAAGACAAGGAAGGATTGGGCTGTGAATCTGGACGATGCACTTTGGGCTTACAGGACTGCCTACAAAACGCCACTTGGGACTACACCATTCCAGCTACTCTAAGGCAAGACTTGCCATCTTCCAGTGGAGTTGGAACACAAAGCACATTGGGCTATCAAGAAGATGAATTTCGACTTGAAACCTGCTGCAGAGAGGCGCCTAGTACAGCTCAATGAGCTAGACGAACTTCGTTATCATGCCTATGAGAACTCGAAGATCTACAAAGAAAGGACAAAGGCATATCATGATAAGAAGATCATCTCCAGACAATTCGAACCAAATGATCATGTACTTCTGTATAACTCTCGTTTGCAATTGTTTCCTGGTAAATTGCATTCACGTTGGTCAGGTCCCATCACCATCAAAGAGGTCAGACCATATGGAGCAATTGTGCTGACAAACTCCAAAGGAGAGGAGTTCATTGTGAATGGACAGAGGGTGAAACACTATTGGGCTCAAGCCGAGATTCCAGCAGGACAAATTGTGTCTCTGGATGATGCACCCACCGCCTAAACGCATGAACAGTCAAGCTATTGACGTTAAACGAGCGCTTGGTGGGAGGCAACAATAAGTATTTATTTTATTTTCATTTTGGTTTTACTATTACTTATGTGCTTTCTATTATATAAAAAAAAAGAGAGAGAGAAGAGGAATTTGGCACGACCACACATAGTGTCGATCGACACCCCCCAATGTCGATCGACACCACCACGGGAAGCAGGTTAGTCCTTCAAAACCCGACATTTTCTTTCTTCTTCCTTATAATTTCAAAACCCGACCCTTAGCAAAAATTTCCCCCAAATCACAACTTTTTCATATCTCAATGGAATTGAGTGATTCAAAGCTCTAATCCGTGCGGATTTCACCCCTCTTTCTTAATCCATTGTTCATTCATTCGATCTGCCAAGGTATGTTCTTCAAATCTCCCAATTTCATTTTCGATGCTTAGGTGAAAAATCTCGAATCCGACATATTTACCTTGATTTCTTGATTGAATGATGTTTATTTAGGTTCTATTACATGATTTAGATCATTGCCCAACTGTTTTTCATACTTTAATTTGCATAATTTGAAATTTTCGAAATTTTGAAAATTAGTGATGCATGTTGCGAATTTTGGATTTTTCTTGAGTTTTATGGCTTGAACTTGGTCGATTCAATATATTGGGATTGTTAGGATTTCTAATTGGTACATAATTGAGGTTGAAATCATGATTTCGGGTCGATTTGAAGATACATGCATGGTGTCGATCGACACCAGTGCAATATCGAACTTGAGCCTTTATTTGCAGACTTTGGATTTTGATTTTGGTTTTGATTTTGATAAGAGACCACGGGAAGCTGAAGCATCCGCCTCAGGGACTGCTAATGATGAACAAATTTCGTGTCTTCCTCAACTCTTTGGAAGGGACATTGACATATCTCATTCGCGGGATCCGCTACCGCATTTCACTTCCAGATCTTTGTGGCATTTATGGGTTTGCAGATGAGCATGCCACATGAGTCTCCCTTCAACAGTAGCTTCCGGACAACCAGGATTTCTGGTCACACTTTGGGAATGGGAGGTATGACTCTAAGACCTCCACGTAGACAGATATTCGCCATCCTACCCTTCGCTACCTTGTTCGCCTATTTGCTACCACACTTCTGTGTAAGCATGAGCCAGGGAAGATGCGCGTGTCTGAGTTAGTGCAGGTCTATCGTGCTCTTTGGTCTGAGATTTATGAGGATTCTGACGCGCCAGAAATCACGAACCTTGGTGCGGTGTTTGCTCATCATTTGGCATCCTTGAAGACGAAGTCTTTCATTGGCACGAAGACCAAGCCCGAGACTGTAGGAAGTCTTCTCACTCCTATCTTCCAGCACTGCGGGATAAACACTTCTAGCTGCACCATTGATACATCGCGTGCTTTGGTTAATATGGAGTATTTGCGGAGAGCTCATTGGGTGAAGTCAGAGAGGTTATGGGTTTTCAGCGACGAGCAGAGAGTACATCGTATGGTGCAGTTACCTGACAGAGACCTCACTCACATCACCACCGATCCAGGCCCTCTCGCATTTCAGCCCAGTCCGAGCAAGCTGAAGACTTCTCCCGTCGCCAGACGCAGAGATGCCTCCTCCAGAGCTGCAGCTTCACACGCAGAGGATGGTCCAGATGAGGATCACACACGTCCTTCATCTTCTAGGCGCAGTAGAGCATCCGCTTCTTTGGCGCCTATTGGTCCTCATCACCTTCATGATGCTCCCGAGATTCCTATGGAGCAAGCTGCATTTCAGAGATACGTGGTCCAGAGCTTTCAGGCCATTTGGAACGCCATCGCAGTTGTATCCAGTTGTGGCTGCGTCCGTCCTTCAACGCCACCACGTTCTGATGACGACGAGTGATTCCTCCATTCCTGTTTAGTACTTTGAGTCATTTTTTCTTTTCTCTTGCGTCTGCATTTTGCTTAAATTTGCTTCAGTACTTTGGTTCCAAAATTATTGCACTCATTGAGTTTATTAGATTATGTTGTGCTTTTAACGGTTTGTTTGAGTTTTCTAATAGCTTGGATGATTCTAACAACAATATGACTTAACAACATACATGTTCGAGTGGCAGAACTCTGTTTACGGACAGAGCGTCGATCGACACCACCTAGTGTCGATCGACACGATCACCTTACCCAGCAACGATCGACACCATCTGTGTCGATCGACGCTGCACGCAGAGTCAGGTAATCCGATTTTCTCTTTGTTCTGTAACAGTTTAGCACAAATATTTCTATCCGAACTCATACTTAGTAACACTGAGGACAGTGTTATTCAAGTCTGGGGGAGGTAGTTTTGCTAACATTGTGTTTTGTTTTGAGAGTCAGTTGAGGCTGTCAAAAATTTATTTTATTAAGTCAAAATCAGTTGAAACTTTCGATTTTTCTTGGAACTAACCGCAGAATGTTGACACTTGAAGGACCATTGCTTTAGTAGTTAATTCCAGGTCTTACTAAGTAGAAAGCTGCAAGTGGATCAATCTAACAGAAAGAGTTCAAATTCCCTAATAAGAGCTAGGTATGCACTGAACTTGATTCCTCTTTCAGCTCAGAACAAGATGAGGTAGTTGCAGTCTCACCTTGATCTTCCCTTGAGAAAAGAAAAGAAATCAGATGTCTGACCAAGGAATAGTGCAAAGATCCTCATGAGCCTGTCTCCTCACAAGGAGAAATATTAGTGAGAGCTCATGAACATGTCTCCTCACAAGGAACACAAGTAAAGAGCAGCACTATTCCAAGGCTTCAAAAGAAAAGAAAATGTCAATGAAAAGATCTTAGAACACCCTGAAAATGGGCAGAAGTTGACTAAGGGAAGAGAAAATAGGGGAGCTGTACAAAAATGTCTTGTTCAAAGCACTAAGGAAGGGAAAGAATCTGGAAAGTTCTTTGATCATACCATTTTTAGAGTTCAAAATTTCACTAAGGAAAGGATCTGAATTCAAACTGGGAGATTGCTAAGCTTGTGGTAAGTACACTGAACTTTCCTAAGGTTGACTCTACTGTATGTGGATTCAAGAGTGTTAACGATTTGTGGAGTTCTAAATGATAGCTGGAAGTTTCCGTTTTCAAAATTCTACTTCATTCTAAGTTTCTGTTTTGCTTGAGGGCAAGCAAAAGCTAAGTCTGGGGGAGTTGATATATCATGGTTTTTACCCGTTTTGGACCATGATATAAGTGTTTTTATAAAGTCTTTTGGTCTTTTTAGAGTCTTTTGGTACTTTTAGAGTCCTATTAGAGTATTTACAGGATGGAGTGCAAATGGAGCTTAAAAGGAGATTCTGGACCTCTTTGGAGCGTTTTGGAGAAGCGGCCAAAGTGATGAAGTCGGAGCTGATTTACGCACAGGGTGTCGATCGACACCAATCAAACCGACCGAAGCTGCGCAACTTCCATCAGAAAAAGGAAATCAACCCGAGTTTAAAGAAATTACAAGACTGCCCCAACGAAAATCCTATTCTATAAATTGTTTTCAGGAATTGTTTAGCCATATACCTTATCATTATTTTCTGTTTTTGAGACTTAGAGAGAGATTAATCCTGAGCTTTTGGGGAGACAATTCTAACTCATCTGAGCCAGATTTCGAACCCCTGTATCATTCTCTATTCTTTTTTATGCAATTTATTTCAGTCATGATTTGTGTTTTCATCTCCATGTCTGAGTAGTTTGCTAGTTAGGTTAGGGTAATTTATGGTTGATGATGAGTTTGTAGAATTATTATCTTGTTAGGAAAATCACTTGGATCTTCATCTTGTTTTGTGCTTAACTTGATTTCTGAAATTGATCACTTAGAAACCAAACCTTATGTTGTTTAATAGATGCGAGAGCATTATTGATAACTTGACCTAATCATAGATGAGCAAAATATCTATTCGCATAGAGATTTGGTTTAGGTATTTTGTGAACAAATCGAACCTGTTTCTAATGCTTGCCTTAATTGTTTGAATTCGCAAAGAGATTTGGTTTTCTCGAATTTAGGCATAGATAACTTCTGCAACGAGAATTGATTGGTTTTAAATTAGTGTTTCGAGTTCTAGACGGTTCTTCATAATTTCCTGACAAAATAATATCTGCATTCTCTGATTCACCCTGATAATCATCCTTGCCTAGCGCCTTGTCTCCTGAATTTAATCCACATTTAATCCTGTTTCTGATTTACTTAGTAGTTTTACATATTTTTATTAATCGATCTAGCATAATCTGAACTTAGAAACTTTAGTGTAGGATCTACTTCCCTTGGGATTTCGATACCCCTTATACTTCAACTGCATTGTTTGCACTTGCAGTATTGATTATTTGGGTAAAACCTGAGACCTATCAGGGGGCAGTTGAACTCGTTATGAGACGAGCTGCATACGTACCTCTTTCGAGGATCAAACCGCCCCGTAGTTCATGTTAGAATGCTAATCAAGTTTTGTGAATTTGCCATAAGATAACCAGATCGACATGATTCCAGATCAGCCTTTTATGTGCGAGACTGTGCTGAGCTTTATGCTTGTTCTTTTTGGAGATGGAGTCGGTTCTTATATTGCCAGATGAGCTTGGCTTTGGCTGCATTGGGTGCGAGGATAAATTTCGCGGCTTATCCTGAATACAAACGCGCGAGACGTGCTCGGCTTAGAGTTGTTGGCTTTGGCTGTATTAGGTGCGAGGATAAAGTTCTCGACTTATCCTGAATACAAACGTGCGAGACGTGCTTGGCCTAAAGTTGTCTCTGTGACTTAAAAATCATGCGGGATTGGACCCGGCTTTTGCTCTTTAAACTTGGAAAATTAAACTTTGGAGTGTAGAGAAGTGTATTATTTCACCATGGCATCCTTGTGGAACACATGCGAGATGGATCTCGGCTTTTGAGTTGATAATGTTACTGCAAGTATGCACTTCGTCGGATTCAGGTATGGCTCGTTGCGGGTCTGAGTTTTTTCTTTTTCTGTTTTATTGGCTTGAAAGTTAGGTCGACATTGAGCTCGTTCGATATTAGGTCGATGTTGATGACTAGCATATCTCTGCGGCCCAAGCGAATGTATGGACGTTATACATTGGCGGGTGATCTCCGACGAAGAAATTACTGGCTCGGCCTGCTCGGGTCCCAGTCTTCTTCCGGCTCGGCCTGCTCAGGTATTGACGGGTTCACCAGCTCGTCATATTGATCTTGAACGATAGATGAGAGTTTTTTTCTCTTCCTCCGTTAAACGTTTATTTTGTTCCGAGCCGAGTTCTTCTCCAACGTTTCTTGTTTTGCGATCGTAAAAGTTATCGATCTGAAATTCGCACCCGATCCCACTTCTGCTTATTGGTATCTTTTGTTAGTTTGGACTCGGGTCATTTCATGCAGCTTGGCAAACTAGCCTCAACCTGTTGTCTCGGGCTCGTCAGCCTATTGTGTATGTTTGTTCTGAGCGAGGGCTGAGGCGAATTCTCTTCCAGTGATGCACTGAGTAGTTGATCAGTTACATGTGTTTGTCGAGGGGTGGCTCGTTCACTTTTAAATAGTTCGTAAGTGGAGATTGCGCGTCAAATGTATTCTGCGATGGTAGTCGGTCCAAGCTCCTCGTCGGCTTTCTGTGTACATCGATTGGCATCGTGCAGCCGAGTTTTTCTTGCGGCTCCTCTCTGTTGTCGCGCTGGTTTCTTTGTGAACTCGCGGTCGAATTATCGTCATCTCCCCGAACCAGGTCTGCACTGATGCATCAAGGGCATCGCCTCGGCTTGCAATGTTGAGCTCGTCACTCTAGGAGGCTAGTCTCATGTGGCTCCGTGAATTGAGCTAGCCTTGTGCACTTGTGATCGGATTGCTTTCACCTCAGCGTTCGCGCGAGCCAAGTCGGCACGAATCTCGTCAAGCGCATCACCTCGGCTTGCTGAATTGGGCTCGGCGAAGCGACATTGGTTCATCCTACGGGTCTCATCCTGGTAACGAGTCTGCTCGGTCCACAGGAGATTTACCTCTTCGTCAACCAAGTCTTGGTCTTGTTCTGAGCGGAGAGCTTCTCCCGAAGCTCCAGTGAGTTGCGCCGAGGCGATGTTCGCATCGGGTTGCGAGATTGACGCCTCTGCTCGCTCGTCTCCGGTTGTTGTTGTGACCGCCGAGCCGTCAGTGGGTTCGCCTAGGGTTCCGTCAAGTTGCGGGTTTCCTCGTTCGGCGACTCCTCTTCGGTTCAGACGGGGTGGCTCGGTGATATGGGGCCTCGTCACCGCTGGCGTCTGCTCTCCGGAGGTTTGTTGGGTCCGGAAGGTTCACGATCCTTCTGCTCGACCGTTGTTTGCTCCTGGAGTCGAGAAATTGAGCACCGTAGGGTTGAGGCCGTGTTTCCTAAGTCTGGCGAAGGGATTCGTCGCCGGCGTTTAGCTTCCGATCCGCTGGCTCTGGGCTTGGCTCTCCGTCGTCAGGTCCTCGAGGGTGTTGCCCTGCTCCGTTGAATTCCTCGCCAGGGTCACCATCATGTCCTTCATCTTGGCGAGGGATGATGAGATCGTCTCGGCTGGCGCCGGTGTTTGTTGAGTAGCATCGGGCGTCGTTTCTCCTGCGGGAGGATCCACTCCTGTTACGCCTAGAAGATTTGCCGCTCCGGTGGTGTTGTTGACGGCGTCGGTTACTCCGGTTATCTCTTCAGATCTCGTGTGCGTCGGTTCTCGGTGTAAGAATTCTTCTTATTCCCCCTCCTTCTAGCGCCAAATTGTGCGTGCTGGATTTCACACAATAGAATTTGTCTACGAAAATATAAAAGAGGACGCGAAGATTCTAAGTGAAAACACGACACAAAGATCCAAAGATGGTGATTTTATTATAGCTGTTTTTGATAGGCTTTTTGGTACAAGTATTCGGCTAGGTCAAAAGTCGATTTTTGAGACCCCTTTTACAAATGAGCTAAGGATCCTATTTATACATCTCTCTTTGTCGACTAAGCGAAGATCTCTGGAAATCTTCTCGTATATTCTTCTTTATCTCCCCTTGGCGGGGCTCCCTTCCACGAGGCTTCGTCTTCTAGGGCGAACATCGCTTCGGACTTCCTCGTGGGCTTGGGCTCGGCCCATTTGTGCAACGATCCGTCTTGCCTCGGCCTGGTTCCTTGTCTTGGGCTCAGCCTCGTATCTTATCTTGAGCTTGACCTCGTATCTTGTCTTGGGCTTGGAGCGTTGCACGGGCTTACGGCTCGAATCGTCAAGAGAAAATGTTTGTTCGGTTCGTGAATGGCTTGGTTCGGTTCGGCTCGTGCATAATTCGTACATTCTTCTGTTTGGCTCGGTTTCTGCACAGTTTGTGCACCGAACAGAGCCCGGTTTCTGCGCAGTTTGTGCACCGAGCCGAGCTTGTATTGTGCTCGGTTTATGCACGGTTCGGTTCGGCCCGAATTCTGCACAGTTTGTGCACCGAGCCGAGCCCGGATTGTGCTCTATTTATGCACGGCTCGGAAATTGTCTTCCATACTTAGCCATTTCCTTAATTGATCTTGCTTTGGTGAAAACCGACTCCAACATAACAGAGCAAATCGTCTAATTTATCCCGATCCACCTCCTCAAATGGATCGTACATATCTAAGGAAGGGGTTACACCAGCCATTATTCGTCTCACCACGGAGCTTCCCGCGAAAGGTGAGATTTTAGTGCAAGCAAGGTTGCGACCCCTTCCCTTTCGGATGGGCTGTTGTTCAATCTTTGTCGACAATACCTTCAGCTTATCCAATGCATTCATGAATTCTCCATCTTTTTCATCAACCAAGTGTGGTATCTCGAATTTTGTTTTACCTCCGACTGGTGGTGTTTTTTGTGGCTTTTGCTTTTCACTTTTTTCTTTTTAATTTCCTGAGATTTTGGTTTCCTATCTGACATTTTCTTCCCTATCGGCTCATACACTTCTCTTTTTATTTTCGGACATTCTTCCCTTTCGAGTTTTGGGTTCTAACCACCCTTGATATCGAAAACTCTGGATCCGACGTATCCTGCACCTCCAACATCCACGACTGCAGTCGACGACAACCCAATTAGTACGGGAAATCATGACAATATTTTATAACCACCTTTATTAACAAGTTTACCGCTCCGTTTAATAGTTAATATATATATACAACAGTTTTAAATCTTTCACCACGTTACTTCCATATACAAGTACAAAACTGAAACAAACTATAAACACAAAATTATTTAAAGACTACCATAGCGTTCCTTCCTTCCATATAGAAGTACAAAACTATAATTAGTTTAAGTCTACCATCACGTGATTTCCATATACAAGTACAAAACTATAAACACACTATTAGTTTAAGTCTACCATCATTCCTTCCATATACAAGTACAAAACTGAAACAAACTATAAACACATGACCAATCTCCAAACAAAATGAAACATGTCTACCAGTTTAAACAAGAAAATAAAACAACACCCAATGTTCTAAGTCAACGTTGCAGTCGACAAGAAAAGAAAACAACACCCCAAATTACTAGAAAAGAGACTTGCGTACCGGATCCTTTCTAACTGGTGATTTGCGTGAGATGGACTCTTCATCTCCCGCTTCTTACTCCAACGGATTATTTTCTCCTTCAACAACATGTATCTCTGCTTTCCCCACCATTTTAGTAATCTTTTCTATTGCCTCAACTTTCAAAACTAATTGTTGAATGACCTTTAGGATTGCCGAACTCGTCCCCGCCGTGTCCTCTGATTCATCGTGCTTGCGACCATTGTCCTTTGCCTTCTGCATAAAAACACCAAGCACTATATCAGAATCTGATACCTCTTCGCCTGTGTGACTTTCCTCAGTTACTGTCTCCATCACCTTTTTCTTTCCCTTCTTCTTCTCCTTCCTCCTCTCTTCCCTCTTCTTCTCCATACTGTTGTCTTTATCGCTCGAATCTGATTCAAAAAATTTCTTCTTCTTCTTTTCCCCACGAGAACTACCCTCATTATCTGTCTTTCGCATCTTCCTTTTCGGTTGATCGACAGAATCATCACTGTCCTCTACATTCTCCTTCTCCATCTTCTTCTCCTTCTTGCCCTTCTTCACCTTCTTCTCCTTCTTCTCCGCTTTCTCCTTTTTCTCCTTCTTTGATTCATTAACAACCGGCTCCGCCACTTCCCATGATGTCTCATCCAAGCATCCATCCAGAATGTCGGTTATCATATTACGAAGCTTCGGATCTACACTTGCATCACCCTTTTCGTCTGGCCAAAGTGGATAAATCTCGTCCCTTGGGACGTCCGCCAATATATGTCTCACCCGAATCTACACTCAAAATATCTACATAAGTCTACCAAATAAAATTGATGACAAATATATCTCTACCACCATGGAAATAGTATAACATAACTCTACCACCAATAAAGAAATATATAAAATCATACCTTATTGTCGGCATTTGCGCTTCGTTCCTCCTCCAAAACCTTTTCCAGATTGTATCGGGCCCTAGAGGAACGCCACCGAAGTAGAGGACACGCCAAAACAATTGGATTCTCTTCTAAACGACCAAACCTTTCTCCCAAGATTGGAATCGACTCATAACCCCAAATAAGCAAGGCATGGACACATCCATGCAAAACATAACTATCTCCGGCTAAGGATGCAATATTCAAGGAGTACATAATTTTCTTGTAAGAGTACCTTCCCCACGGCTGTCCCTCAAATGCATCTCCATCCATAACTCTTTTTGCACAATCCAATGGCAGTCGACTGTTCCTATTAAGCCCCCATATTCCAACATGAAATATGAATAGCAAGGCAACCCATTTCTTCTTCTCATATGTCCAAGTCTTGCATGTTTCAAAAACTGATACTAGCTCATGCCAATTTGGGCCTATCCCTGCATTCACATCCATCTCTGCCCAAAAATCACTGTGATCAATATCCCAATTGTCTACCACAATGGGTTGACAGTGGAGCCCTATGATATGACAAAACTCGTGAAGCGAAAATCTCAATGGACGTCCACCAATAACCGCCCACATCTCGTTCCGCCTATCAACCGCCAGTTGTAACCAAAGTATGGACAGTCCTCGCTGTCCATACATAACACTTTTGTGCAAGCTTCAACAACACTCCAACCTGAATGTTGTTCATAATGTCATTGTATACATCCTCTCCTACTGCGTCCAACAGCATCCCAAAATCATCCAACTTGCAATTATAATTCAAGCTCCTCCTCTGCAATGGAGATTTTCCCTGACGGATACATTCTCCCTGGGTACTCCCGCTTTTCACAGTCCTTAGCGCTTGAAGAGGCCATCCCTAAATGTGCACATATGTAACACATACATCAACGACCATCAACGAAATCAACTCTACAACTCTACAAATCTACCACACTACAACACTATTAAGCGTTACAATTTCAAATGTACACAAACAATTTACTTCTCCTTAGCAAAAAAGGATAAATAAATCTACTACCAAAAAAATCTAACAAGAATACTATCTTTAATCTATCATCACTACCAAACAAATCAACCAAATAAAATTTAAAATCTACCATTACGACGTCTCCAAACAATCCCTAATAATAATAATATTCTCAATTCCTTAACAAATCTACCATAACTGGACCCACATATTTACTCCTTCAATTTAACCTTACCGAACAATTCTGACCGGTTTTTGTTCTCCTTCACCTTCAAGACAACCACCGAAATCTGGGAAAAAATCAAGCGTTACAATTTAAATTATTAAACCCGGTTATCCCCCACGCTCTTCCTCTAACCCCTTCACCGGACTATCGCCGAGGAAACCGATTCTATTCCGACTTAGGAAACAAAACCCCAACAAAACTTCATCGGACAAACATAATATTTAATACGAACCACAAAGGTGATATAACTAACCTTCTCCTCCTCGAAATCCACTTAGTCGTCACCAGAATCTTACCGGACTTCAGTCGGTCTCAAAATCGCCGCTTCAGTCGTCGATGCGAGAGATCTAGGATTTTTTTTCACCGACACTTTTTTCTTGTTTTGTAAACCGTAATTTCTTTCTTTACTGGGTATTTTATTTTTTAAATGGCAATTTCGTTATATTATTTCGGTTTGTGGGTTATATGTCTTTACCCAACTTTGTAAGGTTAGTTTTGTTAGAGACCCTTCCTACAATATCAATCTAGTAATATCATGTATATATATGGTTACTCGGAGTAATTAACCCTGTATATATATGTTGTGCTCGATCTTTGATCTAAAGTTAGTAGTAACAGAAACTTGTTAGCAGTAATATTTGCCTTTTGTTGGCAAGAATTGGGTTTGTAGCTAAGTGATGTATTGGTGGATTGATAAACTAATTTATATTGTATTCATGTTTGAGGGAAAATACCAACTCTGAACCCGTCAGATTTTTTTTTTTGAGGGGTCACATTCAGGAGACAATTGTCTCCCTCGTTTTATTCAAAATAAAATACCGAATTAAAAGGGTACATTGCGAGCCCGGTAAACCCCTAGAGTGTCATCCGAAAGAATCGATCTAACCTCTTCGGGAGCTGCGGTAAAAGAATTAAAACCAAGAGGTAAAGAGAAAGCAAGGTTAGCTAATCCGTCCGCAAGACGATTAGGTTCCCTATAAACATGAGTTACTCGGACTAACTGATATGGGTCAAATTTACCCTAAGCAACTCTCTCAAATTAAGAGATCAGTTGTAGTACTTAAGGATCGAATCCACAGAGAAGGGATAGTCACACAGCGAATTTCTAATTTCGAATTAGGCTAAGTGAGAATGTAAAACTAGAAACAGAAAGCAATTTAAAACTTAGTAAATTCAGGAGACGAAACGCTAGGTTCAGGGAAATTCTCAGGTGATCTAAATTGCAGGTCTAGACAGAATGTTAGGAATTATGAAGAACTGTTCTAGAACTCGAAACACTAATGTAAAATCAACCAACTCTCGCTGCGAAGATTATCTATGTCTAAACCCTAGAATTCCAAATCTCTTTGCAAATCCTATCGATTCAAACAAGCATTAAAGTTCAGGTTCAATTGTTCACAAAACCCTAAACCAAATCTCTTTGCGAATAGGTATTTTGCTCATCTAACATTAGTTCAGGCAATCAATAATACTCTCGCATCTATTAATTAACCTAAGATCAGATTCTAGGTCGCGAAGCTAGAATAAGCATTAAACACAAATCCAGATGAAGAACTCTAATGATTTTATCCTAACAATTTAATTCGACCTAACAATTCATTAATCACCTTTGAAAAACCCTAAACCTAACAAGCAAACTACTCAGACATGGTGAATAAAGAAAACATCATGAATAAAATAGTTTGCATAAAAGAAATCAATAGAAACAAAGGAGTTCCAAATTTGCTCTGAAGGAGACAAATTCTTCTCTCTAAAATCTCTCTAAAAATCTCTCTCTAAAATTATTGTGTATTATAAAAGTGGTTGCCTAAACAATGGCTGAAAAACTATATTTATAGGCTCAGGTACGAGTCTTCAATTCCCAAAAGGATTAGGAAAAGTCTTGGAGATTTCCTTTTCTTCAAAAACTGGAAACTTCTCGATTCTGGAAATTGGAAAACCTGGTGTCGATCGACACTACATGGTGTCGATCGACACCTTGCGTGTAATTCCAGTCTTGACTTCATCACTTCGTGACTTCATTCCATTAAGCTCCAAAATGTATCCAAATCTCCAATTTGTCTCCAATTGTACCTCAACCTGTAAAGACTCTATATAGACTCGAAAATAGCCAAAAGACTCTATAAAAACACTTATATCATGGTCTAAAAATGGGTAAAAACCATGATATATCAACTCTCCCAGACTTAGCCTTTGCTTGCCCTCAAGCAAAACAGAAACTTAGAATGAAGTAGAAGTTTGAAAACAGGAACTTTCGAGTACTTCTTCAAAACGCCACATTGATTAACACTTCTTGAATCCACATGATATAGAGCCAACCTTAGGAAATGTTCAGTGTACTTACCACAAGCTTAGCAATCTCCCAGTTCAAATCCAGATCCTTTCCTTGGTAAAAGAATCGAACTTTATCATTGGTAATGTCATAGAACTTTTCTGATTCTTTCCCTTCCTTACTGCCTGAACAAGACATTCTCATACAGCTCCCCTATTTTCTCTTCCCTTAGTCAACTTCTGCCCATTTTCAGGGTGTTCTAAGATCTTTTCATTGACTCTTCTTTTTCTTATGAAATCTCTGGAATAGTGCTACTCTCTACTTGTGTTCCTTGTGAGGAGACGTGTTCAAGAGCATCACTAATATTGTTCCTTGTGAGGAGACAGGCTCATGACAAAGGCACTATTCCCAGACTTAGACTCTTTTTTCTTTCTTTTCTATTCTCAAGGGAAGATCAAGGAGCGACTGCAATTGCCTATCTATTCGGACTGAAAGAGGAATCAAGTTCTGCGCACCTAGTTCTTATAAGGGGATCTGAACTCGCCCTGTTAGACTGATTCCACTTGCAGCTTTCTACTTAGTAAGTCCTGCAAACAACTCTCTTAACAATGGTTCTTCAAGTGTTAACTTCCTATGGTTAGTTTCTAGAAAAACCGAAAATTCCAACTGATTTTGACTCAATAAAACAAATTTTGAAAACTTTTGACTCAAGACTCTCAAAACAAAACACAAAGTCAGTAATCACCTCCCCCAGACTTAAACAACACTGTCCCCAGTGTTATCAAGCCCGAAGTTAGCTAAAAGAAAGATTAGAAACAACTTAAAAGACCAGATGGAAGACTTACCTTCGTTTGCGCATGGTGTCGATCGACATAGAGGGTGTCGATCGACACTGGTCTGAGTTGAGTCCAATGTCGCCTTTTTCAACTGACTGAAACTAGGACTTAGTAAAACTAAGACATAAATAAAAAAGAAAAACGTACCTAACAGTGGGTTGCCTCCCACTCAGCGCTCGTTTTCAGTCATTAGCTTGACTGTGTCGGGGTTCAGACGTCTGGTGGATCAGAGGGTGGCATTGAATGCTTCCCAGACGAATGTCTTCTCATCCATGGTGGTGTATAAGCATTAGGTGCATGAGAGCGACCAAGGAAATGAGGAACAGCAGCAGGGTGGGACTTGAGTTCGGGTGGGACACTTCGTTTTCCTGCAGCATCATCAAAAGAAATACCAAGCCTTCTACGAGAATCTCGTTGCTTGCATAAGTGTGTAGCATCTTTTGAACATTTGGTATTCTTATTGACAAGATCAGGAGGTTTGGAATTCATTCCAGGGAATGCGTACCTTTGCTTACTTCGAGGTTTATGAGCTGTAGGATGTGAAGGCATCTGCTTGATCAAAGGAAATGGATTTGCAGCATTGGAAAAAGCTTCTGTCGTGATCTTCGGAGGGTGTCGATCGACACATATGGTGTCGATCGACGCCGACTCTGCAGTCCGAATCTCTGCATCTTTTCTGCAACTCAGCTTTGCAATCTTGGTCTCCATGATGAAAACGTCTTCTTCCATCAACTTAGCATTGATTAGACCCTCATTTGCGCCCAAAGTCCTGAAGATATGATTGTTTCCACTCCAATCTTCAAGCTCCACATTTTTCTTAGAATTCTCAGCCAATGCCTCTTGAATAACCAGCTTGTCCTCTTGATTTTCAGTATCAAGCTCCTTGACATACCTAGCAGTAATGGCATCCGAACTTTCCATGATTTGACCTTCATTTATGGACATCTCTACTGAAAAAGCTTGACCATCAATGGTGGATGGTCCTCTTAATTTGTCCATGTCAAAGTTCATGACAACTTCACCCAAATCAAGCTCCATTTTCCCTCTTCTCACATCAATAATGGCACCAGCTGAAGCCAAAAATGATCTTCCCAGAATAAGAGGGTCTGTAGGTTCTTCATCATACTTCAAGACCACAAAGTCTGTGGGAATTATGCAGCCTTCAATCTTTAAGGGAACATCTTCTAAGACACCTTCTGGAATTCTCTTTGATCGATCAGCTAGGACAAGGGAGATCCTGGTTGGCTCGAAGTCAGTCATGCCAAGTGTAACAGCTACAGAGTGTGGCATCAAGTTGATACTTGAGCCTAGATCGCAGAGAGAACGAGGAAACCTTCCTGTTGAGATTGAGCAATCTAGCACAAAGTTCCCTGGATCTGGTAATTTCTCTGGAATCCTCCTCTGAATCACAGCACAGACTTGTTCAGAAACCCACATCTTCTTCTTCTTCCTTGGAACTATGTTCAAGAGAATTGCATTCATGTCTCTGGTAAGTAATGCTCCTTCTTCAGGACTCACACCGTTTGCAACCATTCTCTTGACATATCTTCTTAATGCAGGTGAAAGTTGGACTGCATCAACTAGGGGTAGCTCAACCATCAGCTTACTCATCATCTCCTTGCATCTGGCTTCTTCTCTCTCCTGTTTAGATCTTCTGGGAGGCAGGGGGTAGGGTATCTTAGGTTTATACACCCTTTCCTCTTCGAGTTTTGAAGGTTCAGCGCGATTTGGTGAAGTCTGGGCATGGTGTCGATCGACACCAGCATTGTGTCGATCGACACACGGGCTCGAGCTTTGGACTTCGCGAAGTTCTTCAGGTGTCGATCGACACTCTGCTGTGTCGATCGACACTGGATCTGCAGGCGCGTCTGAAGCTTCTTCTTCGATTTCCTCCAACTCCACAAGGTCTTCAGCGCTTAGATTCTTCTTCTCCTCTGGTTCCAGCTTGCTTCTTCTCCTTGTCGTGATGGCATTGACATGGTGTCTGGGATTTGTATCAGTCTTCCCAGGAAGAAATCCTTCTTGTCTCTTCAAAGCTCCAGCAGTTTGAGCTACTTGAACATCCAATTGCCTGACATGAGTACCTAGAGACTCAATTTTTCCATTCAGATCCGTGTACAAGGTGTCAATCTTCCCATTGAAGTCCACTGTCATCTTTTGTTGGCCCTCCAGAAGTTGCTCTAGCATAGACTCCACTTTATTGTCTTGTGCAGGAGGCTTCTGGTAAGAAGAAGAACCATAAGTTCTATTGAAGCTGTTGCTCTGAAAAGGCTTCTGGTAAGAAGAACCATAGCCTTGCTGATTGTTGAATCTCTGTCCTTGAAAACCAGCTCCATTTATGTAGTTAACCCCTTCTTCTTCATGCTCAAAAGTATCAACTTCATTAGCAAAGTGAACTTGCTTTTTCCCCATCAAGATGTCCAGCTTCTTGTTGACTTCTGCAATTTGGCTTCCTCCATTCACTCCAGCGTGTTGTCTTCTTTCGAAGTCTGCGTTCTTGGTGCTGTTACTAGAGGCCAAATTCTCTATAAGCACTACCGCGCCAGCTGGGTATCTGGTGTTGAAGTTGCCATTGCTTGCTGCGTCTAAAGCCATCTGGTACCTCCAATCAATCCCTCGGTAAAAGATACCGATAAGCTGCGGCTCGCTGAAACCATGATGTGGGCAGTCCCTCTGGTAAGATTTGAACCTCACCCAAGAAGCCTTGAATGCTTCAGTGGGTCCTTGAGAGAATGTAGTGATCTTCATCCTCAGCTCCTCGGATCTCGCGTCATCAAAGAAATTGCACAGGAATGCATTCTTTGTATCTTCCCATGTAGTCAAGGATCCTGGTGGCAACTGCTTCAGCCAGTATGATGCATCTCCAGCAAGCGAGTAAGGGAAAAGCTTGCAGAAGAGATAATCATATGTAACTCCATTAGCCTTGATGCTTGAGGCTAAGTCCTCGAATCTTTCAACGTGGTCCATGGGATGCTCGTTAGGAAGACCATGGAAGGGATGCTGAGCCACCAATGTGTAGTAAGCAGGCTTCAGCTCGAAGTCATTCCTCTGAAATGCAGGAGGACGGATCGCAGCTCTATTAGCATAGAACTGGTCTGGGCGGTTGTACTCGCCTAACGTTCTTCCACGTCCAGCTTCTGCACCGGCGATTTGTATCGCTGGTTCGACTATGACGGCGCCAGCCTCATCAAGTCTCTGTCCTTGGGCGTTCCTTCTGTTGCCCTGCAGGTCAACAAAGTCGCCTGCCTCGTTGCGTATCATGATCACAGGATCAGCCATCTCTGTTCGCGCAGGGTGTCGATCGATGCTGTTAGTGTCGATCGACGCTCTTGCAGTCTTGCGGTTCGTACGTTCCAAACGACTTATTTCCTGGTTGAGTGCGATTAGTTCTTTGTCTTTGTTGCTTCTGGTACTTAGCATGCACCTGAAAGCAAAAAGTAAAAACTAAATTAGTAACCAAAAACAAAAATTAAAAACCTAGACAAAATTCTAATACTAGAAATCTGTAGGCAACTAATCTCCTTCCCCGGCAACGGCGCCAAAATTTGATATGGGTCAAATTTACCCTAAGCAACTCTCTCAAATTAAGAGATCAGTTGTAGTACTTAGGGATCGAATTCACAGAGAAGGGATAGTCACACAGCAGTTTTCTAAATTCGAATTAAGCTAGAAAGAAAGATGGAATTTAAAACACAGAAAGCAATTAAAAACGGTGTAAGTTCAGGAGACGAAACGCTAGGTTCAGGGAAATTCTCAGGTGATCTAAATTGCAGGTCTAGACAGGATGTTAGGAAATATGAAGATCTGTTCTCGAACTCGAATCACTAATGTAAAATCAACCAACTCTCGCTGCGAAGATTATCTATGTCTAAACCCTAGAATTCCAAATCTCTTTGCAAATCCTATCGATTCAAACAAGCATTAAAGTTCAGGTTCAATTGTTCACAAAACCCTAAACCAAATCTCTTTGCGAATAGGTATTTTGCTCATCTAACATTAGTTCATGCAACAATAATACTCTCGCATCTATTAATTAACCTAAGATCAGATTCTAGGTCATGAAGCTAGAATAAGCATTAAACACAAATCCAGATGAAGATTTCTAATGATTTTATTCTAACAATTTAATTCGACCTAACAATTCATCAATCACCTTTGAAAAACCCTAAACCTAACAAGCAAACTACTCAGACATGGTGAATAAAGAAAACATCATGAATAAAATAGTTTGCATAAAAAAAATCAATAGAAACAAAGGAGTTCCAAATTTGCTCTGAAGGAGACAAATTCTTCTCTCTAAAATCTCTCTAAAAATACTACAATGACATGAGTAGTAGGGATTAATTGAAAGTGAAAAAAATCCCGCTATCAATTTGGCGCCGTTGCCGGGGAACTAAGTAGATTTATCATTAGGATTTCAATTTTCTTCAGACTAAGCTTTCGTTTGTTTTTGTTTGTTTGGTTACTAACTTTCTTTCAAGTGTTTGTTCTTTTTGCAAGGCACAATCACAAGGGAGAAAGTATGGATTCGGATATAGCTTCATTGTTGAAGACTATATTAGAGAATCAAGAGAGAGGGATGGCTTGGGACCCCACAAGCCACCATGGTTTTGAAAGCTCATCCACTTATCAAGGAGGACTTATGGATGCAAATTTTGCTCAAGGGAACCAATGTGGATATAGTGAGAGATATCAATCTTGGGACATAGAGTATGATCAAGAAGCAACCTATTCTTCCCAAATCTCTTATGAAGAAGAGAATCTCAGCTTAGCGAAATCAATTTTGGAAGAGCAAGAGAAGTTTAAAGAGAGCATTCGCATGCTTGACTTCAAGATTAGCTCTCCTACTCCATGTCCAAGAGTTGTTGCATCATCACTGAAACAAGAGTTTTTGCTCTTGTAAGCAATTCCTCAATTGCTCATATCATTGCAATGTTTGAGGTATCAATCCATCTTGGGAGATGATTCAATAAGAATGCAAAGTTTTGTTTAAGCTAAGCTAAATTAAAAGGTTTAAGGTGATAAGCAAGAATTAAAATAAGAAACACAACCTAAGAGAGAGACTACAAGTTCAATAATATGAAACTAAGCCTTAATTACTACTAATCAAGTACTAATGATGCAATTAACTACTAATTAGGATTATCAAATTATTAAAAAACGAAACCTAGGGATGAAATCATTGATTTGGGAAACCAAATGGAAAATCTTACAATCATTTAAGCAACTAATCAAGCCATCTCTATGCCTAGAACACTAATTAAAGACTAATCCATGATGTGTGGCACTAATCTCTTCACTAATCACCCTAATGAACTAATGTTGTTTTAGCATTAAAATGATTAGCAAGCATGAATAGCAAGTCTAATAGCATGATAAACACCCTAGATTACTAATGATGTTTTAGGCTAGGTATGTAAATCTCTTATTAAGTTGGTTCAAGCATTTCATCAAATACTTGGTGGGTGTATGAAATGCTTATGATCCAAATAGCAAAAGATTAGCTATTTGCCATTAAGAACACCTTAATAAGAAAAGAGATGAAAGAATCTAACCTAGATTGCAAGATTGAACCATTAGAAAACCCTAAATCTAACCCATCCCCAAGTTCCTAATGAACTACTCACTAATCATATTTAAACCCATCAAATCAAAGATAAGAGAAAGATTAAACATGATTAGAGAAAAGATTAATGGAAGTTCAAGGTAGATATTGCATAAAACTTAAAAGATTCAAAGCAAAATACAAGACTTTTCTCAAAGTGGCTAAAAGGTTTTGACAAGACTAGAGAGAATAAAACTTCCTCTCTAAAAATTAGGTCTAGAGAGTATTTATAGGAGGGACCCATGATGATGAAAAAAGAAAACGTTTGGGTTCGGATCGACGTGTTCATCGATCCAGTTCGTCGATCTGAACCCCTGCCGAATTGGTTCGATGTCCTTCGTCGATCCAAGTCATCGATCCATATCCTTGTCTCTCGGCTTCTTCTTGTTGGCGTTTGGGTTTGGTTCGACGACTTCGTCGATCCATGTCGTCGAACCGAACCCCTGGAAAATTGGTCCGACGTACTTCGTCGATCTGTTTCATCGATCCGAACCCCTGGAAGTTTGGATCAACGTGCTCGTCGATCCAACTCGTCGATCCAGCGCGAGAATTCTTCTCCTTCATCTTCTTGGTGACTCCTTTCTCCTCCAAGTGCTATGCAATCCTTCTCCAGCACCCATCCCTTGTCCAGCATTATATGTTCTAACCTTAATTAAAACCTTTTAGTACAACAATTCAAACTGAGAAGCATAATATATAAGTTAAATCAGAGTGTCAGACATGATTCAGAGAATAACTCATTTTCAGAACATTTAAACAGCCAATAACATATCAAGTTCTAAATCGTAATTAAACTCTGACACATAGGAATCATGACTAAGTGAGGCTTAAATTGCTTGATAAAAAGTGATTCACTATTAGTTTAAACAGAACATGAATCGTTGAAAAAGCAAAAGAACCGAATACAAATAGAGTTTTCTAGACAAACTAATCTAGAGTAAAGTGTCCAATTTGATGGTTTATCTGCTTTAATTTAACAGATTCAACCAAAATCCAGAATTGTTCCTTCTCTATCTAAGGCAAATCCCACAATCGCAAAGAACAAATGCAACAAATTAGATTAAGAAAGAAAGAACTACCTGCGATTACAACAATGATTCGGACTGAGATGGATAATGGGGCCGTCGACGGATGATGAAATTGGGACCGCCGAAAGGGTTAGTGGCTGCAGCAAGCTCCGACAGTGGTGGCAGTGAGGTTCGTCGGTGGCTAGATCCGATAGTGGCGGCTGCGAGGTTTGTGAAAATTGGGTTTGTCTAGGTCAAAGATATGTTTTCTATTAGTTTTGGTGGAAAGGGGGAAAAAACATAATATTGGCGGAAACCACGAAATTTTTACTAAGTGTTGGCGGAATACTTGGATTTATCTTCCCACTTACAGATTTTCTATCTTAGCGTTTATTCAACGCTATTATAGTGCAATCAAAATCCCAAAATCATATTTGATAGCAGTTGTAAATTCTGTGCTATCGTAAAGTGCTATAAATGCCCAGATTTTTTGTAGTGAATTCATTCTCAAGGAGAAGTCAAAGATTAAAAGAGAGGATGAGAAGACAAACCTTGGTTCCATGCAAGTGCAAGGCCGAAATCAACTAACGAATCAAAATTAGCACAGAATTTCGAAATTATAGCACTTGAAATCAAAGGATTTGATGAAGAATTGAGAGAGAAAAGTGAAAAACAAGTTCTTGTTCTTATGAAAACTAGAATTTCGTGGGTGAAAGTGATTTTTGGGAAGAAGGAGTCTTTTAATCCCCTAAAATCGGTCTAATCTAAGTGAGGAAGTCAACATTAAACCGGTCAAAGGAAGGAGGAAAAGTCAAGCAAACCTGTTTTTAGGAGTGGATCGACGTGTTCGTCGGACAGGTTCGTCGATCCAAACCCCTGGAAAACTTGGATCGACGTGTTCATCGATCCAGTTCGTCGAACTCAACCCCTGGGAACTTGGATCGACGTGTTCGTCGAACCAACTCGTCGAACCAACACCCTGGAAATTTGGTTCGACGACTTACGTCGATCCAAGTCGTCGATCCAGTCTTAAAACTTTCTTCCTTACTCTTTTCTCCAAGCCAAAGTTCTCCATACTCAACCTAAAACTTTCAAAAACTCAAAGAAACATAATCATAGTACTAAATGAAAAATATATACATGGATAACCATGGGAATGCCTCCCAAGAGCGCTTGTTTAACGTCATTAGCTCGACTTTTCAAACCTTTTTAGGCAAGAGTGGGATCTTGAAGAAGACATGAGCTTGCCTCTTCCTTAGATTCATTCACCAAGTATGGCTTCACCCTATGGCCATTTACTGTGAAACTTTCCCCAATCTTCCCCATCAAAGTGATAGCTCCATAAGGCAAGACTTCTTGAATCTCAAAAGGGCCTCCCCACCTTGACTTGAGCTTACCCGGGAATAACTTCAATCTTGAATTGTAGAGAAGGACTTTGTCACCAACACTCAGCTCTTTCTTCACCATCCTCTTATCATGGAAAGCCTTAGTTCTCTCCTTGTAGATCCTTGAGCTTTCATAAGACTCAAGCCTAATCTCCTCAAGCTCTTGGAGTTGAATCAATCACTTCTCTTGGGCTGTCTTTATGTTATAGTTGAGAAGCTTCACAGCCCACAAAGCCTTGTGTTCAATCTCCACTGGTAAATGGCAAGCTTTCCCATACACAAGGTTGAAAGGAGACCTTCCTATTGGTGTCTTGAAAGCTGTTCTATAGGCCCATAAATCATCATCAAGCTTGATTGCCCAATCCTTCCTTGTTATACCCACTGTTTTCTCTAGAATAGCCTTGATCTCACGGTTTGAGACTTCTACTTGACCACTAGTTTGAGGGTGGTAAGGAGTGGCCACCTTATGCTTGACACCATGTTTGCTCAATAACCCTTCAAAGACCTTGTTGATGAAATGGCTTCCCCCATCACTAATCACAACTCTTGGAACACCAAACCTTGGGAAGATTATACTCTTGAACATCTTCACCACAACCTTGGAGTTATTGGTAGGACTTGTAATGGCTTCTACTCACTTGGAGACATAATCAACTGCTACCAAGATATACTTGTTTCCATAAGAAGATGGGAAAGGTTCCATGAATTCTATGCCCCATACATCAAACAACTCCACTTCTAAGATAGGGTTTTGGGGCATCTCATCCCTCTTGCTTATGTTTCCTTTTTTTTTTCAATGTTCACATGTCTTGATGAACTCATGAGTGTCCTTGAACAATGTAGGCCACCAAAATTCGCTTTGAAGAACCTTTGTAGCTGTCTTGAAAGTGGCAAAATGACCTCCATACTTGGACCCATGGCAATGAAAAATCACACTCTCAACCTCTTCTTGTGCCACACACCTTCTATAGATCCCATCAGCACACCTTTTGTAGAGATAATGCTCATCCCAATAGAAGTGTGATACATCCCTCATAAACTTTTTCTTATGATAGTTGTTGAGATGTGTTGGTTCCTCATTGCACACCAAGTAGTTAACAAAATCAGCATACCAAGGCTCACCCTTGACCTCTATACCTTGAATCTCTTCAAGCTTCCTTCCAAATCCATGTGCACTAGCAATGCTCTTGATCATCATAATTTGCTCCTCCGGTAGGGAATCATTGATTGGAAAGCATCTTCAATCCTCATCCTTGACAAATTATCAGCTACACCGTTCTCCACACCCTTCTTGTCAACTATCTCCATGTCAAACTCTCGAAGAAGTAAGATCCATCTAAGGAGCCTTGGCTTAGTCTCCTTTTTAGCATAGATGTGGCGCAATGCAGCATGATTGGTGTAGACTATCACCTTTGAACCCACCAAATAGGATCTGAATTTCTCAAAAGCAAACACCACAGCCAAGAGTTCTTTTTCTGTTGTTGCATACTTGGTTTGAGCATCATCAAGTGTCCTACTAGCATAGTAGATCACATGTAGCTTCTTCTCTTTCCTTTGCCCAAGCACAGCCCCAACTGCATAATCACTAGCATCTGCCATGATCTCAAATGGTAGACTCCAATCCGGTGCTTGCACAATAGGAGCACTCACAAGGGCTTTCTTGATTGTCTCAAAGACTTGCAAGCATTCCTTATCAAACTGAAATTCCACCTCTTTACAAAGAAGCCTTGTCATAGGCCTAGCAATCTTGGAGAAATCCTTGATGAATCTCTTATAGAACCCCGCATGCCCAAGGAAACTCCTTATGCCTTTCACATTGGTTGGTGGCGCCATCTTGACCATAACATCTATCTTGGCCTTGTCCACTTCTATACCATCTTCAGAAATCTTATGACCCAACACAATCCCTTGGTTGACCATGAAGTGGCACTTCTCCCAATTAAGAACCAAGGGAGACTCTTCACATCTTTGTAGAACCCTGCAAAGATTAGCAAGACATGCAGAAAAAGAGGCACCATACACAGAAAAGTCATCCATAAAAACTTCTACCATTTCCTCAATAAGATCGGAGAAGATACTCATCATGCACCTTTGAAAGGTAGCTGGAGCATTACATAACCCAAATGGCATCCTTCGATATGCAAAGGTACCATAAGGGCATGTGAAAGTGGTCTTCTCTTGATCATTAGGATGAATGGGTATTTGAAATAACCCACTATATCCATCAAAGAAACAATAGAAAGGATGGTTAGCCAATCTCTCAAGCATTTGGTCAATAAAAGGAAGAGGAAAATGATCTTTTCTAGTAGAAGCATTAAGTTTTCGGTAATCAATGCACATTCTATGGCCGGTGATAGTTCTAGTTGGTATCAATTCATCCTTTTCATTCTTAATCACAGTGATTCCACCCTTCTTAGGGACAACATGCACCGGGGAAACCCAAGTGCTGTCACTAATAGGATAGATCACATTAGCTTCTAAAAGTTTCAAGATTTCCTTTTTCACTACTTCCTTAAGGTTTGGGTTTAATCTCCTTTGGTGTTCAATTGAGGAAGTATTTTCATTCTCAAGGTGAATCCTATGAGTACAAAGTATAGGAGATATGCCCTTGATATCATTCAAAGAGTAACCAATAGCTCTCCTATACTTTCTCAACTCATTAAGGAGAGAGTTGAGCTCATCATCACTCATGTTTTCATTTACAATGATGGGATAAGAAGAGTTAGGGCCTAGGAAAGCATACCTTAATCCAATGGGGAGTGGTTTGAGCTCCACTTTTGGAGCTTTGAGTTCACTCCAATCCTCATGAAGGTCTTTAGCCAATTCGCCATCCTCAAGCGCCTCTAGCCTTTCCTCTTGTCCTTGACTTGAAGCCTCAAACCTCATGGATCCCTTGTCTTGGTTACCTTCTTCTTTACCCTCACATGAAGCTACCAATCTTGTTAAGCTTTCCTCCCCATCTAGTGCCTTGCGTGCATCAAACATTTGCATGTATGCTAGTGTTTCCTCATGCAAATACCCATTCTCTCCATGTGGCTTGGTGAGAGCTACACTAAGATGGTCTTCTTGAGCTATTTCCTCTAGTAACTCATCGGCCAACTCATCCATAGTCTCAATGTAGAATGCTTGACCATCAATGGTTGACTTCCTCAAGGTCTCCTTTATGTCAAACTTCAACTCAACCACTTTTCGAAGATGCAAACTAATCTTCCCATGCTTCATATCAATGATAGCACCAGCTGTAGCTAGGAAAGGTCTTCCCAAAATCAAAGGATCCTTTGGCTCCTCATCCATCTTTAGTACCATGAAATCCGTGGGAATGATGAAGTTGCTAACCTTGAGAGGCAAATCCTCAAGAACTCCAATAGGCATCCTCACACTCCTATCCGCAAGTATTAGAGAGATTCCACACTCCTTGTACTTGGTGAAACCAAGCTTCTTAGCTATTGAATAGGGCATGAGGTTGATGCTAGCTCCAAGATCACACAAGCAATTTTCAAACCCAAGAGGACCTAGGGCGCATGGTATAGTGAAAGAACCGGGGTCTCCAAGCTTCTTTGGTATCACATTGCTTTGAATAATTGCACTACACTCTTGAGTAAGCAATATAACTCCTTGGATGTCCCTTGCTCTTTGTTCCACGGTATCCTTCAAGAACTTAGCATATTGTGGAATCATCATAAAATCATCCACCAAAGGCATCTTGAGCTCAATGTCTTTGATTTGTTTGTCAAACATAGCCTTGTATTTCTCCACCAATTGTTTCTTAAACCTCCCGGGGAAAGGAAGCTTAGGCTTGTAAGGTGGAGGAACAAAGGTGGACTCCTTTTGTTGCACATCTTCTTTTGGCTTCTCTTTTACCACTTCTTTGCTTCTCTTTGCAATATACACATCATCAAATGTTATAGCATCTTGAGTTTTTTCAAAGCTATCCTCCCCATCTTGGATTTTAATTTCCTCATTGATCAAAGGACTTGTCCTTGGAGGCAACTCCTTTCCACTTCTCAAAGTAATAACATTGATGTATTCCTTGGGGTTTGTCTCACACTTTCCCGGTAGAGTGCCTTGAGAGTTTGAGCTAGAAGCCTTGCCTTTCTCAAGTTGCTTGAACTTTTGTTGAAGACCCCCAATTTGAGTAGCAAGTTCATCAAGTGAAGAATCCATCCTTGTGTTAATTTCAGCAATCTTCTTTTCCATGTTAGTATCACTATTGGCTTGACCTTGAAGTATTTGTTGAAGCATAAGCTGAACATTGTCTTGTGGAGGACCTTGTGAAGTTTGATTAAAACCCAGTGGAGCATTGCCTTGGTTAAACTTTTGCCCACCAAAGTTGCCTTGGTTTCCTCCTTGGTAGTTAGGCCTTGATGCATAACCCTTTTGTTGATTGTTGTAAGGCACAAAAGGTTTGTTTTGAGTAGCTTGTGGAGGATAGACTTGATCTCCGGGGTTGGCTACATTAGTACTTCTATAAGAGAGGTTGTTATTCCCCTTATAGTTGTTGTTTGAGTAGTTGTTGTAGCCTCCTTGGTCACCCACGAAATTTACCACCTCTTGGCCCTCTTGATACTCAACTTGATCCTCACAATCCTCTTGGTTTTCTTCCACAAAATGTACATGCCTTTGATTTGTAGACATAAGCTTGTCCATCTTGTCATGTAGAGATTTCATCTCTTTCTTTGTAGACTCATACTCACTTCCCCTTGGAGCTCTATCATTGTCTTCATTGTAATTACCATCACTCAAGGCAAGATTCTCAACAAGCTCCAACCCATCTTCTACTTCTTTGCCTAAGAAGTTCCCATTACTTGCGGTATCAAGAAGCATTCTAATCTTTGGAAGGACACCTCTATAGATGGTGCTTAGGAGAGACTCTTGTGTGAAGCCATGATGAGGGCATTGCATAGTGTAGCCCTTGAATCTTTCCCATGCTTCATTGAAAGACTCATTGTTCTTTTGAGTGAAGCTAGAGATCTCATTCCTCAACTTGGCTGTCCTTGAGTTGGAGAAGAACTTAGATAGGAAAGCTTTCTTGCATTCATCCCAAGAGGTGATTGTACCTTGAGGCAAGTTTTTCTCCCATTGCCTTTCTCTATCCCCAAGAGAGAAGGGAAAGAGTCTTAGCTTGAAAGCATCCTCACTCACACCATTCATCTTGAATAACCCACAAACTCTATCAAAGTTATTCAAGTGATCAAGGGGATCTTCCATAGGCAAACCATGGAATTTGTCTTGTTGAACCATGGAGATGAAAGCTGGCTTTACTTCAAAGGTGTTGTTGTGAACCGGTGGAGGTTGAATACCATATCTATTTTGGTGAATATTTGGAGCATCACCAGCCCCTATGGTTCTCCCTTGTCTAGGCGCATGCAAGTTGTTTCCATTGCCCCTTGGAGCTTACTCATTTCCATTATGAGCTTGATTGGCATGCGCCACTGGTGGAGGGTCTTGAACTCTTTGTTGTTCTTCCATTCTCAACCTTTCTAACCTTGCAGCTTCCCTTCTTGCAATCTTAGCAACCCTTACCAACTGATCAATCTCTTGAAAGCCTTGGAAGTTGTTGTCTCCTTGTGATCTTAGGTGCATCCAAGGGAAACTGAAATCTAGAAAATGAAATGGTCAATAAACACAAAAGTATTACTTAGTCTCAAACTAAACTCAAATCTTAATGATCAAAGAATTCCAATATGGCAACAGCGCCAAATTGAAACAAGACTTTTTAGTCTTGCTAGCAATTCCTCAATTGCTCATATCATTGCAATATTTGAGGTATCAATCCATCTTGGGAGATGATTCAATAAGAATGCAAAGTTTTGTTTAAGCTAAGCTAAATTAAAAGGTTTAAGGTGATAAGCAACAATTAAAATAAGAAACACAACCTAAGAGAGACACTACAAGTTCAATAATATGAAACTAAGCCTTAATTACTACTAATCAAGTACTAATGACGCAATTAACTACTAATTAGGATTAACAAATTACTAAAAACGAAACCTAGGGATGGAATCATTGATTTGGGAAACCAAATGGACAATCTTGCAATCATTTAAGCAACTAATCAAGCCATCTCTATGCCTAGAACACTAATTAAAGACTAATCCATGATGTGTGGCACTAATCCCTTCACTAATCACCCTAATGAACTAATGATGTTTTAGCATTAAAATGATTAGCAAGCATGAATAGCAAGTCTAA
The DNA here is from genome assembly GCA_020283515.1 of Alliaria petiolata. Lineage (NCBI taxonomy): Eukaryota > Viridiplantae > Streptophyta > Magnoliopsida > Brassicales > Brassicaceae > Alliaria > Alliaria petiolata. The sequence continues at coordinate 142,555,694 of JAHZTW010000001.1, read as the reverse complement.
TAGCATGATAAACACCCTAGACAACTAATGATGTTTTAGGCTAGGTATGTAAATCTCTTATTAAGTTGGTTCAAGCATTTCATCAAACACTTGGTGGGTGTATGAAATGCTTATGATCCAAATAGCAAAAGATTAGCTATTTGGCATTAAGAACACCTTAATAAGAAGAGAGATGAAAGAATCTATCCTAGATTGCAAGATTGAACCATTAGAAAACCCTAAATCTAACCCATCCCCAAGTTCCTAATGAACTACTCACTAATCATATTTAAACCCATCAAATCAAAGATAAGAGAAAGGTTAAACATGATTAGAGAAAAGATTAATGGAAGTTCAAGGTAGATATTGCATAAAACTTAAAAGATTCAAAGCAAAATACAAGACTTTTCTCAAAGTGGCTAAAAGGTTCTTGACAAGACTAGAGAGAATAAAACTTCCTCTCTAAAAATTAGGTCTAAAGAGTATTTATAGGAGGGACCCATGAGGATGACAAAAAGAAAAAGTTTGGGTTCGGATCGACGTGTTCATCGATCCAGTTCGTCGATCCGAACCCCTGCCGAATTGGTTCGATGTCCTTCGTCGATCCAAGTCATCGATCCGTATCCTTGTCTCTCGGCTTCTTCTTGTTGGCGTTTGGGTTTGGTTCGACGACTTCGTCGATCCATGTCGTCGAACCGATCCCCTGGAAAACTGGTCCGACGTACTTCGTCGATCTGTTTCATCGATCCGAACCCCTGGAAGTTTGGATCGACGTGCTCGTCGATCCAACTCGTCGATCCAGCGCGAGAATTCTTCTCCTTCATCTTCTTGGTGACTCCTTTCTCCTCCAAGTGCTATGCAATCCTTCTCCAGCTCCATCCATGCCTCCATAGTGTCCTTTTTACCTGATCAAGACTCCAAATGCACCAAAACATGCAAAAGAACATGCAAAGAGATCCTAGACTCTATATGGTCGAAATGCAATACAATGATGCTAAATAAGGGTTCTAAATGATGAAAAACTTACACTAAATGGAGAGAAATATGATGCAAAATATAGACATATCAATCACATGTGGAGTCCATCAACACCAAAATTACCCAATGGAATGAGGAACAAGAGGATAAAGCTCAAATCAATGACGAACTCCAACAAGAAGCTGAAGAGTCTATAGAAGAATTCTTCAAAGTTGTAGAGGATCCAGTGAGCTTTCCAATGCCGTTGGAGTCATGTCATTCGAACCCCGGGTTAGAACGTTACCGCTATTTTAATCCATATTAAGCAGATGCATCGAGCTACTAAGGTCGATACGGTCCGACCGAGAAGATGGAGCATGCATATCGAGCATTTGTATCGAGCTACCAAGCTCGATACAAACCAACAGGAAGGCTGAAGATGGTGTGTCGAGCATTTGTATCGAGCTAGTAAGCTCGATACAATCTTTAGCAACATATCGAGCTTCATATCGAGCTACCTAGCTCGATACAGATCCATGGAGGGTAAAGATCGCACCAGAAGAAGGCTTTCCCGTCTGATTCAGTATTCACTTGCTTCATGAAAGATGTATAAAATGTAATCCGCTTTCACGTGGACGTGGTTTCAAGTCATTACGAGCTGCGCTTAGGGAGATATGGCGATTTCCGCAAGACTGCTCCTCCGGGTCAAAACCCGGTTTGTTCCGGGTTGACCCATTTTGACCTCCTTCCCTATAAATACTTAAAAACCTAATTTTTATGTATCTTCCCTTGTGATTAAACACAAAATCGACCCTTTGTGGTTTAAAGGAGATTTGGAAGATTTCTTTTAAGTTTAACCCAATTTGATTCTTGTTTCTTCTAATCTTTCTTTCCCTATTCATCTAATAATGTTTACTAACACTTCTTGCATGAGATTTGTTAGATTAGCTATGATTAGTGAGTAGTATTTTTAGGATCTAGGGATGAGGTAAATTAGGGTGAGATTAGGGTTGATCTATGATGTTTAGGACTTAGACTTTTAAAATCCTTTCTTGTTTAGTGATCTTAATGATAGATTAGCTGTGAGAAAAGTGATTTAGACCAAATGGCATTTCCCACCCACATGGTGTTTGATGAAATTCCCCAACCAACTAAATCAAGAGATTTACATGCTTAGCCTATGGAAGTAGAAGTCTAAGGTGTTTATTGGTAGATTAGAACTGAATATTAATGCTTGTTGATTATCTTTTCACTAATGATGATTAGCTCTTGATAAGGTAATTAGCAAAAGGATTAGTGCCATGAGAGTGGATTAGTCTTGCTTAGAGTTCTAAACCTAAAGATTAGCATTTATGTGATTGTTTGAACATCATAGGTTAGCACCCAAAGTCCATAACCTCATCCTAGGATTCGATTTTCTCTTTGTTAGATTTCGAATTTATGTTTGCTTCTTGTTCTTGTTTTTAATTTGATTTGCTAGCTTAAGTCGCTAGCTTTGTTTGATTTTATTTCGTTTAGATTGTTAGATAAAAAAACCCCATCTTAATTTATTTTGCTTAGCTTAAATAGTTATATGTATTTTTAGTGTTGTTAATCCTAACCCCTAGGGATTGACATCTCAAATACTACAATGACATGAGTAGTAAGGATTAATTGAAAGCGGAAAAAATCCCGCTAGGGATAAATGGAAAGTGGCAAAAATTCCGCTATCAATTTGGCGTCGTTGCCGGGGAACTAAGTAGATTTATCATTAAGATTTCAAATTTTCTTGAGACAAAGCTTTCTTTTGTTTTTGTTTGTTTGGTTACTAATTTTCTTTCAAGTGTTTGTTCTTTTTGCAAGGCACAATCACAAAGGAGAAAGCATGGATTCGGATATAGCTTATTGTTGAAGACTATATTAGAGAATCAAGAGAGAAGGATGGCTTGGGACCCCACAACCCACCATGGTTTTGAAAGCTCATCCACTTATAAAGGAGGACTTATGGATGCAAATTTTGCTCAAGGGAATCAATGTTGATATAGTGAGAGATATCAATCTTGGGACATGGAGTATGATCAAGAAGCAACCTATTCTTCCCAAATCTCTTATGAAGAAGAGAATCTCAACTTGGCAAAATTGATTTTGGAAGAGCAAGAGAAGTTTAATGAGAGCATTCACATGCTTGAATTCAAGATTAGCTCTCCTACTCCATGTTCAAGAGTTGTTGCAACATCACATGTGGAGTCCATCAACACCAAAATTACCAATGGAATGAGGAACAAGAGGATAAAGCTCAAATCAATGATGAACTCCAACAAGAAGCTGAATGGTCAATAGAAGAACTTGAAGCTCTTCTTGGATGCATGGTTGATGAGAATCTTGTTATAAGATATGAAGATCCTTGTGAAGGTGATTTGGTTTTTGATTGCATAGGGAATGCAAGTGAGAACTCAATTGTTGAGAAAGAGCTCTCAACCAAGAAGGAAACACATGTGCAACTCATTTCCAAGATGGAGATAAAGGATAGTCACATTGAAGAAGCCTCCAAGGAGGGTGAAGAAGATGAATCTCCAATGGCACAACCCTTCGCCAAGTATCTTGGTTTAATCTCCACCAATGAAGAGAGCATTGACGATCCATGGAAGTTATCCTTTGAGGAGGTTAGGATGCAAGAGTTTAGGGATGGTTTTATGATGAGTATGATCCCGGTGATCCGAGCTTCAACATGTCGAGCTAGAGACTTAAAAACAAGCCCACTTAGGAGGCATTCTCATGTTTATCCTAGTAAAAGGGATGTTGGAGGCCATGGAGCATGGTACAAGGTCGAATTTGCCCAAGAAAAAGTCTCCAAAGCTTTCTCTAACTCCTCCTCCTCTTCACGTTTTTGAGGTATTGATAGGGGTCTAGTTTTACCCTAATAAATCTACTGCAAGTGCACAACAAACGCAGTTGAAGTACAAGGGGTATCGAATCCCAAGAGAAGTAGATACTACGCTATGGTTTCTAATTTTGGATTATGCCAAGTCAAATAGGTATTTAAAGTAAATTAAACTAGGCGAATAAAATAGATGTGATTAAAGCGGTTGTAAGTTCAGGAGACGAAGGCGCTAGGCAAGGATGATTATCAGGTTGATTCAGAGATTGCAGAAGTTAAATTGTCAGGAAATTATTAAGAACCGTCTAGAACTCGAAACGCTAATTCAAAACTAATCAACTCTCGTTGCAGAAGTTATCTATGCCTAAATTCCAGAAAACCAAATCTCTTTGCGAGTTCTAACAATTTAGACAAGCATTAATGTTCAGGTTCGATATTGTTCACAAAATACCTAAACCAAATCTCTTTGCGAATAGATATTTTGCTCATCTATGATTAGGTCAGATTATCAATAATGCTCTCGCATCTATTAAACAACCTAAGGTTTGATTTCTAAGTGATCAAATCAGAAATCAATATAAGTACAAATCAAGATGAAGAACCAAGTGATTTTTCTAACAAGATAATAATTCTACAAACTCATCATCAACCCTAAATCACCCTAACCTAACTAGCAAATTACTCAGACATAGAGATGAAATCACAAATCATGGCTGAAATAAATTGCATAAAAAGAATAGAGAATGATACAGGGGTTCGAAATCTGGCTCGGATGAGAAAGAATTGTCTCCCCAAAAGCTCAGGATCAATCTCTCTCTAAGTCTCAAAAACCCTAAATTATGAAAAGTGTCTTTGGCTAAACAATGCCAGAAAACTATTTATAGAAGGGGATTTTTCGTCCAGGGGCAGATTTGTAATTCTTCAAACTTGAGCTCTTTCCTTTTTCTGATTGGAATCGATGAACTTTGGCCGACCTTGTCCTGGTGTCGATCGACACTGATGGTGTCGATCGACACTCAGCTCGTAAATTCACTCTTCTGACTTCATCACTTCAGCTGCTTCTCCAGAATGCTCCAAAACGTTCCAGAATCTCCCATTTAACTCCAAGTGTTCTCCATCCTGTAAAGACTCAAATAGGACTCGAAAACTAACAAAAGACTCTATAAAAACACCTATATCATGGTCTAAAAATGGGTAAAAACCATGATATATCAACTCCCCCAGACTTAGCTTTTGCTTGCCCTCAAGCAAAACAGAAACTAAGTATAGAGTCGAGGTTTGAAAACAGGAACTCTCGAGTACTTTTTCAGAACGCCACAGATGTTAACACTCTTGAATCCACATGCTATAGAACCAACCTTAGGTAGTGTTCAATGTACTTACCACAAGCTTAGCAATCTCCCAGTTCAAATCCAGACCCTTTCCTTGGTAAAATATTCGAACTCTAACAATGGCAATGCTACAGAACTTTTCTGATTCTTTTCTCTTCCTTAGTGCCTGAACAAGATATACTTTCTACAGACTCTCCTATTTTCTCTTCCCTTAGTCAACTTCTGCCCATTTTCTGGGTGTTCTACAGATCTTTTCATTGACTTTTTCTTAAGTCTTGGAATAGTGCTGCTCCTACTTGTGTTCCTTGTGAGAAGACAGGTTCATGAGCTCTCACTAATATTGTTCCTTGTGAGGAGACATGCTCATGAGGTTCTTTGCACTATTCCTTCTCAGACTTCTTATTTTATTTTATTTTATTTTTTTTTCTTTTTTCAAAGGAAGATCAAGGAGAGACTGCAGATTTCTATTCTTATTCAAAACTGAAAGATGAATCAAGTTCTGCGCATACCTAGTTCTTGTAAGGGGATCTGAATTCGCCCTGTTAGACTGATCCACTTGCACTTTTCTACTTAGTAAGACCCGAAATCAATTGCTATAGCCATGGTCCATCAAGTGTCAACAATCTGCGGTTAAGTTCCTAGAAATACTGAAAGTCCCAACTGGTTTTGACTCAATAAAACAGATTTTTGACACAAAAACAGACTCAAAAGAAAACACAATGTTAGCAACCACCTCCCCCAGACTTGAACAACACTGTCCCCAGTGTTATTAAGAATGAGTTTGGATAGAAAAAAATATTGATAAACTGTTAGAAGCTAAAGAGAAAAATCGGATTAACAGTCTACGCATACTCAACATCGTGAATCAACCAAGTTGTAACCATAAAACCCAAGAAAAACTCCAAAATTTGCAACATGCATCATTAATCTCCAAAATTTCGAAAATTTCAATTTATGCAAATTAGAGGAAGAAAAACGGTTGGGTAATGATTCTAATCATGATATACAACCTAAATGAGCATCATTCAAACAAGAAATCAAGCCAAATAGGTCGGATTCGAAAATTTTCACCTTAGGGTCGAAATCAAAATTGGGAGATTTGAAGAACATACCTTGTAGATCGAATGAATGGATAATGGAATGTGAAAGATGTGTAAAATCCGCACGGATTGGAGCAAAGATTCGTTCAATTCGGTGCAGAAACGAAAAAGTTGCGATTTTTGGGAAAAACTCAAGTGTTTGAAAAGTGATGAAGAAAAGACTAAGTGTCGGGTTTTAAAAACTTACCTGCATCCCCGCGTGGTGTCGATCGACACATATGGTGTCGATCGACACTGCATGTGATCGATCCTTCTCTCTTTTTTTTTTTTTTTTTTTTTTATAAAAGCCATAATAAATAATTAGTAAAACCAAAATCAAAATGAAAAATAAAAGAAAACGTACCTTAGTGGGTTGCCTCCCACTCAGCGCTCGTTTAACGTCAATAGTTTGACTGTTCACGCGTTTAAGCGTTGGGTGCATCATCCAAAGGCACAATGTATCCGTCTGGAATCTCGGCTTCAGCCCAATAGTGTTTCACCCTCTGCCCATTCACAATGAACTCCTCTCCTTTGGAGTTTGTCAAGACGATTGCTCCGTATGGTCTGACCTCTTTGATGGTGAACGGACCTGACCAACGTGAACGCAATTTACCAGGAAACAATTGCAATTTAGAGTTATACAGAAGTACCTGGTCATTTGGTTCGAAACGTCGGGAGACAATCTTTTTGTCATGATATGCCTTTGTCCTCTCCTTGTAGAGCTTTGAATTCTCATCAGCGTGATAGCGCAGTTCGTCGAGCTCATTGAGTTGCACTAGGCGCCTTTCTGCAGCTGGCTTCAAGTCAAAGTTCATATTCTTGACAGCTCAATGCGCTTTGTATTCCAATTCCACTGGAAGATGGCAAGCTTTGCCATAGAGCAGCTGAAACGGTGTAGTCCCAAGTGGCGTTTTGTAGGCTGTCCTGTATGCCCAAAGTGCATCATCAAGTTTCGCGGCCCAGTCCTTCGTTGTCTTGCCTACTGTCTTCTCCAGAATCTGCTTGATCTGTCTGTTGGAGACTTCGACTTGTGCACTCGTTTGGGGGTGATATGGAGTCGCCACACGATGCTGAACACCATGCTTCTTCAGCACTTGTCGAAGACACTGTTGACAAAATGGGAATCACCATCACTAATGACAATCCTGGGTACTCCGAATCGCGGGAAGATGATGGTCTGGAAGAGCTTAATAACCACAGCAGCATCATTGGTCTTAGAAGGAACTGCTTCCACCCACTTTGACACATAGTCTACAGCCACCAAGATGTACTGCATTCCATAGGATGGAGGAAAAGGACCCATGAAGTCAATACCCCAGCAATCAAAGACTTCCACTTCAAGGATGAAGTTCTGTGGCATTTCGTGTCTCTTGCTGATCTTCCCTCTCCTCTGGCAAACATCGCATTGCATGATGAACAGCTGCGCATCCTTGAACATAGTAGGCCACCAAAAGCCTGCTTGAAGAACCTTGGACACAGTCTTGAATGTTGCAAAGTGTCCAGCGTACTCCGAACCATGACAATGGAATAGGACATCACGAACTTCACTCTCTGCAATGCATCTTCTGTAATCATTGTCTGAACAATGCTTGTACAAGTGAGGCTCATCCCAATAGTATCTCCTAAGTTCTCTCATGAACTTCTTCTTCTCATAGTTCTTGAGATGCTTGGGCTCAATGTCAGCAACAAGTGAATTCACAATGTCAGCATACCATGGTTGATTCGCAGCATTGATGGCAAAGATTGGCTGTCGAAACACATCATCCAAGATCCTGTGAAGTGAAGCTCGAGTAGGGTGTCGATCGACACAGGTGGTGTTGATCGACACTCGGGCAAATGAATTTTTGAACTTCGATTCGGACGGGTGGTGTCGATCGACACTAAGCTCGCAGGGTCTGAACTCTCAGCTTGGAAACGACTTTCAATGAGATAAACGTTCTCTTCTGGCAGAAAATCATCTATTGGCACGTCATCTTCAATCCTAATCCTTGAGAGATGATCAGCTACTCCGTTTTCAACTCCTTTCTTGTCCTTGACTTCTATGTCAAACTCTTGTAGAAGTAAAATCCACCTTAGCAACCTTGGCTTTGCATCCTTCTTCTGCATCAAGTACTTCAATGCAGAATGATCATTGTTGACAATCACCTTTGAGCCAACAAGTTACTGGCAAAATTTCTCAAAGGCAAAGACCACAGCTAGCAATTCTTTCTCCGTAGTTGCGTAGTTCTTCTGAGCATCATCCAAGGTCCTGCTGGCATAATAGATGGCGTGTAGCTTTTTGTCCTTCTTCTGTCCCAGAACTGCTCCTACTGCGAAGTCACTTGCGTCACACATCACCTCGAAAGGTAGATCCCAATCTGGTGGAATACCTGAAATGTCATCAAGAGAATAGCCAAGAGCTTTGCGGTACTTGCGCAGCTTGCTTAGCAGTAAGGTGAGCTCTGCGTTGTTTAAGGAAGCATTTACTATAACAGGATAAGTCGAATTAGGACCAAGAAATGCGTACCTTAGCCCGGCAGGGAGCTGTTTGAGCTCAACTTTAGGTGCTTTGATCTCACTCCAATCGCCAAGTTCTGCATCTTTGTTCGATGTCGCATGGTGTCGATCGACACAGGTCCTCCTATGCGATTAGTTGCAGAACTTGCTCACTTGCGTCGAGCATCTTTGTGTAACCAGCAGCAGCTTCGTCTAGGTCCTCAATGTCTTTGGTAGAAGTGATTAGAGCTCGCTCCAAAGGGTCTGTAGGATGGTCCTCTTTGAAGATCTCTTCAGCAAGGTTGGTGAGTGAATCGACATAGAAGGTTTGTCCATCAATTGTGGGTCTCTTCATCAGCTTCTCCATGTCGAAATTCATCACCAGATCACCAATGTTCAGCGCGATCCTTCCCTTTCTCACGTCAATGATGGCTCCAGCTGTAGCCAGGAATGGTCTACCAAGTATGAGAGGGTCTTTGGGTTCCTCATCATAGGCTAATACCACAAAGTCTGTGGGTATTAGACAATCTCCAACTCTGATAGGAACATCTTCCAAGACACCTTCAGGGATCCTGATAGATCGATCAGCAAGGACTAAAGAGATTCTGGTGGCTTTGAAGTCTGTCATGTCCATCCTGAGAGCAACTGAAAGAGGCATCAAGTTGACACTTGAGCCTAAATCGCATAGAGATCTCCCAAACTTGTCTGAGAAAATGGAGCAATCAAGAACAAAGCTTCCTGGATCGGAGAGCTTCTCTGGTAGCCTGTTCTGAATGACAGCACTAACTTGCTCTGATATCATCATCACTCCTTCCTCCATGTCTATGTTGTTGGTCATCATCCACTTCAGATATCTCTTTATCATTGGAGTAGTTCTAATG
>JAHZTW010000001.1:142470912-142536981 GCA_020283515.1 Alliaria petiolata | reverse complement strand
AATTGCTTTCTGTCTTTACTTTTATTATTCTTCCTAGCTTAATTCAAATTTAGAAAACTGCTGTGTGACTATCCCTTCTCTGTGGATTCGATCCCTAAGTACTACAACTGATCTCTTAATTTGAGAGAGTTGCTTAGGGTAAATTTGACCCATATCATAAGTCAAATAGGTATTTAAAGTAAATTAAACTAGGCGAATAAAATAGATGTGATTAAAGCGGTTGTAAGTTCAGGAGACGAAGGCGCTAGGTAAGGATGATTATCAGGTTGGTTCAGAGAATGCAGAAGTTAAATTGTCAGGAAATTATTAAGAACCATCTAGAACTCGAAACGCTAATTTAAAACTAATCAACTCTCGTTGCAGAAGTTATCTATGCCTAAATTCCAGAAAACCAAATCTCTTTGCGAGTTCTAACAATTCAGACAAGCATTAATGTTCAGGTTCGATATTGTTCACAAAATACCTAAACCAAATCTCTTTGCGAATAGATATTTTGCTCATCTATGATTAGGTCAGATTATATCAATAATGCTCTCGCATCTATTAAACAACCTAAGGTTTGATTTCTAAGTGATCAAATCAGAAATCAATATAAGTACAAATCAAGATGAAGAACCAAGTGATTTTCCTAACAAGATAATAATTCTACAAACTCATAATCAACCCTAAATCACCCTAACCTAACTAGCAAACTACTCAGACATAGAGATGAAATCACAAATCATGGCTGAAATAAATTGCATAAAAAGAATAGAGAATGATACTGGGGTCCGAAACCTGGCTCGGATGAGAAAGAATTGTCTCCCCAAAAGCTCAGGATCAATCTCTCTCTAAGTCTCAAAAACCATAAATTATGAAAAGTGTCTTTGGCTGAACAATGCCAGAAAACTATTTATAGAAGGGGATTTTTCGTCCAGGGGCAGATTTGTAATTCTTCAAACTTGAGCTCTTTCCTTTTTCTGATTGGAATCAATGAACTTTGGCCGACCTTGTCCTGGTGTCGATCGACACTCAGCTCGTAAAATCACTCTTCTGACTTCATCACTTCAGCTGCTTCTCCAGAATGCTCCAAAACGTTCCAGAATCTCCCATTTAGCTCCAAGTGTTCTCCATCCTGTAAAGACTCAAATAGGACTCGAAAACTAACAAAAGACTCTATAAAAACACCTATATCATGGTCTAAAAATGGGTAAAAACCATGATATATCAGGTATCTCCACCTCCTTTGTATATATTTTCTTTAGATTTTCGTTTTTGTATCTTGTCATGTTGATTGAGGTCTCCCTTGGACTTTTATTACACAAGAGACTGTGTAATTTAAGTTTGGGGGAGAGGTTGAGAGATTTGACATGTGTTTTGTGATTCTTATTTTCCTTTGCATAGTTGAGTTTTTTGCATTCATCTAAAGCATAGAAAAACCAAAACATTTGAAACTTTTGAAAGTTTTCCAAATAAGAATCATTTAGATGTTGTATTTGCTTTGTTGGATTGAGTCTAGTTGCATTTCATATAGGTTTGCACTCATTTGCATTGGGAACAATGATTAGCTGTTCCTTGTAGAATGCAAACTCATGTAATCAATTCAATGCCCTTGTTAGTAGTTCTTTGATGCCTTTGAACAAGTCTTGAAAGTAAGGATGCACCATGTTTGGATCACTTCACGTGCCACTTAGATCTTGGTCGAAATATGGTCTTGAATTTGATAACCAACTCTACTCACTTGAACCGAATTTTGACATATAATTATCATGCCTTGCATTGAAAGTGAATTCATGGATCATACATATTTGAGCTTTCTTACTCACTTTGCCACCCTCTTGCTAGCTCAAGTAGTACTCCCACCTTACCTTACCTCCTTTGAAGCCAAATGTTCTAGTGATATTGCTTGTGAGGCCTTATTTTGATTGAACTTAGCATAAAGTGTTTGGTTTGAGAGGACAAGTTTAGGCTCTCATGTAGATTCTAGCTCTCACATTTTGGGGCTAGATGTAGGCTTAGGATTTGGGGTATGGGTCGTGGTATTGCTTGGTGCTTTGGAATTGAAATTGTATGCTTGCATTTTAGCATAATGAGTTGTGGAAAGGGAGTAGAGAGAAGGGAATGAAAAAGGCTTGATGGAAAGTAAGGGAAGCATAGTTTGAAATTGTGGATCTTGTGTTTAAAAGAAAAGTATAGCTCTAAGTTTAAAAAGTGTTGGGTAGTCTTAAGAAAAGAAAAAGAAAAATCAAAAGAGGCAAAAGGACAAAGAAAAGAAAGGGCTACCTAGAAATAAAAAGAAGAGCTAAGTTTGTAAAATATCACACCATTCACTATGAGATAAAGATTGATGAAGATTCCACTTAGAGCTTTAAAAGAAGAAGAGATTCATGGGTTTAGCAAGGCACAAAGAGTCTTCGGAGAAAAGGGTTGAGTGAGCTTGAAAAAAATTATGAGAGGGGTCCGAATGACTTGTGGAAAGCTCACTGGATTCTCTACAACTCCGAAGAATACGTCGGAGTCTGAATCTAAGTGTAAGGCCTTCGTCCGGACCCATACATTTCGCGCCTCCAGTTGCTCGATATGTTTCTAAAAGGATGTTACCGCTATTTTAATCCATATCGAGCAGATGCATCGAGCTACTAAGCTCGATACGGTCCAACCGAGAAGACGGAGCATGCATATCGAGCATTTGTATCGAGCATTTGTATCGAGCTACCAAGCTCGATACAAACCAACAGGAAGGCTGAAGATGGTGCGTCGATCATTTGTATCGAGCTAGTAAGCTCGATACAATCTTTGGCAACATATCAAGCTACCTACCTCGATACAAATCCATGCAGGGTAAAGATCGCACCAGACGAAGGCTTTCCAGTCAGATCCAGTCTTTGGGCTCTTCATGAAAGATGTAGGTAATGAAATGTAATCATGCAGGAGCAATACCGGGCATGAGAATTCACTTTGTACGCGGAGTTGATGCAAATCCTCCTTGTAGCATAACAGAGTAATCAACTCGTGATGTTGAGCCATCAGACTCGTCCAACTGGATCAATGCCATTCCCTGAAGCGAATGCTGAGTCATCCAATCAAACTGATAAGAAGCCACAACGTGAACGCAGACGCGGTAGAGGCCTCGGTCGCGGACGAGGTCGTGGACGAGGAAAGGAAAGTGATGATGGTTGATGTGTTAAAAGACAAGGTGAAAACCCTTGCTTCTGATGCGGCATGAAAGGACATTAGGTACGCACATGTCGTATGCCAAAACATTTAGCAGATATGTACGCAGAATCACAAAAAAAACAAAGAAAAAGATGGAGAGACCAACTTCATCTTGGATGAAGCTGGAACTTCCTTTGATGGCTCAAGTGATGACACTCATCTTGATGTTGCTGATTTCCTTGTGGATCCTGAATCGTCAAAAAAATCAAAGAAACTTAAATCTATAATAGTGTCTCTCTGAAAGACACCAAGAATAACGAACACTTAATCTAGCTTTTAGTATGTATGATATATTTTCATTTTGGTAAAAGGTCTCTAATGAAATATATTAACCTTTTGATGTAATATATTAACCTCTTTATAAGTTGATGTTTTTGGTTAATTATTGCATCTTTAGAAGTATTATGGCCCAGACGATATCACAATTTGAGATTCAAAATGGAGATACATGTCTAGCAGAAAGTGCTACGACACATACAATACTTAAGGATAAAAAGTATTTCTCCTATCTCAAAATGAAAATCTATGTTGGAAGCGTGAGTACTATAACCGGTAGTGCAAGATTATACTAGGCTCCGGAAGAGCGAGTTTTTCAAAGCCAAGGGGTACATAGTTTACAGTTTAAGATGCATTATACTCCCCCCGAGTCTAAGCGGAACTTATTAAGTTTCCGAAATATCCAAACAAATGGATATCATATTGAGACTAATAATAAGAATGGCATTGAATATTTTTGCATTACAACATAGAATAAACATCAGTTGGAAGAACTACCAATGATGTCTTCCAGATTGCGGTAAACCAGAAGTTTACCAGCACTTTTAGAGTGTGGCATGAAAGGTTAGGCCAACCTTTTTCAGTCATGATGAGAAGGATTGTGCAAAATTCGAGTGGCTATCCATTGAAAAAAAACAGAAGGTTTTTCAATCGGGGGAGTTTTTATGTAAGGCAAGTTCTGAAGGAAAAATCATAAGTACGCCTTCGCTAGCCAAAGTTGGGAATGAATCTCCTGTATTTCTAGAGAGAATACATGGTGATATATGTGGGCTGATTCACCCACTATGCGGACCATTTAGATATTTCATGGTATTGATTGACGCATCTAGCAGATGGTCACATGTGTGTCATTTGACCTCAAGAAATATGGTTTTCGTAAGATTCATTGCCCAAATAATCAGGTTCAGAGCGCATTTCCCTGATTGTGTCATAAAGAAAGCCAGGCTTGATAATGCTAGTGAATTCACTTCAGCGACCTTTAATGAGTATTGTATGTCTTTGGGAATCGCTGTTAAGCATCCGGTTCCGCATGTGCATACATAAAATGGCATGGCTGAGTCATTAATTAAGCGGTTGCAATTGATGCAAGACCGTTAATTTTGAGAACAAAGCTCTCAATCACTGTGTGGGGACATGCTATATTGCATGTCAGGGCATGGGTCCAGGCAAGATCAAGTGCATATAATGAATATTCTCCCATACAGTTAGCGTTTGGCCAGAAGCCAAATGTAACCCATCTTCGTGTATTTGGGTGTGGGGTCTATGTCCCTATAACGCCACCCCAAAGAACAAAAATGGAACCACCAAGGAGATTAGGAATATATATCGGGTATACATCACCAAGTATAATTAGGTATCTTGAACCGACAACTGGTGATATGTTCACGACACTGTTTGTCGATTGCCATTTTGATGAAAATGAATTCCCTGTGTTAGGGAGAGGACTGAGAGAATCATCAAATGATATCACCTGGTGTACACACTCTTTGGTTTATTTGATCCTCCTACTAACCAACGCGCGGTTGAAGTTCAGAAAATTATACACATGCAAAGTTTGGCAAACCAGTTACCTGATGAGTTCACAGATACAAGGAAGGTGACGAAGTCCCATATCCCCGCAGCTAATGCTCCATCAAAGGTAAATGTTCCTGAAGAACATATTGATGTAAGTAGAGCAAATGAACCGAGGGTTCAGTTGAAGCGTGGGAGGTCTATGAGATCAGAAGATAGAAATTCTCGACAAAGAAAGAATTTGGGAGTAAAGGTTCCTGAAGAACCAAATAAAGCTAAATGTCCGGAAGACATGTGTGTCAAATGTCCTGAAGACATTTGTGAAAAGGTTCCTGGTGAACCAAATAAAAATATATCTCTGGAAGACATATGAACCGGTTACACAAGAACCTGGTAAAGATATTCGTCCTGAAGACGAATTTGGAACAGAAAAATATGAGATTTCCATCTCCTTCGCCCAAAGTGGAAAATTATGGGCTAGAAGTGAAATAGAAGATGATGATGAAATATTCTCTTTTTATGTGTCCAAAGAGATCATTCATGAATATGATGATATAAATCCAAGTTCCGTGTCAGAGTGCCAGAGGCCTGACTAGAATAAATGCCAAGTGGCCATGAGGAATGAAATATTCTATAAACGGAATGTATTCGGACCGATAGCTGTTACACCTGAAGATGTAATTCCGGTCGGATACAAATGGGTCTTTGTAAGAAAGAGAAATGAGAAAAATGAAGTTACAAGGTATAAACCTCGCCTTGTCGCGCAAGAATTTTCTCAAAGACCAAGAATAGATTATGAAAAGACATATTCCCCGGTCAAGGATGCAATCACATTCATGTAATTAATGAGCCTAACGGTCTAAGAATTTAGAGATGTGCCTTATGAATGTTGTGACAACATACGTATATTGATCCCTTGAAAGTGACATATACATGAAAATCCCTGAAGGATTTAAGATCCTTGCAGGATCAAAGATGCCTAAAGCATCTAAAGAGCTATGTTCGGTCAAATTACATCGATCACTTTACGGATTAAAATAATCTGGACGCATGTGATATAATCGCTTAAGTGAGTACTTGTTCAAAGGTTACGTCAACAATGTGATATGCCCTTGTGTGTTTATAAAGAAATCTGCATCAAGATTTGTGATATTGTTGTGTATGTTGATGTCTTGAACATGATTGAAACTCAAATGGAGATTGATGATGCAACAGCTCACATGAAAGATGAGTTCGAGATGAATGATCTCGGAAAGACAAAGTTTTGTCTTTGGCTCCAGATAGAGCATTTCAAAGATGCAATATTTGTGCATCAATCAAATTATACCAGAAGGGTGTTAAAACGCTTTAGTATGGATAAATCAATTCCTTTGAGTACTCCAATGGTCAATAGACAATTTGATGTTGACAAGGATCCATTTCGACCTTGTGAAGGTAACGAAAAAATATTAGGTCATGAAGTGCCTTATAAGAGCGCTATAGGTTAACTTTTATATCTTCCAAATTGTACTAGAACAGATATAGCTTTTACTACTAACTTACTTGCACGGTATAATTCACCACCGACGTGCAGGCATTGGAATGGAATAAAACATATATTCTGTTATCTTCAATGTTAGATTGATTTTGGATTATATTATTCTAGAAACTCTGAGGTTGGTTTAGTTGGTTTTGCAGATGCAGGATATCTATAAGATCCGCCTAAAGCTTGATCGCAAGCTAGATATGTTTTCACATTTGGTGGAACTGCAATCTCTTGGCGATCACAAAAAAAAATTTGGTCGTCACTTCTTCAAATTATGCGAAGATTATTGCGCTTCATGAAGCATGCAGAGAATGTGTATTGCTCAAATCCATAGCTCATCATATACAAGAAGCAAGTGGAATAATCACAGATTAATAACCAACAAAAGTGTTTGAAGACAATGCTGCTTGTGTCGCTCAAATTAAAGAAAATTGTATCAAGAGCGATAGAACGAAGCATATCCCTCCAAGATTTTTTTCTTATACTCAAGAGCTCGAGAAAAATAAAGAAGTAGATATTCAGTATGTTCGCTCAAGTGACAACGCAGCTGATCTCTTCACAAAGTTGCTTCCTACTACAACATTCAAGAAATATATGGATAGTATTGGAATGACCAGATTTGTGAAGAGAAGATGAGATCCATCGTTTCCAGGGGAGTTTGATGTTGTTGTACTCTTTCTCCCTTTGTCCTTGTTTTTATTCCACTGGGGTTTTTTTTTATGGAAAAGTTTTTAACGAGACAGCACGCAACTTCACAATGATGAATATTCAAGAAAGAGCATTAGTGCACTCTTTTTCTCTTGTCATGATTTTTTATCCCAAATGAATTTTTACATGATAAAATTTTTAATGAAGCGCTACGTAATACGACATTCATGATGAATCAAGGAGGAGTGTTATAATATTGATGAGTCATCATCAATTGTCATTTAGCATTTCCAGTGTCATACATGTCAATTGATTAAGGTTATTTATGTCCCTATATAAAGGGACGCTCGTTACTCTTGTGAAGTACAATCATAAATTAATAATTAGAGAAGTGAAGAACAAAAGTTACTTTCACTCTTGTCTTCTCACGCTCATCCTCTCACTTCACCTAACACATATAATAGCCATGTTCGTAAGTTTGACGCTACCGCAGCCATCGCGTTCAAAAAATTAAAGCTGTGAGTGTACATTTTTGAGGCCCAAGTATGTGGAGAATAAGTTGGAGAGAGACGCAAGGGTGATGACGCCCGATCACTCACACTGCCGCTGCTTTTTTCAGCGGCACGAATGACACCGTTTTTCTGTCCAAAATGAGTCGCAGCGTTAAAGATGGGGAGAGGTGTAGACTTTTTTATCGTTGGTGATAGTGTAATTTTTTAAAGGCGACCGCTGCGGCAGCGTCGTCCTGACGAACAAGGCTACTATATAATAATTATATACAAACACTTATATATAATATTAATTTCACCTTTCTATTATAAGTTTATAACATTTCGATATTTAAAACACAAATCTCTGGGTTTTGTTCGTAGAGGTAAAAATACAAGCTCTTATTTTTATTTTATGCTGTGAGTTTTCTTTTGTATACCATAATTTTTTTTAATCTTTTTGTTGATCTAGTGATATGTTGTTCATGTTTGATGAATTATAAAACTTAGCAGGATGAGCTAAGTTGTTGTGTGTTGGGCTTTGGCAATAAGTGATGATTGCGTCATAGCTCATTAGCGGCTAGCTAGCAAACCGAAAACCACCGTGGGCCCTCGGCGTGGCGGAATGAGTCAGGTGGACTCAAGTCCATCGCGACAGAGAGAATTGTCCTTCGGGACGTTGTGTTATCGTCTTGTTCATGTGCATTGGACATGTTGCGTGGCCTTAGCTCAGTGGAGCTAAGTGGTTGTTATTTTGTGGAGTCAATCGTGCATGTTTTATTTCTTGGTTAAGTGTAGTCATCGTTGGTTGCATATGCGTATTTTGTGGGGTCATGTGTGCAGGCGTGATCGTCTCGCTGTGTGACTTTGTTTACTTATATCTAATTTTATGGATGCAAGTGAGTTGGAGGAGTAGGGTTCAAGTGATCTTTGGAGGTGGTGTTACGGAATCAATGGCTCCAATAGCCTTTGACCTGAAATTAAGATATCAAATACCCCCTTCGTTTTTTGGATTTAATTTTCTATTTAATTTTAATACAAAAACCGGTTGTTTACTATGTTATCCCTCAAAACTTAAATTATTTACTAAGAAAACCAATACAAAAACCGACCCACCCATTCTGATTCGGATAAAACCCTAACCCGAAGAGAGTATTCACCCGAGAGTCACCCGATTCAAAGATCAAACGGATTCAGATCAAACGGATCAAAACGCTCAAGTTTGAAAAATCGATTCACCTTCTCCCTCGCAATCCAACTCTCCAACTTCGACGGTTCCAAAGGAATAACTACCAAACACTAAGAAGCAAATTGGAGCAATCGGATTCGAGTTCGCAATCGGAGTCATCAGAATCACAATCGGAGAAAGCGGATTCGCAGTCGGAGCAATCGGCAGGAAAATTGAAAGCAAATATGTCATCCAGAGGTATGTAGGATTCGATTTAAACACTTATTTCCAGAATTTGTTATCATCTTCTTCAAAAACCCTCTTCTTCTTCTTCTTCTTCTTCCAAGCCCGTTCAAATCAAATTGGGTTTTGCGTTTGAGTGTAGAAATATTGTCGATTTTCGTAATGAGTTATAATTGTGTTGATTCCTGTACTAATTGTGTCGATTCTCGGCTTGTTGTGTAGGAATTTCAGTGAATTTGGGAAGAACAAGAAGAGCTCGAACGAAAAATGCGTCATATATCGGAGACAAGTTTATTGGGCGAGATGAAGAGCATCGGAGTCAAGCAGAAGAAGAGAGAGGCGAGAGCAGCAGAAGAACCCTAACGAATTTCCCACTCGAATTTGTAAGTAAGTTCGATGAAGAATTGGTTTTACATCCACAAGGCGGTGGAAAAAATAAATTATCTAAATTTCCAAGCGTCAAAGAAGAATTGGTTTTACAGCCACCCGCAGTTCAAGCACTTTTTCCATATGCATGCTGACAAAAACCACAAGATTATGGGCATGTGGATGCTTTGATCGTGGTCAACGGAGTCCCCATTAGGTACTCTCGCAGAGAACATGCTCTAATTAGGCCAGGGAGTAACGATTACCTATGCAAAAGTCGAGGAAAAGCTTCTGAAAATGAAGAAACATTCTCTAGATAGGCTGAAGGAATGTGTCATGTACTACTTATCTAGCATCATTGTAGGGAAGGAGAAGACAGGAGCATGAGCACCATTTGTTGATAAGTTCTTTATAAGAGTTGTGGATGATCTTTAACTCTGTGAGACATTTACTTGGGGGAGATACGCATTTGATCAGAATTTAAGAGATATCCAGAAAGAAATGGATGTTTATAAAGGTGTCATCGAAAGAACATGCAACTTTCCAAGTTTTTGTACCTCTTTGGAGGTAAACATGATTATTTGCTTATTCTTAGTAATTTTTATTTGATGTTTTCTTTTCCCTAACTCTCTAACTATATGTGTCTTGTGCAAATGCTAGCGTTTGAAGCAATTCCAAAGTTGAATAAGAAATTCCGAGAGGACCACGTAGGCGCCGAGAGCAGCTGTCCTCGTATGTGTAAGAGGAAGTTCAAGCCATCTACAATGAAAGGATTTCCTCTTTCAGACATTTATGAAGTACTCAGTAATACTAAGGTTAGAAATCTAAACTAGTTATCCTTTGCATTTTCATTATTTATGTTTAAATTGTTTTGAAAGTGTTTTCTTTATTTATATTGACAGGAAATTAAAAGTGTCTTGGTCGCAACCGATGATGAAGAAGATCTTTTAGATCAAATTATGGAAGAAGGAGATGAAGATGATGTCGATGATGTTGTTGTTGATGGGTGGATGAAATATATCGATAAAGGAAAAACGATATGTTTTGAGGAGATGTACCAATAAGACGTGACTTCCCGAGAAGAAGAAGAGGAGAATGAGGAGGGGGATCAGGAGGATGAGGAGGAAGAGATCGCGGCCATCCCTGTGGAGAATACGGCCATCCGTGGGGAGAATGTGGCTACGATTAGTATGATAGTAAGGCTGGAGCTAAGCATGGACAAAGGGTTCAAGCAAATCAATGAGAAGATTGATGGATTGGACAAGAGAGTTGTAGCAGTGGAAGGGTATGTGAAAGAACAATTAGATGCTAGGATGGCATTTGAAGACGAGATGGATTATCATTTTAATGATAATCAAGATGCCGGAGGTGTCACAGTCGAAGAAGCAACAAAGAAGGTATTAGTTTTGTTTTTGTATGGTAAAATGAAAAAGTGTTACTAGGAAACACTAAGTAAAACTTAGTTTGTTTTGCAGGATCCTAAGGATCAAGGAGTTGTGCCTCCTGGAGAAGTGGTATCAACGGGTGGTTGAAGAAAAAAAAGAGAAGGAAAGAGAAGAAGGAGAGAAGGTGCCAACACCAGAGGAGTTGGTAGACTCATAATTTAGCATCTTTTAGCATTCATTTTAGATAGTTTTTCATGTACTTTTGCATTCATTTATCCACTTTTAGTCTCATTTGCATCCATATTAGAGTTTAGCAAGTTTTAGATTAGGTTGTTGCATATTTGTACATACTGAGTCCTTATTAGGTGTTTTGGAGGCTTGGAGGACCATATGGAGTTTCATGGATGATCAATAGGAGGAAGGGAAGCAGCCAAATGAGAAGCAAAAGTCTTATAGAAGCATATCGAGCAACTGCAGGCGCGAAATGTATGGGTCCGGACGAAAGCTTTACACTTAGATTCAGACTCCGACGTATTCTTCAAAGTTGTAGAGGATCCAGTGTTCTTTCCAATGCCGTTGGAATCAAGTCATTCGGACTCCGGGTTAGAAAATTACCGCAGTTTTAATCCAAATCGAGCAGATGCATCGAGCTACTAAGCTCGATACGGTCCAACCGAAAAGACGGAACATGCATATTGATATATCATGGTTTTTACCGGTTTTTTACCATGATATAAGTCTTATTTATAGAGTATTTTGATTTTTTTAGAGTCCTATTAGAGTCTTTGCAGGTTCAGGTACGTTTTGAGCATATTTGGAGATTTTGAAACATTTTGGAGCATTGTCGAACAAGCTGCTGAAAAGATGAAGTTGGAGAATTGTTGGATGCACAGTGTTGATCGACACTATTCACTGGTGTCGATCGATACCACTCGAGCCAAGCCAAACCGCCTGATTTTACGGGATTGAAGAAAAGGAAATAGCCCAAAAAGTTTTTAAAGCCATTGTTTAGGCCGATAATCTCATACTTTAAGAAAAGGAAATAGCCCAAAAAGTTTTTAAAGCCCAAAAAGTTTAGTCATTGTTTTGCAAGAGTGTCCAATTCGCGTTTTGGACCTTATATATAGTTTTTAAAACCATTCTTTAGGCAGATAATCTCATACTTTAAGAATCATAGAAGTTTAGGGTTTTTGGAGAGAAAATTCACTCTTTTAGAGCAGATTTGGAACTCCTTTATTTCTTCTATTGATTTCTTTTATGCTTGCTATTCAAATTATGATTTGTGTTTTATGGATCATGTCACAGTAGTTTGCTTGTTAGGTTTAGAGTTTTTCAAAGGTGATTGATGAATTATTAGGTTGAATTAAATTGTTAGGATAAAATCATTAGAGTTCTTCATCTGGATTTTTGTTTAAGGCTTATTCTAGCTTCGCAACCTAGAATCTGATCTTAGGTTGATTAATAGATGCGAGAGTATTATTGATTGCTTGAATTAATGTTATATGAGCAAAATACCTATTCGCAAAGAGATTTGGTTTAGGGATTTTACATTAGTGTTTCAAATTCAAGAAGAGTGCTTAATAATTCCTAACATTCTGTCTAGACCTACAATTTGGATCACCTGAGAATTTCTCTGAATCTAGCGTTTCGTCTCCTGAATTTACTAAATCTTTAATTACTTTCTGTTTTTAATTCCATCTTTCTTCTTAGCTTAATTCGAACTTAGAAGTTTGTTGTGTGACTAACTCTTTCCCTGTGGATTCGATCCCTAAGTTCTGCGACTGATCTCTTAATTTGAGAGAGTAGCTCTAGGGTAAATTTGAGGGCATATCAAATTTTGGCGCCGTTGACGGGGAAGGAGATTAGTTGCCTACAGATTTTTAGTATTAGAATTTTGTCTAGGTTTTTATTTTTGTTTTTGGTTATTAATTTTGTTCAACTTTTTCTTGTGTTTGTTTCAGGTGTATGCTTAATCGCAGTACCAAGAGCAACAAGGAAAAGGAGCTTGTGACTTTGAGCATCGTGGAGCTCGACCTTTTAGAACGGAAAAATGGAAAACTTGCGAGAGCGTCAATCGACACCACTGGCATCGATCGATACCAGACGCAAATCGCGATGGCTGACCGTATAATCCTAATCCGAGATGAAGCTGGTGATTTATTTGATGCAGAGGGGAACAGAAGGAACGCGCAAGGACGGAGACTCGACGAGAATGGGGCTGTTGTCATCGAGCAAGCTGTGCAAGTAGCATAACCAGCGAACGCGAATGCTGGACGTGGAAGAACACTAGGTGATTACAACATGCCTGATCAGTTCTATGCTAATAGAGCTGCGATTCGTCCTCCTGCTTTCCAGAGGAATGACTTTGAGCTAAAGCATGCATTCTACACACTTGTGGCTCAGCATCCTTTCTGATGCGGGAGCAAGGATGCAAGACAAGGAAGATACGTAAGAAGTTGAGAAACAGAATGGACTGGCTTACACTATGGTGTTTTTGGCAGACTTCTGAAAAATACAAAGCAGACTTCAGAAAATACAAAGCAGACTTCAGGAGGAAATACACGGCAGACTTGAGAATCTTTTATAAGCAAGTCTTGAAAGCTTATAAATCCGAAGTCTTATAAAAAGCTTATAAATTCGACCAAGGAAGGGATTTTGACCAAGGGAAGGGAATGCAGCTCAAGAGTCATTCAACTCATTTAGTCTTTGGTCTTGGTCTTCCTTAGTCATTATTGCCTTGTTTTTAACGCATTTTGTCTAGTTTTCTACAATGTAATTCTTATAAGTATTCTTGTAAGTTGATGAATAAAAAACACAGTATTGTCAAGGAATTTGGAGAGTCTTTGTGACCCCTTTGGATCTGTTTACGTCTTTACCTTTATCCTTTGATTTTGGGAGAGTCATTGGTGGTGGTTTCGAGCGTCTTTATCATCGGGTGGGGGCGACTTTATCCAGGTGTGGTGTTAGCTCAACGGGTTTCTTTATCAGCTCCGGTGCTTCGGCTTTACGAGTTGTGGTGATCCCGATCTTCCTATCTATCCGGTTACGTTTCGTGTTATTCACTCCAAATCGCTTCCTGCATAACGCATCAAAGTGGTATCAGAGCAAATCCAGGTTGCTGGAGTGAAGTATTTCGTTTATCCTCTTGTTCAAATCATTGCGATGGATCTACCTAGAGGATTGATTCTTGATCAAGCCTATGCTGAGCGTATTAGCAGAGAGATGGCAGAGCTACGACAACAGATGCAGGAGATGGTTGTGGTTATTAATCGAAGAGATGCACAAGATCAGCCTAGAAGACGAAGGGTTGAGGCAGATGAAGCGTCTAGTGACGGCAGCAGAGGTTCTTCTCATGGTTCTGATTCTGATCGTGAAGAACGTGGTGGAAGGAGAAGAGACAACCGTCCACAACAGCAGCAACAACGTCGTGAAGAAGAATTCAAAGTGGATTTTCCTGATTTTCAAGGTAATCTGAATCCAGATGACTTTCTAGATTGGTTAAGATCCATGGAGAGGGTGTTTGAGTATAATGCCTATAACGATGAGAAGAAGTTTAAGGTAGCTACTTTGAGGCTGAAAGGATATGCTAGTCTTTGGTGGGATACTCTTAAGTCTAGCCGTGTTAGAGAAGGCAAGACTCGAGTCAGGTCTTGGGAGAAGCTACAGAGACTTATGAAGAGGAGATTTTTACCAGATGACTACAAGCAAGATTTGTACCTGAAGCTTACACACTTGCAGCAAGAAAACGCACTATTGAAGAATATACAAGGGAGTTTGATCTGTTACAGTTGCGTTGTGATATTCAGGAGCCCGAAGAGAGGACTATTGTACGTTTTGTACATGGCTTGTGTGAAGAGATTGCATCTAAGGTGGAGTTGCAAACATACTGGACTCTTGATGACGTGAAGAAGCTTGCTATCAAGGTGGAGAAACAGGTTAAGATGGGAAAGAAGCCTTACACCAGAACTTACACTTCTGGTTCTTCATTGAATCCAAGAGGGAATTTGAAAGGTGATGCTAGCAGCAGTAGTAAGAAGGTTGAAATAGAGACTACAGCAGCACCTGCAGAAGTTAATATGAAGAAGAAGTGCTTTAAGTGTCAAGGATTTGGGCATTTCCAAGCAGAATGTCCTAATCGCAAAGTTATGACAATTCAAGAGATTCAAGAGATAGAAGAAGAGATGAATTAGGATTCTCTTGATTTAGCTGCAGTTGATCAGAAGGTTCAAGATGAAGAGGAAGGGATCGTTGAACAACCTGATGATGGAGAATTGTTGGTGATTCAGAGGCTATTGCATTTTGTTCCTATTGTAGAAGAAACACAGCGAAAGAACATCTTTCAGACTCGATGTACCATTAAAGGGAAAGTGTGCAATCAGATTATTGACAGTGGGAGTTGCGCTAATGTGGCGTCTAGTACACTTGTGGAGAAGTTGAGTTTGCCTACTATGAAGCATAAGCAACCATACAAGTTGAAGTGGTTGAATGATGGTAGTAAACTGCAGGTATCTAAACAAGTTCTGATTTCGTTTTCTGTTGGGAAGAACTATCAAGATGAGGTTCTCTCTGATGTTATTCCAATGGATGCGTGTCATCTATTGCTTGGGAGGCCTTGGGAGGCCTTGGGAGTTTGATAGGACAGCTATGCATGATGGGTACAAAAACACTTACTCTTTTCATAAGGATAAGAAGCATATCACGCTGGCACCATTAGTTCCTACTCTGTTGCACAAAACAGAGCAATTGAAGAAAAGAGCTGCACGGAAAGTCTTTTCTTGGGAGAATCACGTGTTGTGAGGAAGCTTGATGATGGGAAAGAGGGTTTTGCACTACTGGTGGTCAAGAAGAATGTGGAAGCTATGAGAAGTTGGCCAGTTCCAACTACACAATGTTATGTGAGAAGCTTTGATGGTCTTGCTTCTTTCTATAGGCGGTTTGTACATAATTTCAGTACTATCATGGCTCCAATAAATGAGTTCTTGAAGAAGGATAAGTTTGATTGGAGTATGGCTGCACAAGAGGCTTTTGAAGTGGTGAAGCAGAAGCTGTGTGAAGCACCTGTTTTGGCGCTTCCTGATTTTAATCAAGTGTTTGAAGTTGAGTGTGATGCAAGTGGCGTGGGAATAGGAGCTGTTCTTGTACAGGGACAACGTCCTATTGCTTATTTCAGTGAGAAGCTCACAGGAGCTAGAAAGAACTACTCAACTTATGATAAGGAGTTTTATGCGATTGTGAGAGCTCCTGATCATTGGGAACTTTACTTGCGGCCAGGGCAATTTGTTCTTCATTCTGATCTTGAAGCCCTGAAGTACATCAACAACCAGCATAAGCTCAACAGTAGACATGCTAAATGGGTGGAGTTTCAACAATCTTTCTCATTTTTTGTCGAAATACAAAGCTAGAAAAATCAATGTGGTGGCTGATGCACTCTCAAGGAGGTATGCTTTAATCTCTATTCTTGATTCAAGAATTATGGGATTTGAGATGTTGAAAGAACTGTATGATAGAGATCCAGACTTCACGCAAGTCTATCATGAGTGCAAGAAAGGTGTTGTAAATTAGTACTAGCTGCAGTATGGGTTTCTTTTCAAAGGAAACAAACTGTGTGTTCCTAAGAGTTCTATAAGGGAGTTATTGATTTGTGAGGCTCATGGTGGAGGTCTTTCTGGACATTTTGGGATCAATAAGACATTGGATATGCTGCAGGAGCATTTCTTTTGGCCTAAGATGAGCAGAGACGTTCATACTATAGTGGAGAGGTGTGCAACTTGTCAAAGGATGAAAAGTCATTTCGAACCTGGACTTTACACTCCTTTGCCTGTTCCTACACAGCCTTGGGATGATGTAAGTATGGATTTTATTATGGGATTTCCAAGAACTCAGAGAGGAAAGGATTCTATCATGGTTGTGTCGATCGGTTCAGTAAGATGACACATTTTATTCATTTCCACAAGACGGATGATGCAAGTCAAGTTGCTGATTTGTATTTTAAGGAGGTTGTGCGTCTTCATGGAGTGCCAAAAACCATTGTTTCAGATCGTGATTCAAAGTTTCTGAGCTATTTTTGGAAGACTTTGTGGAGATACTTGGTACTAAGCTGCTCTTTAGTACTTCTTGTCATCCACAAACAGATGGCCAAACTGAGGTAACAAACATAACTTTGACTATGCTTTTTAGGGGTTTGATTAAGAAGAACTTGAAGGAATGGGATTTGAAGTTGGCTCAAGCGGAGTTTGCTTACAACAGATCGATGAGTTACACTACAAAACGTTCACCTTTTGAGGTAGTGTATGGTTTGAATCCTCTCACTTCTATTGATCTGATTCCATTGCCTTGTAAGTTCAAAGTAAGCTATGAAGCAACAGAACGAGTTAAGACAATGAAGAAGTTGCATGCGAGTGTTCGTGCTGAAATTGAAAAGGCGAATGAGAAGTACAAGAAGAAAGATAACAAGAATCGCCGAGCTAAGTCATTTGAATCAGGAGATATGGTTTGGTTGCATCTAAGGAAAGAGAGGTTTCCAAGCAGGCGCAAGTCTAAGCTCATGCCGAGATCAGATGGTCCATTTAAGGTACTTGAGAAGTTTGGTGAAAATGCTTATAAACTTGAACTTCCAGGTGACTATGGAGTTTCAACTACTTTCAACGTGGGAGATCTTTCTCCTTACTTTGAAGATGATGAGTTGCTGGATTTGAGGACAAATCCTTTCGAACCCGGAGAGACTGATGCGGGAGCAAGGATACAAGACAAGGAAGATACGCAAGAAGTTGAGAAACAGAATGGGCTGGCTTACACTATGGTGTTTTTGGCAGACTTCTGAAAAATACAAAGCAGACTTCAGAAAATACAAAGCAGACTTCAGGAGGAAATACACGGCAGACTTGAAAATCTTTTACAAGCAAGTCTTGAAAACTTATAAATCCGAAGCCTTATAAAAAGCTTATAAATTCGACCAAGGAAGGGATTTTGGCCAAGGGAAAGGAATGCAGTTCAAGAGTCATTCAACTCATTTAGTCTTTGGCCTTGTTTTTAACACATTTTGTCTAGTTTTCTACAATGTAATTCTTATAAGTATTCTTTAAAAAACACAGTATTGTCAAGGAATTTGGAGAGTCTTTTGTGACCCCTTTGGATCTGTTTAGATCTTTACCTTTATCCTTTGATTTTGGGAGAGTCATTGGTGGTGGTTTTCTAGCGTCTTTATCATCTGGTGGTGGCGACTTTATCCAGGTGTGGTGTTAGCTCGGTTTTTTTATCAGCTCCGGTGCTTCGGCTTTACGAGTTGTGGTGATCCCGATCTTCCTATCTATCCGGTTACGTTTCGTGTTGATTAATCCAGATCGGTTTTCAGGAACCTTCGCAGCCCAAAACGTTCATTTACTTGACGTCAAAGTTGTCCTGTTTTCGATCTATCTTGTTCACTCCAAATCGCTTCCTGCATAACGCATCACTTTCCATGGTCTTCCTAATGAGAACCCCATGGACCACATTGAGAGATTTGAAGACTTGGCATCAAGCATTAAGGCCGATGGAGTGTCCAATGACTATCTCTGCTGCAAGCTTTTCCCTTACTCACTTGCTGGAGATGCTGCATATTGGCTGAAGCAATTAGATCCGAGATCATTGACTACCTGGGAAGATACAAAGAATGCATTCCTGTGAAATTTCTTTGATGATGCACGATCTGAGGAGTTGAGGATGAAGATCTCTACATTCTTTCAAGGACCAACTGAAGCATTCAAGGCTGCTTGGGTGAGATTCAAGGCCTATCAAAGGGATTGTCCACGCCATGGTTTTAGTGAGGTTCAGCTGCTGGGAATTTTTTTCCAGAGGAATTGATTGGAGGTACCAGATGGCTTTAGATGCTGCAAGCAATGAGAACTTCAACACCCAATATCCAGAGAATGCTGTGATACTTATAGAGAACTTGGCATCTAGTAATAGTACCAAGAATACAGATTTGGATAGGAAGAAGAAGGCTAGAAACATGGATGGAAGTCAGATTGCTGAAGTGAATGATAAGCTAGACTCAGTACATAGCCTTCTTGTGAGAAAGAGGCAAGTCCGGTTTGCTGATGAAGTTGATACTT
Source organism: Alliaria petiolata (assembly GCA_020283515.1). Taxonomy (NCBI): domain Eukaryota; kingdom Viridiplantae; phylum Streptophyta; class Magnoliopsida; order Brassicales; family Brassicaceae; genus Alliaria; species Alliaria petiolata. The sequence goes on along the minus strand of JAHZTW010000001.1, from coordinate 142,518,085 downwards.
TTGAACCAGAGCAAGAAGAAGTCAATTACATCAATGGTGCTGGTTTTCAAGGTCAGAGATTTAGCAATCAGCATGGCTATGTCTCCTCTTACCAGAAGCCTTTTCAGAACAACAACTTCAACATAACTTATGGTTCTTCTTCTTACCAGAAGCCTCCTGCACAAGACAATGAGGTGAAATCTATGCTAGAGCAGCTTCTAGAAGGACAGCAGAAGATGACAGTGGATTTCAATGGGAAGATAGATTCACCGTACCAAGACATGAATGGGATGATTGATAACCTGAACTCTCATATGAAGCAATTGGATGTTCAAGTTGCTCAAACTGCAGGAGCTTTGAAGAGACAAGAGGGATGTCTTCCTGGAAAGACAGACGTGAATCCTCGACGTCAAGTCATTGCCATCATGGTGAAGAGTGTAGAAGAAATGGAGGCACCTCAGGAAGTTGAGGAAGACGAGACTGCTGCTGCAAAAGTAGTGTCGATCGACACTACTACTGAGTGTCGATCGAGACCACTAGAAAAGCCTGATAATTCGAGTTCTGGCGTACCGAAATCGACCATGATCGACACTGTTGCGTCGACACAAGAAGCCACTGTCGATCGACACCATCTGGATATCGATCGACACCCTATCCAGACCTCGCTGGATCAACCTGAAGCTTCAAAAAGTGCAGACAAAAAGGTATATAAGCCTCAAATAGCATATCCCATGCCTCTTAGAAAGTCTAAACAGGAGATAGAAGAAGCTAGATGCAAGGAAATGATGGATAAGCTGATGGTTGAGCTACCCCTAGTTGATGCAGTCAAACATTCACCTGCATNAAGAAGCTAGATGCAAGGAAATGATGGATAAGCTGATGGTTGAGCTACCCCTAGTTGATGCAGTCAAACATTCACCTGCATTAAGAAGATATGTCAAGAGAATGGTTGTCAATAGTGTGAGTCCTGAGGAAATAGCATTGCTTACCAGAGACATGAATGCAATTCTCTTGAACATAGTTCGAAGGAAGAAGAAGAAGGTGAGGGTTTCAGAACAAATCAGTGATGTGATTCAGAAGAGGATTCCAGAGAAGTTACCTGATCCAGGAAACTTTGTGCTAGATTGCTCAATCTCAACATGAAGGTTTCCTTGTTCTCTCTTTGATCTAGTTTCAAGTATCAACTTGATACCATACTCTGTTGCTTTAAGACTTGGAATGACTGATTTCAAGCCAACCAGAATCTCCCTTGTCCTAGATGATCGATCAAAAAGAATCCCAGAAGGTGTTCTAAAAGATGTTCCCTTGAAGATTGAAGGTTGCATGATTCCCACAAACTTTGTGGTTTTTAAATATGATGAAGAACCTATAGATCCTCTTATTTTGGGAAGATCATTCTTGGCTACAGCTGGTGCCATCATTGATGTGAGGAAAGGGAAAATAGAGCTTGATTTGGGTGATGTTGTCATGAACTTTGACATGGACAAGTTAAGGGGACCATCCACCATCAATGGTCAAGCTTTCTCTGTAGAGAATTCCATGGATAAAGATCCAATCCTGGAACATTCAGATGACGTTACTGCTGGGTATGACAAGGAGCTGGATACTAAAGAGCAAGTGAACAAACTGGTTGTTCAAGAGGCATTTGATGGAAATTCTGAGAAAGCTGTGGAGCTAGAGGATATGACAAATTGATGGAGGAAGACGTTTTTGTGATTGAGGCAAGGATTGCAGAGCTGTATTGCAGAAAAAGTGCAGAAATCCGGGCTGCAGGTTTGGTGTCGATCGACACCACTCCTAGTGTCGAACGACAACCTTCGAAGATCACGACACAAGTCAACTCCAATGCTGCAAGTCCATCACCTGTTGTGAAACAGACAACTCCACATCCTACAGCCTAGAAACCTCAAAGAAAGCAAAGGTATACTTCCTGGAATCAATTCCAAACCTCATGATCATCTCAATAAGAATTTAAAAGGTTCAAAAGATGCTTCACACTTATGCAAGTCACGAGATTCTCGTAGAAGGCTTGGTGTTTCTTTTGATGATTCTGCAGGAAAAAAAAGTGTCCCACCCGAACTCAAGTCCCACCCTGCTGATGTTCCTCAATTCCTTGGGCGATCTCATGCATCTACAGCCGATACACCACCATGGATGAAGAGACGTTCTTCTGGGAGGCATTCGATGCCACCATCTGATCCACCAGACGCCTGAACCCGACAACGTCAAGCTAATGACTAAAAACAAGCGCTGAGTGGGAGGCAACCCACTTTTAGGTAGAATTTTTTCTTTGATTTTCGTTTTAGTTTTCACTAACTTTTGGTTTTGTTTTGGGTTTAAAAAAAAAAAAAAAAAAAAAAAAATTTGCCGGAGGGTCGGATGTCGACCAAGGTCGACACATGAGCTCGACATGAATAGTGTCGATCGACACAGTTCATGGTGTCGATCGACACCCCCTTGGAGGTAAGTTTACTAAACTTGTTTTCTTCATATCTCTCTCAATTCTTAACGGATTTGAGTGATTTAAGAGGCTAAGTTGTGTAGATTTTTGTCCTCTATCCATCCTATCCATTATTTTTTCGATTTGGTTTGCTTCTGACCTGAAGATTTAATCACTCTACGGACAGTGTTGGTTAAGTCTGGAGGAGGAAAATACTAATGTATTTTGCTTTGTTTTTTGTTTTGAGTCAGTTGTGCCAGTCGTTTTTGTTTTATTGAGTCAAAATTAGTTGAAATTTTCAGTTTTTCTTAGAATTAACCACATACCATTGACACTTGAAGGACCATTGCCATAGTAGTTGATTTCAGGTTTTACTAGGTAGAAAGCTGGAAGTGGATCAGTCTAACAGAAAGAGTTCAGAATCCTATATAGAGCTTGGTGTACATTGGACTTGATTCCACTTTCAGCACTGACAAGATAAGAAAACTACAGTCTCTCCTTGATCTTCCCTTGAGAAAAGAAAAGAAATAAAAAGCCTAAGTCAAGGAATAGTGCAAAGATCCTCATGAGCTTGTCTCCTCACAAGGAACAATATTGGTGAGAGCTCATGAACCTATCTCCTCACAACGAACACAAGTAAAGAGCAGAACTATTCCAAGGCTTCCAAAGAATAAGAAAAAGTCAATGAAAAGATCTTTAGAACACCCTGAAAATGGGCAACAGTTGACTAAGGGAAGAGAAAATAGGAGATATGTACAAAAGAATGTCTTGTTCAGACGCAAAGGAAGGGAAAGAATCTGTAAGTCCTTTGGTCAATACCGTTTGTTTGAGTTCAAAATTTTGAGAAGAAAGGGATCTGGACTTGATTTAGGAGATTGCTAAGCTTGTGGTAAGTATACTGAAATACTATATGAGGTTGGCTCTATGGTATGTGGATTCAAGGGTGTTGGTTCAATGTGGCGTTCCTAAGGATTACTGATTGTTTCTGTTTTCAAACCTCGACTCTATACTTGGTTTCTGTTTTGCTTGAGGGCAAGCAAAAGCTAAGTTTGGGGGAGTTGATATATCATGGTTTTTACCGGTTTTTGACCATGATATAAGTCTTATTTATAGAGTCTTTTGATCTTTTTAGAGTCCTATTAGAGTCTTTGCAGGTTCAGGTACGTTTTGAGCATAATTGAAGATTTTGAAGAATTTTGGAGCATTGTGGAACAAGCTGCTGAAAAGATGAAGTTGGAGAATTGTTGGATGAACAGTGTCGAATTTCTTTTATGCTTTCTATTCAAAGTTTGATTTGTGTTTCATTGATCATGTCTGAGTAGTTTGCTTGTTAGGTTTAGGGTTTTTGAAAGGTGATTGATGAATTGTTAGGTTGAATTATAGTGTTAGGATAAAATCATTAGAGTTCTTCATCTGGATTTGTGTTTAAGGTTTATTCTAGCTTCGCGACCTAGAATCTGATCTTAGGTTGATTAATAGATGCGAGAGTATTATTGATTGCCTGAATTAATGTCAGACGAGCAAAATACCTATTCGCAAAGAGATTTGGTTTAGGGATTTTGTGAACAATTGAACATGTTATTAATGCTTGTGTGAATTGTTTGAATTTGCAAAGAGATTTAGAATTATAGGGTTTAGACATAGATAATATTCGCAGTGAGAGTTGGTTGATTTTACATTAGTGTTTCAAGTTCAAGAACAATGCTTACTAATTCCTAGCATTCTGTCTAGACTTGCAATTTGGATCACCTGAGAATATCCCTGAACCTAGCGTTTCGTCTCCTGAATTTACTAAGTCTTTAATTGCTTTCTGTTTTTAATTCCATCTTTCTTCTTAGCTTAATTCGAACTTCGAAGTTTGTTGTGTGACTAACTCTTTCCTTGTGGATTCGATCCCCAAGTACTGCGAATGATCTCTTAATTTGAAAGAGTAGCTCTAGGGTAAATTTGAAAGCATATCATATATCGAGCATTTGTATCGAGCTACCAAGCTCGATACAAACCAACATGATGGCTGAAGATGGTGTGTCGAGTATTTGTATCGAGCTAGTAAGCTCGATACAATCTTTAGCAACATATCGAGCTACCTAGCTCGATACAGATCCATGCAGGGTAAAGATCGCATTAGACGAAGGCTTTCCATTCAGATACAGCTTTTATTTGGAGGTGGTTGCATGTCATTACAAGCTGCGCTTAGGGAGATATGACGATTTCCGCAAGACTGCTCCTCCTGTCAAAATCCGGTTTGTTCCGGGTTGACCCGGTTTGTTCCGCAAGACTGGTCCTTCCCTATAAATATTTAAAAACCTAATTTTTATGTATCTTCTCTTGTGATTAAACACAAAAATCGACCCTTTGTGGTTTTACGGAGATTTGGAAGATTTCTTTTAAGTTTAATGCAATTTGATTCTTGTTTCTTCTAATCTTTCTTTACATATTCATCTAAACATGTTTACTAACACTTCTTGCATGAGATTTGTTAGATTAACTATGATTAGTGAGTAGTCTTTTTAGGATCTGGGGATGAGGTAGATTAGGGTGAGATTAGGGTTGATCTATGATGTTTAGGACTTAGACTCTTTAAATCCTTTTTTGTTTAGTGATCTTAATAATAGATTAGCTTTGAGAAAAGTGATTTAGACCAAAGGGCATTTCCCACCCACAAGGTGTTTGATGAAATGTCCAAACCAACTAAATCAATAGATTTACATGCTTAACCTATGGAAGTAGATGTCTAAGGTGTTTATTGGTAGATTAGAACTGAATATTAATGCTTGTTGATTATCTTTTCACTAATGATGATTACCTATTGATTAGGCAATTAGCAAATGGATTAGTGCCATGAGAGTGGATTAGTCTTGCTTAGAGTTCTAAACCTAAGGATGATCATTTATGTGATTGTTTGAACATCATAGGTTAGCTCTAGGATCACCCAAAATTCATAACCTCATCCTAGGATTCGATTTTCTCTTTGTTAGATTTCAAATTTGTGTTTGCTTCTTGTTCTTGTTTTAATTTGATTTGCTAGCTTAAGTTGTTAGCTTTGTTTGATTTTATTTCATTTAGGTTGTTAGATAAAAAAACCCCATCTTAATGTATTTTGCTTAGCTTAAATAGTTTCATGTATTTTTAGTGTTGTTAATCTTAACCCCTATGGATTGACATCTCAAATACTACAATGACATGAGTAGTAGGGATTAATTGAAAGTTGAAACAATCCCGCTATCAATTTGGCGCCGTTGCCGGGGAACTAAGTAGATTTATCATTAGGATTTCCAATTTTCTTCAGACTAAGCTTTCGTTTGTTTTTGTTTATTTGGTTACTAACTTTCTTTCAAGTGTTTGTTCTTTTTGCAAGGCACAATCACAAGGGAGAAAGCATGGATTCAGATATAGCTTCATTGTTGAAGACTATATTAGAGAATCAAGAGAGAGGGATGGCTTGGGACCCCACAAGCCACCATGGTTTTGAAAGCTCATTCACTTATCAAGGAGGGCATGGAGTATGATCAAGAACCAACCTATTCTTCCCAAATCTCTTATGAAGAAGAGAATATCAACTTAGCGAAATTGATTTTGGAAGAGCAAGAGAAGTTTAATGAGAGCATTCACATGCTTGACTTCAAGATTAGCTCTCCTACTCCATGTTCAAGAGTTGTTGCAACATCACATGTGGAGTCCATCAACACCGAAATTACCCAATGGAATGAGGAACAAGAGGATAAAGCTCAAATCAATGATGAAATCCAACAAGAAGCTAAAGGGTCTATAGAAGAACTTGAAGCTCTTCTTGGATGCATGGTTGATGAGAATCTTGTTATAAGATATGAAGATCCTTGTGAAAGTGATTTGGTTCTTGATTGCATTGGGAATGCAAGTGAGATCTCAATTGTTAAGAAAGAGCTCTCAAGAAAGAAGGAAACACATGTGCAACTCATTTCCAAGATGGAAAAAAAGGATAGTCACATTGAAGAAGCCTCCAAGGAGGGTGAAGAAGAAGAATATCCAATGGCACAACCCTTTGAACTTCTCTTCCAATGGTGATAAGTGATGGAGGCAGCCACTTCATCAACAAGATCTTTGAAAGTCTCTTGAGAAAACATGGTGTTAAGCACAAGGTGGCCACGCCCTATCACCCTCAAACAAGTGGCCAAGTGGAGGTTTCAAATAGACAAATCAAGACTATACTAGAGAGGACCATGGGAGTCACTAGAAAGGATTGGTCTAGCAAGCTTGATGACGCTCTATGGGCGTATAGAACAGCCTACAAAACTCCCATTGGAACCACGCCTTTTAACCTCCTCTAGGGCAAGTCTTGTCACCTCCCTGTGAAATTAGAGCACAAGGCTCTTTGGGCTGTGAAGCAACTTAACTACAATCTAAAGACGGCGCAAGAGAAAAGGTTGGTACAACTTCAAGAGCTTGATGAGATAAGATGGATGCCTATGAGAGCGCCAAGATTTACAAGGAAAGGACCAAAGCCTTTCATGACAAGAAGCTGGTGCACAAGGAGCTCAAAGAGGGAAGCATGGTTCTACTCTATAACTCAAGATTGAAGCTGTTCCCTGGAAAGCTCAAGTCTAGGTGGTCCGAGCAGTATGAGATAAGAGAAGTATTACCATATGGAGCTATAACGTTGGTTGGGAAAAATGGAGAACATTTCACAGTGAATGGGCATAAAGTCAAGCCCTACTTGGCGAGTGACTGCAACAAGGAGAGCACCACATTGCCTCTCCAAGACCCCCCACTAGCCTAACCAAGTAAAGTCAAGCTTAGAGACTTAAAACAAGCGCGCTTGGGAGGCAATCCCATGACTATCATTGTACATATTTTTTTTTCAAATTTATGCTTTCTACTTTGAGTGTGTAGGTACAAGGAAGTAAGAGCCAAGGAACACATTCGTGGAAATTACAAGGCAAAGAAAGGAGGAGCAGAGGCATACGATCGACTGAAAGATCGAGTGGAATCACTCGATCGTGGAGCTAAGATCGATCAATTGATCGACCAGTTCACTCGATCGCGACCTAAACGACTCTGAAACGAGGACAATGATCGATCCAACACTCGATTCATTCCAGATCGACCACCTAATCGAGCTAACAACTCGATCACAGAAAAATGGGCGTGAGATCGAGTGATAGATCGACCCGTTTCACTCGATCTCGCGCCAAGGGAAGTTTTCAAATTTCTCTCTCTTTCTCTTTCCCTCTCACTTTTAAATTTAAATTGTGGTCAAAGAGGCTCCTTTGACCATAGATAACTGTGCTTTGACCACAATTTTAAATTCCCACTTGCATGCTTGTCCAAAATTTTCCTTCTTTATAAAACCACACATCCACTCTCTCCACTCCTTAGCTACAAATCGATTTTTACAAAATAGAGAGAGAGTGTGAGTTTTTCTGGTTTTGAGAAGAAGAAGAGCATCTTATTTCCATCAGCTTTCAAAGGTATTTCGAATTTTTTACATGGCATATTCGGATTTTGAGAAATTACCTTTTTAATTTGCATGGATGAATATTATTCGCTAGGATAAGGATTAAATTTTAGAAATATCTAGATATTAGGGAAATTTTCTTGATTTATTCTTATCTCAAGAGATTTTCATCTAATATTTATTGATAAATCCAAAACTTTCCCCAAAAATCTAGGGCTTAAGCGAAATAGTTTATAAGGCTCTAATCTCTTGATCTTGTATTTCTCTCTTTACCGTAACCTATACTCATCTTCTCTTTGAGATTTTGAATTTCAGGTACTATGGCACCAAGGAAGAGAAGCAGAGCTATGGCTGCACATGAGGAGACACAGCAAGAGGTTGAAGAAACGGTTAAGTGGAGCAAGGAAGAGAAGAAAACAAAGAGGAGGCTAGAGAGGTTGCGGTTTGAGCCCACAAAATTTGCAAGTAGGGAGTTCTTGCAAAAGCTAGGATTGTTGGAGGGGTTTGATGAGCTGCTCAAAGACATGGGGCTTGCATGCCTTTCACGGATGGATTGTCCCACTTACCCCGAAGCCACGCTTCACTTCCTCTCCACCTTGGATTTCGCATATGAAGATCCGAGCATTCAAACTCCAACCGAGGATCTTGTCACATTCAAGATAAGGAAGCATGCTTACCGCCTCTCTATACCTGAGCTATGCCAAGCTTACGGTCTTAATGCAGCAGCCAACCATGTGGAGTTCCCACAATTCAAATCCGCAAGCGACCTATGAGACTTGATTAGCGATGGAGACTACAAGTCAAACACCGCCAAAATCAAGAAGGTGCGAAATCCCTTGCTAAGATACACTCTCAAGTTGCTAGCCAACACCTTCAGTGGAAGATCCACGACAGCAACAGTCACCAAGAACGAGCTATGTTTCCTTTTCCAAGTAGTTAAAAACGTTCTATGCGTTAGCGAGGTGAATGACGAACCGATGGTGGATGATCTTGGAGACGACGTGAATTATGGGTGCATCTTGGCTACATCCTTGGTCAAGTACAAGGCTTGGGCTATTAAATGCAAGGCAACTTCAGCACTCATAGGTGGCTTCCTCACGCCACTGTTCGTACAAGCGGGAGTACCGCTTACCGAATTCACACCTTGTGTGGAGCGTGCATACATGGATCAAGTCTACATGACCAACACGGATTCCTTGGGACCTACTCCAGCTCCCAGCTACTACGCATACTTGTTCTACATTGAGAACCGTGAGAAGAAGACCTGCATCTTACCCAACCCGGAGGAAACGCTAGTTGATAGCGTAGGCAACATTGAATTCTTGCCGACTGATGATGAATGTTATGCACCTCTTGGAGGCGTGGCAACACTACCTCAGCCTGCCCAATCATCCCCGGAATCTCCTCCCACAGATGCTGAAATGCCATCAAGTTTTGATCTCCCCAAGCTAGACTATGAGCCGCGCACCAAGGCTGAAAAGTTTCTTGCCTCGGTTGTGGAGATTCAGCGCAAAGTAAACAAGTGGCAAGGCAAGATGATCAAGAATCTGGTGAAGAAGGTCAAGGTTCTCCAAGGGAGAAGCTCCTCAGAAATGACCTTGAGTGATGAAGCCGAGCAAGTGGCCAAGACGGTGGGAAGGCACTCAACCCGAGGGATAGAAATCCGTGAGCCAGATTATCAAGCTGGACGTCCTTCTCTCCAAGACCGTCCAACCGGGAACAAGAACAAGGGAGTACTCCATGACACTTCAAGAAAGAGTAGGAGGACCGGAGCAACCTCAATCTCCGGCCATCTCTAGCTCCAAGGTACCGAAAACTCCAACCTTTGTAAATAACATGCATTTTTAATTTTTGCTTTGTGAATTTTTGTCTACTCTTGAATTTGTTTGACACTGAGACGTTGTCATTCATGTTTGGGGGAGAATGTGTGCTTTGACATATTTTATTTGGATCTTATTTTGTGTTTACATCTTTGAGTCTTCATGCATTCATAAAAAATTTTGGATAGAAAAAAAAAAAAATCAGGTTGCATCTGTGGGAGGAGATGCTTAAAAATTCATATAGCTTGCATTTGCATTGTCAAAAGATTGTAGGATTGAGTCTAGATTTTTATCATATAGGTTGCATCATTCATATGCATAGGGGGCAATGATGAAAAATTTTCCTTAAAAAGTGTTTTAAGCTCATGTATTTGTTCAAGGCCCTAGTTAGTAGCTCTTTGATGCTTTGCTCAACTTTGAAATTAAGTTCTAACCATCCTTGGATCATTTAACTTGATATTTGGTGCTTAAAGTTGAAACAATCATGAATTGAATCCTTACCTATAAATCTGAACCTTAACATGAACATCTAATTATCATACTTGTGCATTTGGGAAAGAATACATGGATTACAAAAAATATTTAGGCTATCTTATTCATTTCACCACTCTCTTGTAAGCCTAAAATAGAATACCACACCTTGACCCTTGCCTTATTTCAAGCCAAAATTCTTGTGTGATTGCAATTTGTGAGGCCTTATTTTCTGTTTGAACTTGGCATAAAGTGTTAGGTTTAGGGCGACATGTTTAGGCTCTCATGATGATGCTAGCTTTGCGTATTAAAGCTAGTTTTAGGCTTGATTTGGGATTGGGAGTTCACGTGTTTGAAAATGAGAAGGTGTTAAGGAAATGAATGAAAAAGGGATAAATAGTTCTAAGTGGTTGGTCTTGAATTGTATTGTTAAAAAGCTCAAGTTAAAAGAAAAAGAGCCCTAGAGGCCAAATGCATAAAAGAAAATCTTTTAGAAGAGAGCTATTTAAAGAAAGAAAAGAGCTAATATTTGTGACCTTACCACTAGCTATAAGCAAGGTAGAAGAAGTTTCCCTAAAAGTAATTGTGATTGATGGAGTTCTTGTGGGTTTATGCTTGGCGTGTCTAGCCTTGTTGATTTGGATAGTCTCTAGAGGGTGAGTGAGCTTGGAAAAGAAAAAAATAAATGAGAAATTGATTAGGATCATTGTTAGTATACTTGGGTAGATGTGAGTCTAGTCATGTATGCATGCATTGCCTTTTACCTTTAGCATTATGCATAAGTTCAAACCTTTTTGAGAGAAACAAACGCTTGGAGTACCCACTTGAATGAGATCATTTTTATCTCATAGCCTTGTCCCTTGCCAAATGTATTCGGTTTTAAATGCACAAGCGTGATTCACGGTTTGAGCTCTTAATGAATGTTAAAGGTTAGAATTCTTGGATTGCTTGGAATAAACAAGTCATGATTTGAAATTTGATATGTGATGATTATGGCTAAGTCCTTTTGAGTAAATGCTTGTGTACTGCATCCTAGAATTGAGAACTAGGACCGCTGAATTGATACATTTGAAAAACACTTTTGGAATTGAGCCCCCGTTTTTAAGCATCTCTTCCTACCTTGAATTTTGTTTGCTTGAGGGCAAGCAAAAAGGAAGTTTGGGGGAGTTGATATACTCATATATTTCACATATTTAGCATGCATTTAGAATAGGTTTTCATGCATTCATCACTCATAATAGGCTAGTTTGCATCATTTATCTCATTTTAAGTCCTAGAACACTTTGCATTAGCATTTGCATGGTTTCTTGCATATTTGCATCATTTTCAGGTTGTTTAGAGTACTTGGAGCTGTGATGGATGCTGAGCATTGACAAGAAGATGAAAGAAGAGTAGGAGTTGGCGTGTATCAAAGAAAACTCAGACAAAACCAAAGAAGCCGAGATCGACCGGCCGATCGAGCAGCATGACTCGATCTAAGCAAGATCGACCAGATGATCGACCAGTCCGACTCGATCTTCCAAGCCAGGCGCATCAACCTCTTCTCAACTTGTGTGATTGTCTTCTAGTGAGGGGACCACCTTGGCATGAAAGTCTTCTACAAGACATGGATCCTTGATTTAGAAAAAGTGTGGACAATTTCATATTGTTTTCCTTATGACTTCTAGGGGAGGAAGACTTTTGTGCATGATCATCAACTACACACACACTTATCATATCTCATCACACTCACTGTCATATTCTATCCTAGGCATGAGAGAGAAAAAAAACAGTGTGTTCTTGCTTGTTCTTGAGTGTTCTTCCTTGATCTTACTTTGTTCTTGCTAGTTCTTGATGTTTCTTGTTTTGTTTCTTGTTTATTTTTTGTGTAAAACTCTTGTATACACGTTTTGAATCAAGTATTTCTATTTTCCTAAGTCAAATCTTTCTTCTTGTAAAAAAACCGATTATGTTGATCAGCTCTAAACTTATGTTTAAGAGAGGTAAGAACATGATCGGTTTTTTTACAAGAAGAAAGATTTGACTTAGGAAAATAGAAATACTTGATTCAAAACGTGTATACAAGAGTTTTACACAAGAAATAAACAAGAAACAAAACAAGAAACATCAAGAACTAGCAAGAACAAAGTAAGATCAAGGAACAACACTCAAGAACAAGCAAGAACACACTGTGTTTTTTCTCTCTCACGCCTAGGATAGAATATGACAAGTGAGTGTGATGAGATATGATAAGTGTGTGTGTAGTGGATGATCATGCACAAAAGTCTTCCTCCCCTAGAAGTCATAAGGAAAACAATATGAAATTGTCCACCCTTTCCCTAAATCAAGGATCCATGTCTTGTAGAAGACTTTTATGCCAAGGTGGTCCCCTCACTAGAAGACAATTACACAAGTTGAGAAGAGGTTGCTGCGCCTGGCTTGGAAGATCGAGTCGGACTCGATCGGCCGGTCGATCTCGGCTTCTTTGGTTTTGTCTGAGTTTTTCTTTGATTCACGCCAACTCCTAGGCTCTTCTTTCATCATCTTGTCAATGCTCAGCATCCATCACAGCTCCAAGTACTCTAAACAACCTGAAAATGATGCAAATATGATAGAAACCATGCAAATGCTAATGCAAAGTGTTCTAGGACTTAAAATGAGATAAATGATGCAAACTAGCCTATTATGAATGATGAATGCATGAAAACCTATTCTAAATGCATGCTAAATATGCGAAATATATGAGTATATCAGTTACTAACTTTCTTTCAAGTGTTTGTTCTTTTGCAAGGCACAATCACAAGGGAGAAAGCATGGATTCGGATATAGCTTCATTGTTGAAGACTATATTAGAGAATCAAGAGAGAGGGATGGCTTGGGACCCCATAAGCCACCATGGTTTTGAAAGCTCATTCACTTATCAAGGAGGGCTTATGGATGCAAATTTTGCTCAAGGGAACCAATGTGGATATAGTGAGAGATATCAATCTTGGGACATGGCGTATGATCAAGAACCAACCTATTCTTCCTAAATCTCTTATGAAGAAGAGAATCTCAACTTGGCGAAATTGATTTTGGAAGAGCAAGAGAAGTTTAATGAGAGCATTTGCATGCTTGAATTCAAGATTAGCTCTCCTACTCCATGTTCAACAGTTGTTGCAACATCACATGTGGAGTCCATCAACACCAAAATTACCCAATGGAATGAGGAACAAGAGGATAAAGCTCAAATCAATGATGAAATCCAACAAGAAGCTGAAGGGTCTATAAAAGAACTTGAAGCTCTTTTTGGATGCATGGTTGATGAGAATCTTGTTATAAGATATGAAGATCCTTGTGAAGGTGATTTGGTTCTTGATTGCATAGGGAATGCAAGTGAGATCTCAATTGTTAAGAAAGAGCTCTCAAGAAAGAAGGAAACACATGTGCAACTCATTTCCAAGATGGAGAAAAAGGATAGGCACATTGAAGAAGCCTCCAAGGAGGGTAAAGAAGAAGAATCTCCAATGGCACAACCCTTTGCCAAGTATCTTGGTTTAATCTCCACCAATGAAGAGAGCATTGACGATCCATGGAAGTTACCCTTTGAGGAGATTAGGATGCAAGAGTTTAGGGGTTGGTTCTATGATGAGTATGATCCCGGTGATCCGAGCTTCAACATGTCGAGCTAGAGACTTTAAAACAATCCCACATGGGAGGCATTCTCATGTTTATCCTAGTAAAAGGTATGTTGGAGGTCATGGAGCATGGTACAAGGTCGAATTTGCCCAAGAAAAATTCTCCAAAGATTCCTCTAACACCACTCCTCCTCCTCTTCACGTTTTTGAGGTATCTCCACCTCCTTTGTATATATTGTCTTTTAGATTTTCGTTTTTGTATTTTGTCATGTTGATTGAGGTCTCCCCTGGACTTTTATTACACAAGAGACTGTGTAATTTAAGTTTGGGGGAGAGGTTGAGAGATTTGACATGTGTTTTGTGATTCTTATTTTCCTTTGCATACTTGAGTCTTATGAATTCATCTTAAGCATAGAAAAACCCAAAAATTTGAAACTTTTGAAAATTTTCCAAATAAGAATCATTTAGATGTTGCATTTGCTTTATAGTATTGAGTCTAGTTGCATTCATATAGGCTTTCTCTCATTTGCATTGGGAGCAATGATGAGCTTTTCCATGTAAAATGCCAACTCATGTAATCAATTCAATGACCTACTTAGTAGTTCTTTGATGCCTTTGAACAAGTCTTGAAAGTAAGGATGCACCATGTTTGGATCACTTCACTTTCCACTTAGATCTTGGCCGAAATATGGTCTTGAATTTGATAACCAACTCTACTCACTTGAACCGAATTTTGACATATAATTATCATGCCTTGCATTGAAAGTGAATTCATGGATCATACATATTTGAGCTTTCTTACTCACTTTGCCACCCTCTTGCTAGCTCAAGTAGTACTCCCACCTTACCTTACCTCCTTTGAAGCCAAATGTTCTAGTGATATTGCTTGTGAGGCCTTATTTTGATTGAACTTAGCATAAAGTGTTTGGTTTGAGAGGACAAGTTTAGGCTCTCATGTAGATTCTAGCTCTCACATTTTGGGGCTAGCTATATGCTTAGGATTTGGGGTATGGGTCGTGGTATTGCTTGGTGCTTTGGAATTGAAATTGTATGCTTGCATTTTAGCATGATGACTTGTGGAAAGGGAGTAGAGAGATGGGAATGAAAAAGGCTTAATGGAAAGTAAGGGAAGCATAGTTTGAAATGGTGGATCTTGTGTTTCAAAGAAAAGTATAGCTCTAAGTTTAAAAAGTGTTGGGTAGTCTTAAGAAAAGAATAAGAAAAATCAAAAGAAGCAAAAAGCCAAAGAAAAGAAAGGGCTACCTAGAAATAAAAAGAAGAGCTAAGTTTGTAAAAGATCACACCATTCACTATGAGATAAAGGTTGATGAAGATTCCACTTAGAGCTTTAAAAGAAGAAGAGATTCGTGGGTTTAGCAAGGCACAAAGAGTCTTGGGAGAAAAAGGTAGCTTTAGAGGGTTGAGTGAGCTTGAAAAGAAATAATGAGAGGGGTTTAGGGCCACTGATAGCATTATGGGTAGATGAGAGTCTAGTCTTGTATGCATCACTTATCTTTTACCATTAGCATTATGCATAACGTTCAATTCTCTTTGAGTGAAACCCTTGTTTGCTATGGAAGCCACATGAATTGAGATCATTCTTATCTCAAAGCGTAGTCCCTTAGTGATATACTCATAATTTAGCATGTTTTACCATCCTTTTTAGATAGCTTTGCATCCATATATGCATTCATTTGGTTACTTTTATTCTAAATTGCATCCATATTACAGTTTAGTGAGTTTTAGCTTAGGTTGTTGCATATTTGTACATATTGAGTCTTTATTAGGTACTTTGGAGGCTTGGAGGACCTCTATGGAGAGTTGGGCGACAAGGATGAAGAAGAGAAGGTAGCCAAACAAGAAGCAGACAAGTTTTAGAAGTGTATCGATCTTGGTGTCGAGCTACCAAGGTCGATACGGTCCGGCAGGAAGGACGAGAGGAGCGTATCGGACGTTTGTATCGAGCTACTAAGCTCGATACAAAGCCCACCCAGAGAAAAGTCGCGAGCGTATCGGGAATTTGTATCGGACTGCCAAGCTCGATACAAACCTCAGCCGAAGATCAAGCCTGGCGTATCGAGCATTTGTGTCGAGCTAATAAG
The DNA here is from genome assembly GCA_020283515.1 of Alliaria petiolata. Lineage (NCBI taxonomy): Eukaryota > Viridiplantae > Streptophyta > Magnoliopsida > Brassicales > Brassicaceae > Alliaria > Alliaria petiolata. Next base: position 142,502,243 of record JAHZTW010000001.1, on the reverse strand, counting down.
CTTGACATGGCCCTTGAAGAAATTTTTTAGCAGTGTAGGAGCTGCATGTCGACCTAGAAAGCTCGATACGCTGCCCGATTTCAGTCTAAAACCGGGTCAATACCCGGTTTTTTCCGGGTCGACCCGGTTCGTCAACTGTTCACTATAAATAGAAAATGACTTAATTTTTCCTAAGTATCTTTTAATCTTTTGTTCTTGCTTAGAAAACCTTCCCTTTTGGTTTCTAAGTGATTTTGTAAGACATTCCATTTGAGTTTATGCAATTTAGTAGTTGTCTTTATTAATCTTTCATTCTCTATATCTCTAATTAAGGTGCTAGTAACTTTTGTTTGGTTTGTTGATCACTTAGGTTGTTAGCTAAACCTCAAAACTTTATTGCTAGCTTAAATTAAGAAGTTTTATGCATTCCTATTGTCTTAACCATTTCCATTTGGATTGATCCTTAAACACTACAACGACATGAGTGAGGTTTAAGTAATTGTTTAAGAAGTAAGAAAAATCCTCTTATCAATCTGGCGCCATTGCCATTTGAATATTGGTTTGAGCATTAGGATTTTAGTTCTTCTTGAGACTAAGTTTTTTTTTTTTTTTTCCTCACTTATTGCTTGCTAATCTATCTTGCTTTCTTTACTAATTTTGTCAAGGTGTATGAACTTGAGGTCTAGTGGATACAAAAATCTAGTTGAGCCTCTAGACAACATCCACCGAGTCACAAGGGGAGCTTTTGTGAGAAGAGAACGGGAACGCTTACCACATCTAAGGCATTTGGGAATGGATATTTCACAAGGACAAGGTGGTAATGGGATACCACAACGGAACCAAGGGAATGGAGACCAAATCGCTAGAGTGCCTCAACATCCTCCACGCCAACCTAGGCATATTGGGGCCGGCGATGCTCCTAATACTCATGCAAACCGTCAAGGTATCATACCCCCTCCAGTTCAGAACAACAACTTTGAAATCAAGAGCGGGTTGATCAACATGGTGCAACACAACAAGTTCCATGGGTTAGCTTTGGAGGATCCTCTTGACCACTTGGATGAGTTTGATAGGATTTATGATATGACCAAGATCAATGGCATATCCAATGTTGGTTTCAAGCTGAGGTTGTTTCCCTTCTCTCTTGGAGACAAGGCCCATCTTTGGGAGAAGACACTTCCAAGGGGTTCCATCACATCATGGGATCAATTGAAGAAGGCTTTTCTTGCAAAATTCTTCTCCAACACTAGGACCGCACGGTTGAGGAATGAGCTATCTAGCTTCACCGAAAAGAACAGTGAGAGCTTTTATGCAGCTTGGGAGGGATTCAAGGGTTACATTACCCAATGCCCTCATCATGGCTTCTCTGAAGAAACTCTCTTGAGTACCCTCTACTGTGATGTTCTCCCCAAGTTTAGGATGCTCCTAGACACATCTAGCAATTGAAACTTCTCAGGAAAAGAAGTAGAAGAAGGTCTCGAGCTTGTGGAGAACCTAGCCCAAAGTGATGGAAATTATGGTGAAGACTATGATAGGTCTTCAAGGAGTGATAGTTCTTTTGAGGACCAAAGGAGAAAGGAGATGAAATCCCTCAATGAGAAAATGGATANGTGATAGTTCTTTTGAGGACCAAAGGAGAAAGGAGATGAAATCCCTCAATGAGAAAATGGATAAGTTGCTTCAAGTCTCACAAAAGCATGTTCACTTTGTGAGTGATTGTGATGATTGTCAAGGAGTACAACAAGATTTGAATGAGGATTGCCAAGAAGAGGTCAACTATGTGGGTGGCCAAGGTTATCAACAAGGCTACAACAACAACTATAGGAACAACAATCTTTCCTATAAGAGTACCAATGTTGAGAACCCGCAAGATCAAGTCTACCCTCAACAAGGACAACAAAAACCCTTTGTCCCTTACAAGAAACAACAAGGTGATGTTCCCAAGAACAACTTCCAAGGGAACAATCAAGGAAACCAAGGGAATTTCAAGTCAAAGCAGGGTCCTCCACCGGGTTTTGCACAAGATTTGGATGTGAGGACTGTTCTATAACAAATCCTCCAAGGTCAAGCAAGTAGTACTATGGATGTTAGTAAGAAAATGGTTGGAATCCACAACAAGGTGGATTGTTCTTAATGACCTCAACTCCAAGTTTGACACTTTGAGTTCCAAGGTTAAGCAAATGGAAAACAACAAAGGCATTGCTTCCTCATCTACACGTGCTCAAGCTTCCTTGCCCGGTAACCCCGAACACAACCCCTAGAAATATTGCAATGCTATCTACTCTATTGATGAGGAAGAGTAAGAGCGCGTAGTAACTGAATTTGAGCAACTATTTGAGTGTCCTAGTGATGAAGCTATATTCAGTGAGGAAATTGAAGTTCAAGTTGGGGAGGCGGTCATTGAAAATGACCATTTGGTTGTTGATAAACCAATGGGTAAAAAAGAGCTTGATGAGGATGTGATCTCTCCACAAAAAGGAAAGAGAAGTGGCTAAGAAGACTGAAGTTGATGCTAATGATCTTCTTGTCTACAAGCCACCACTCTCCTTTCCCGAGCAGGTAGTGACTAAGTGATATACTCATAATTTAGCATGTTTTAGCATCCATTTTAGATAGCTTTGCATCCACTTATGCATTTCATTTAGTTACTTTTAGTCCAAATTAAATCCATATTAGAGTTTAGCAAGTTTTAGCTTAGGTTGTTGCATATTGTGCATATTGAGTCTTAATTAGGTACTTTGGAGGCTTGGAGGACCCCCATGGAGAGTTGGATGACAAGGAGGAAGAAGAGAACGAAGCCAAACATGAAGCAGACAAGTTTTAGAAGTATATCGACCTTGGTGTCGACCTACCAAGGTCGATATAGCTCGGCAGAGAGATTGGAGTGCGCGTATCGGACATTTGTATTGGACTACTAAGGTCGATATAAAGGCCACCCGGAGTTCTGGAAGAAGTGTATCGGGCATCTGTGTCGGACTGCTAAGGTCGATACACAACTCAACCGGAGATCGAAGCTGGCGTATCAGGCATCTGTGTCGAGCTTGCTCCATGAAGAAAACCTTTAGCAGCGTATCGAGCTGCATGTTAACCTAGCAAGCTCGATACGCTGCCTAATTTTTGCCTAAAACCGGGTCAATACCCGGTTTGTTTCGGGTTGACCCGGTTCGTCCACTGTTCACTATAAATAGGAAATGACCTTATTTTTCATAAGAATCTTTAATTTCTTGTTCTTGCTTAGAAAATCTTCCCTTTTGGTTTCTAAGTGATTTTGTAAGACATTTCTTTAAAGTTTATGCAAATTGGTACTTATCTCTTTTAATCTTTCATCTTATATCTCTCTAATCATGTTTATCTTCACTTCTTTCATAGGATTTGAGGGGTTAATCATTATTAGTGAGTAGTTTCATTAGGGTCTAAAGATGGGTTAATCATGATTATTGGTGTCTAGGATTAGATCTTCTCATTTCCCTCCTTGTTTAGTGTTCTAAATGCTAGTTTAGCCATGATCAAGCTAAAACTAGGCCTTAGGGAACTTTCCACCCACAAGGTGTTTGATGAAATTCCCCAACTCACTAAACAAGGGATTTACATTTCTAGCTCATGAAACTGATTGTCTAGGGTGTTTATTTGCAATTTAGAACTGTTTCATAATGCTTGTTAGTTTCCTTTTCACAAATGAAAGTTTGATCTTGATTAGGATGATTAATGAAAGGATTAGTGCCATGAAAGTGGATTAGTCTAGCTATTGTGTTCTACCCCAAGGGATTATCATATTATGTTATTGATTGACATCAAAAATTGATTCTTGGAACACCTTAGATTGATAACCCCATCCTTGGATTCGTTTTAGTAATTTGATAATCTTGATTAGTAGTTAATTAGCTTTTAATTTGCTTGATTAGTGCATTCATTGGTTAATTAAGGTGTTAGTAACTTTTGTCTACTTTGTTTGATCACTTAGGTTGTTAGATAAACCTCAAAACTTTATTGCTAGCTTGGATTAAGAAGTTGTATGCATTCCTAGTGTATTAACCATTTCCACTATGGATTGATCCTAAAACACTACAATGATATGAGTAGGCGTTTGGGTAATTGTTAAGTACACCGAAAAAACTAGCTTATCAATTTGGCGCCGTTGCCATTTGGATGTTGGTTTAAGAATTAGAATTTTACATCTTCTTGAGATTAAGCTTTATTTTTCTTTGATTACTAACCTCTTTTGCGTGTCCTACCTTTCCCTTTTTAGGTACCAACACAACTAGAACACTTTGCCTTGAGAGCTTGGGTATGGATCATGCACAAGGTTTGGGTGGTAATGGTCATCCTCCAAGGCGACCTACACACATTGGTTTTGGCGACTCTCCTCAAACTCATACTCCTCGCCATGGTATTACTCCTCCTTCGGATCAACAAAACAGTTTTGAGATCAAAAGTGGGTTGATATCCATGGTGCAACAAAATAAGTTCCATGGGTTGGATATGGAAGATCCTCTCGACCGCTTGGATGAGTTTGAGAGAATATGTAGCTTGACTAGCATCAATGGCATCTCTGAAGATGGGTTTAAGTTGAGATTATTTCCTTTCTCACTAGGAGATAGAGCTCACATTTGGGAAAAAAATCTACTTTATGGTTCAATCACTACTTGGGATCATTGCAAGAAAGCATTCTTGGCAAAGTTTTTCTCCAACACGAGGACATCAAGGTTGCGGAATGAGATATCTAGTTTCAAGCAAAAGGCTAAGGAGAGTTTTTGTGAAGCATGAGAACGTTTCAAGGGGTATACTACTCAATGCCCCCACCATGGATTTTCGGATGAGTCTCTCCTTAGCAACTTATACAGAGGTGTTCTCCCTAAATATATAATGCTACTAGACACAGCTAGCAATGTGAACTTCTTGGGAAAGGAGGTTGAAGAAGGTCTTGAGCTTGTGGAGAACTTAGCTCAAAGTGACGGAAACAATGGTAATTATGATGATGGCTCTTCGAAGAATGAGATTGCACATGACGAGCAAAGAAACAGGGAGATGCAAGCTCTAAATGACAAGATGTATAAGCTCCTACATGCATACTCAAAGCCGGTTCATTATGTTGGTGAATATGAGGACCGTTTTGCTTGTCATCACGAAATGCCCGATGAAAGACAAAACGAGATCAACTATGTTAGAGGATAAAGTGTACCAATGAGTTTCCCAAAACAATATTGGAATCCCACCTACCAAGGCCAAGGAAGACAACAAGCATTTGTTCTTAAGCCTCACTACCAAGGGAAGCAAGTACACTACCACCAACAACAAAGTTTCGGCCAACAAGGAGAAGCAAGCAATTCCTTCAACCAAGAACTAGACATGAGAAGCTTGCTACAACAAATCCTTCAAGGACAAGCCAATGGGACAAATGACTTCAATTCAAAATTTGCAACATTGAGTTCAAAAATCCAACACTTGGAGAACAATGGAACTTTTTCAATTTTTGGATCTCAACAATGTGTCAATGCAATCACCTTGAGAAGTGGAAAAGCATTACCTTCTAGACAACCTACATACAAAGTCAATGAGGACATTGAAGACCAAGAGGGGGTGATCTTTCAAGATGATGAGAAAGTAGTTGTTGATGATGAGGTACCTCAAAGATCGGGTAAGGAGAAAGTCGTGGCTAAGGAAAAGGAGGCTCCTACAGCTTACAAGGCATCTCCTTTTGTTCCGCGACCTTACAAACCTAAGCTACCATTCCTGGACCGCTTCAAGAAGCAGCTTGTGGAGAAATTTTAGGGCCATGTTCGATAAGCAAATGAGCGAAATCCAAGTTACAATGCCTCTAATGGATGCTTTCATGCTAGTCCCTCAATATGCCAAGTTCCTCAAGGATGCTGTTATGGAAAGGACCAAGGAGTTGCAAGGAATGGTAGTCCTCACTCATGAATGTAGTGCCATCATTCAAAGGACAATTGTCCCCAAAAAGCTAAGTGACCCCGGGAGTTTCACTCTCCCATGTGCCTTGGGACCTTTGGCATTCGATTATTGCTTGTGTGATCTTGGTGCTAGTGTGAGTCTAATGCCACTCTCGGTTGCTAGAAGACTCGGTTTCAGTCGCTACAAGGAGTGTAGGATCTCGTTGGTGTTAGCGGATAGGTCCATTAGGCTTCCAATAGGCTTGCTTGAAGATCTACCGGTTATGGTAGGAAATGTTGAAGTTCCCACCGACTTTGTGGTCTTAGAGATGGATGAAAAACCAAGGGATCCATTGATATTTGGGAGACCCTTCTTAACCACCGCGGGAGCTATCATTGATGTTAGAAAAGGCAAGATTGATTTGCACTTGGGAAAGAAATTTGTGCTCAAGTATGACATCAAGGATGCTTTGAAAAAGCCAACCATTGAAGGCCAAACCTTTTGGGTGGATACAATGGATAGATTGGCAGATGAGTATCTCGAGGAGTTAGCTATGGAAGACCATCTTCAACTGGCCTTGACAAAGGAGCATGGCTCGAATGGGTATCTACATGGAGCAAGCTTGGGATACTTTAAGTTGCTTGATTCACACAAGCCTATAGAGGAGGAGACTTCTTTCATAGAGCTTAAGCATTAGATCAAGGGAGAGTGTGCGATTGAGGAAATAAGCTCTTTGGGTATTGAGCATGAGGACAAGTCCAAGTTTGGGGGTGATTGGTGTGAGCTCAAAGCACCAAAGGTGGAGCTTAAACCTCTTCCACAAGGGCTAAGGTACGCCTTCTTAGGTCCTAACTCGTCTTACCCGGTCATTGTTAATGAAAACTTGAGTAAAGGTGAATTATCCTCACTTTTGATTGAGTTGAGAAAGTTTAGGAGAGCCATTGGTTATTCTTTGGATGACATCAAGGGCATATGTCCTTCTATTTGCACACAAATGATACATCTAGAAGATGAATCTATGACTTCTATAGAACATCAAAGAAGGCTAAACCCTAATTTGAAAGAAGTTGTAAAGAAAGAGATTCTCAAGCTTCTAGATTGCGAGTGTTATCTATCCTATTTCGGATAGCACTTGGGTTTCACCTGTCCATTGTGTGCCCAATAAGGGGGGAATCACTGTGTTAAGAATGAAAAGGATGAGCTTATTCCCACTAGAACTATAACCGGCCATAGGATGTGCATTGATTATAGGAAATTGAATTTGGCCACAAGAAAATATCATTTTCCTCTCCCTTTTATTGACCAAATGCTTGAGAGGCTTGCTAATCATCCCTTTTACTGTTTCCTTGATGGGTATAGTGGGTTCTTTCAAATACCCATTCACCCTAATGACCAAGAGAAAACAACATTCACATGCCCTTATGGTACCTTTGCATATCGAATGATGCCATTTGGGCTTTGTAATGCACCAGCAACCTTACAAAGGTGCATGATGTCTATTTTCTCTTACCTAATCGAGGAAATGGTAGAAGTTTTCATGGATGACTTTTCTGTGTAAGGTTGCTCTTTTGGTGCTTGTTTGTCGAATTTGTGCAGGGTTTTGGAGAGATGTGAAGAGACGAATCTTGTGTTCAACTGGGAGAAGTGCCATTTCATGGTTAGAGAGGGGATAGTGCTCGGTCACAAGATCTCGGAAAGTGGTATTGAGATTGATAAAGCCAAGATCGAGGTCATGATGAGTTTAGCTCCTCCAAGTAATGTGAAAGGGATAAGGAGTTTTTTGGGTCATGCCGGGTTCTATAGGAGGTTCATCAAGGATTTCTCCAAGATAGCTAGACCCCTAACAAGGCTACTTTGCAAGGAGATCGAGTTTGTATTTGATGAAGAGTGCCTTGAGGCATTTTTGAAGATTAAGGAGGCTCTTGTGAGTGCACCAATAGTCCAAGCACCGGATTGGGATCTTCCTTTTGAGATCATGTGTGATGCAAGTGACTATGCGGTTGGTGCTGTCCTTGGTCAAAGAACAGATAAGAAGTTGCATGTTATATACTATGCAAGCAGGACTTTGGATGATACTCAAGTGAAGTATGCAACAACCGAAAAGGAACTCTTAGCCGTGGTGTTTGCTTTTGAGAAGTTTAGAAGCTATCTAGTGGGGTCTAATTTTGTGGTTTACACGGATCATGCAGCCCTAAGATACATCTATGCAAAGAAAGACACCAAACCAAGACTCGTTAGATGGATACTTCTCCTCCAAGAGTTTGACATGGAGATAGTTGATAAAAAGGGCATTGAGAATGGCGTGGCCGATCACCTATCAAGGATGAGGATTGAAGAGTTGATTCCTATTAATGACTCTGTTCCCGAAGAGAAACTCATGATGATTAAGGTAGTAAAAGAAGGATATCACTAAGGGAAGAAGCTAGAAGAAGCCAAGAGTTTAGAGGAACAAGGATTGCCTTACCTCTTCAAGAGATGCTCGGATGGCCTCTATAGGAGATGCATAGCGCAAGTGGAAAGGCCTAATATCTTGTATCATTGTCATGGGTCAGTTTATGGTGGACACTTTGCTACATTTAAAACGGCAATAAAGGTGCTTCAAGCAGGATTTTGGACGCTCATTGCCAAGTTTGTTCAAGGACGCTCATGCCTACATCTCTACATATGAGGCATGTCAAAGAAAAGGCAACATAAGCAAGAGAGATGAGATGCCTCAAAACCCAATCCTGGAAGTGGATTTGTTTGATGTTTGGGGGATAGACTTTATGGGACCTTTCCCATCCTCCCATGACAACAAATACATTTTGGTTGCTCTTGATTATGTCTCAAAGTGGGTAGAGGCAGTAGGAAGTCCCACAAATGATGCTAGGGTCGTGGTAAAGCTTTTTAAGTCCATCATCTGCGCAAGATTTGGAGTTGCTAGAGTTGTGATAAGTGATGGTGGGAGTCATTTCATCAACAAGGTGTTTGAAAGTCTCTTCCAGAAATATGGAGTGAGGCATAAGGTTGCAACACCTTATCACGCTCAGACAAGTGGGCAAGTGGAGGTTTCCAATAGAGAGATCAAAGCCATTCTAGAGAAGACAGTTGGTGTTACAAGGAAGCATTGGTCCTCCAAGCAAGACGACGCGCTTTGGGCATATAAAACGGCTTTCAAGACACCTATTGGGAGGTCGCCATTCTCTCTTCTCTATGGGAAATCATGTCACCTACTAGTGGAGCTAGAATACAAGGCATTGTGGGCAATTAAACTCCTAAACATTGATATTAAGACAGCTCAAGAGAAAAGGTTGATCAATCTCTAAGAACTAGATGAGATTCCCTTGGAAGCCTTTGAGAGCTCTAAGGTTTACAAGGAAAGGACCAAGTCATTTCATGACAAGAAATTGAGATCAAAGGAATTCAATGCTGGAGATAGGGCATTGTTATACAACTCTCAGTTGAAGTTATTCCCGGGAAAGTTGAAGTCTAGATGGTCCGGGCCTTTCACAATCAAGGAGGTCTTACCATATGGAGCAATCACTCTCTTTGGTCAAGGAGGTGGAGAGTTTACTGTGAACAACCATAGACTAAAGATGTACTTTGGCAGTGGCACGTTTGAAGAGGCAAAGACTTTTCCCCTTCAAGATCCTCCACAAGCCTAAGGGTTTGAACAGTCGAGCTAAAGACATTAAACAAGCGCACTTGGGAGGCATTCCCATGGTTATCTCTGTACATATTGCACTTTTCATTTCAATAATGTGTTTTATAGTGCTTATGGATGACATGTTTGAATCAAGGAAGATGAGCCAAGGGCAATTAAGCTTGCCAAGAAATTTTTGGCGCCGTGTCGAGCTATGTATCGAGCTAGTAAGCTCGATACAGCTCTCACAGGAGTCTTGGAGGGTCTGCATCGGACGTTTATATCGAGCTGACAAGCTCGATACTAACTCGACCAGGGGAATCTCAGCATGTGTATCAGACGTTTGTATCGAGCTACTAAGCTCGATACAGTCCTAAAACTTGCGTCTACAAGTGTATCGAGCTACGTATCGAACTACTAAGCTCGATACACTCCTTTTCCAGGTAAGTCAACGGGGTTGACCGGTTTAAGTCACTCGAATTAAACCGGGTTGCCCTCCTTCTTCTTCCCCAAAAGTTCGCGAAACACCCCATTTCTTCACTGGCTCGCGATTTTTGCCTCTTTTTCCTCTATTCTCAAGCAAATTTCGTGATTCCAAGTGCCATTAGCTCGAATTCTGGTGCTTGCATTGAGTCTCATATCCATTTCTGTTCATCATCCATTTCATCTACGAGGTAATCAATTCAAAAACAAAGATTTTCATCTTTTGCTCTAATGGTGAAAATTTTGGGGATTTTTACATTATGATGTTTGAATTGATTGTTTCTGCCTTGGGCATTGCTTGAAAATGGATAGGTATTAGATTTCGAGTGCTATACTAGGGTTTCCATGGTTAATTTTCGAAAATTTGACACTTAGAGTTCATGGTGCGAAAATTCAAACTATACTCTTGAACCTTGTTAGATTTTAGGGCTTTCACTTGCATTAGTTTGCATTTACCATCCTTATGGATTGCCAATAGATAGCACTCGAATTTGGACAACTTGAAAATTTTGAATTGCCGAATTTTTGCTAAGTGTTGGTCTTTGCGGGAAAACCCGAAAGTATGTCTTTGTTCCTTGCTTATGACTTGCTTGATGGATTGTTCTCTTGTACTAAATAAGTTTCTAATGCCAAACCCGAGCTATGGTTGTTTTAAAGATACAATGGCATCAAGGAATGGAGCTTGGTACTCGGCACGACGAAGAGCGGATTTTTTGAGTTGGACCTCCGGGGAGAAAAGGGCAAAATTGAGGCTTGAGATAATGCACTTTGAGCCCACAAGATTCGCGAGCAGAGCTTTCTTAAAATGGGTTGGGATGTTGGACGCTTTTGATGATCTCCTTCGAAGGATGGAGATTCCTTCTATAGCAACAATGGATTACCCCACACACCCGGAAGCCACTATGCACTTCCTCTCAACGTTGAACTTCTCCTATAAAGATCCAAGCTCTCCTTCCCAATCGACGGGTGAGATAACGTTCAAGATTAGGGGAACCACCTTCACCCTATCCATGCAAGAGCTATACCACTCCTACAACTTCAACGATGAGGCGCACCTCGTGGACTTCCCCCAATTCGAGTCCGCTCAATCTCTCAGGAATTTAATTGGAGAAGGGAACTTTAGGAACAACAAGGTGAAGACCGCAAGGGTGAGGAATCCCTTGCTTCGATACACGCTCCAACTCCTTGCCAACACACTCACGGGAAGAACCACATCCGCTACCGTATCGAAAAATGCGTTTTGGTTCCTTTTTCAAGGAGTAAAGGAAACCTTGTGGGATGAGGGGTGGCTGACGAGAGACTTAGAGGGCCCGGTCGATAATAACTTTGGGGAAGGCGTGAATTACGGGTGTGTTTTGGCTTCTTCACTAATGACGTACAAGGCTTGGGCGTTGATGTCTCGACCATGCTCGATCTACATAGGGGGTTTTCTCACCCCACTTTTCATCAAAGTCGGGATTGGCTTGTCAGCATTTGAGGAGTGCATGGATCGGGCTTACATGGACCACAACTTCATGGGAGCCATGGGTTTTTGCGGACCTCCTCTAGCTTCGGGCACGTTCGCTCATCACTTCACCGACAAGGAAAACAGGAAAAAGGACTGTGTACTTCCAAACACGAGCATGGAGCTAATGGGTAGTCTTGAAAGCCTAGAGGTTCTGCCAACCGAGGAAGTGTGCTAGAGTCCTTTAGGAAGCACGTCCGCAATACCAATTTCCATAGACTCATCCTCGGTGTCCTCCTACTCCTCCTCCTTCTCAGAAGATTGAGGTACCATTCCCTCTCTTGTAAACATTTCTTTTAGTTTTGCATTTTGAGTTTTATGTCATTTTGATTGAGGTCTCCTCTAGACTGTTATTACACAAGGGACTGTGTAATTTAAGTTTGGGAGAGAAGTTGAGAGATTTGGCATTGTGTTTTGTGAGTCTTATTTTCTTTTTTGCATTTTGAGTCTCATGCATTCACTTAAGGAATAGAAAAACCAAAAAATTGAAAAATTTGAAAAATCTTCAAAAAGGAAATCATTTAGATGTTGCATTTTAGGATTGACTCTAGTTGCATTACATATAGGAATTGCATTCATATGCATTGGGAGCAATGATGAGCCAATCCTTGTAGAATGCCAACTCATGTAATCAATTCAATGCCCTAGTTAGTAGTTCTTTGTTGCATTTGAACAAATCTTGAAAGTAAGGAAGAACCATGCTTGGACCACTTCACTTGTCACTAGATTTTGGTCGAAATAGGGTCTTGAAATTGATAGCCAACTCTACTCACTTGAATCGAAATTTGACATTTAAATATCATGCCTTGCATTGAAAGTGAATTCATGGATAATAAACATACTTGAGCTTTCTTACTCACTTCACCACTCTCTTGCTAGCTCAAGTAGTACTCCCACCCTACCTTACCTCCTTAAAAGCCAATGTTCTAGTGATATTGATTGTGAGGCCTTATTTTGATTAAACGTAGCATAAAGTCTTAGGTTTGAGACAACAAGTCTAGGCTTTATGTAGATTCTAGCTCTCATATATCGAGGCTAGTTTTAGGCTTAGGAATTGGGGTTGGGGCGCGGTATTGCTTGGTGGTTTGGAATGGATTGTATGCCTACATTTTAGCATGATGAGTTGTGGAAAGAGATTAAAAAGAAAGGGAATGGAAGAGGCATGGAAGGAAAATAAGGGAAGCATAGTTTGAAATGGTGGATCTTATGTTTGAAAAGAAAAAGTATAGCTCTAAGTGTAAAAAGGAATTAGGTAGCCTTAAGAAAATAAAAAGAAAATCAAAAGAGGCTAAAAAGCCAAAGAAAGAGAAAAGGGCTACCTAGGAGAGAAAAAAAGAGCTAAGTTATAAAAAGATCACACCATTCACTATGAGTTAAATGTTGAAGAAGTCTCCCCTTAAGTGCTATAAGAAGAAGAAGTGGTTTGTGAGATTCATGGGTTTAGCAAGGCACAAAGAGCCTTGAGAGAAAAGGGTAGCTTTAGAGGGTTGAGTGAGCTTTAAAAAGAATGAATGAGAGGGGTTTAGGACCATTGAGAGCATCATTGGTAGATGAGAGTCTAGTCTTGTATGCATCACTTGTCTTTTACCTTTAGCATTATGCATAAAGTTTAATCCTTTTGAGTGAAACCCTTATGCGAAATTGAAGCCACGTGAATTGAGATTATTTTTTATCTAAAAGCCTAGTCCCTTAGCCAAATGAATTCACTTGCATTGCATTGTCATGATCCACGGTTTGAAACTTAATGAATGTTAAAGAGTTGGCTTGATAGGGAGACATATTTAGATTGAAATCTTAGTGCATTTGATTGTTAAGATGGGCATGGCTAACTCTTTTGGAGTAAGGAAGAATTTAAATGCACCTTAGAATTAAGAACTAGGACATTGAGTTGATTGTATTTGTTGGCATTTTTGGATGATGAGCTCCCACCTTTAAACCTCTCTCTCGGATTTGTCATATTTGTTTGCTTGAGGGCAAGCAAAAGGCAAGTTTGGGCGAGTTGATATATACTCATAATTTAGCATGTTTTAGCATCCATTTTAGATAGCTTTGCATCCACTTATGCATTTCATTTAGTTACCTTTAGTCCAAATTGCATCCATATTAGAGTTTAGTAAGTTTTAGCTTTGGTTGTTGCATATTGTAAATATTGAGTCTTAATTGGGTACTTTGAAGGCTTCGAGGACCCCCATGGAGAGTTGGATGACAAGGAGGAAGAAGAGAAGGGAGCCAAACATGAAGCAGACAAAATTTAGAACTATATCGACCTTGGTGTCGACCTACCAAGGTCGATATAGCTCGGCAGAGAGATTGGAGTGCGCGTATCGGACGTTTGTATCGGACTACTAAGGTCGATACAAAGGCCACCCGGAGTTCTGGAAGAAGTGTATCGGGCATCTGTGTCGAACTGCTAAGGTCGATAAACACCTCAACCGAAGATCCAAGCTCGACACACTCCTTGAAGAAAACCTTTAGCAGCGTATCGAGCTGCATGTCGACCTAGCAAGCTTGATACGCTGCCTGATTTTTGCCTAAAACCGGGTCAATACCCGGTTTGTTCGGGGTTGACCCGGTTCGTCCACTGTTCACTATAAATAGGAAATGACCTAATTTTTCCTAAGAATCTTCAATTTCTTGTTCATGCTTAGAAACCATCCCTTTTGGTTTTTAAGTGATTTTGTAAGACATTTCTTTAAAGTTTATGCAAATTAGTACTTATCACTTTTAATCTTTCATCTTATATCTCTCTAATCATATTTATCTTCACTTCTTTCATAGGATTTGAGAGGTTAATCATGATTAGTGAGTAGTTTCATTAGGGTCTAAGGATGGGTTAGATCTAGGGTGTTTTAAGGGTTAATCATGATGTCTAGGATTAGATCTTCTCATTTCCCTCCTAGTTTAGTGCTCTAAATGCTAGTTTAGCGATTATCAAGCTAAAACTAGGCCTTAGGGAATTTCCCACACACAAGGTGTTTGATGAAGATCCCCAACCAACTAAACAAGGGATTTACATTACTAGCTCATGAAAGTGATTGTTTAGGGTGTTTATTAGCAATTTAGAACTGTTTCATAATGCTTGTTAGCTTTCTTTTCACAAATGAAATTTTGATCTTGATTAGGATGATTAATGAAGGGATTAGTGCCATGAAAGTGGATTAGTCTAGCTATTGAGTTCTAAGCCAAGGGATTAGCATATTATGTTATTGATTGACATCAAAGATTGATTCTTAGAACACCTTAGGTTGATAACCCCATCCTTGGATTCGTTTTAGTAATTTGACAATCTTGATTAGTAGTTAATCAGCTTTTAATTTGTTTGATTCGTGCATTCATTGGTTAATTAAGGTGTTAGTAACTTTTGTCTACTTTGTTTGATCACATAGGTTGTTAGATAAACCTCAAAACGTTATTGCTAGCTTGGATTAAGAAGTTGTATGCATTCCTAGTGTCTTAACCATTTCCATTATGGATTGATCCTCAAACACTACAATGACATGAGTAGGCGTTTGGGTAATTGTTAAGTACACAGAAAAAAACTAGCTTATCACTAAGGCACAAAAGAAGGTGCTTTCAAGCTTTAGGGGGAGTGATGCGATCATGGAAAGCACAAAGGAGAATGAGCTTGATCCTAAACTAGAAGTCGTTGAAGACTTGGTGATGCCATCCAGATCTATGACTCGTGCAAGGCTTATGAGGCTTAAAGAAGGAATTGGAGGATTACTGAGTCAGATGATCACTCAAAAAGGAGAAGAAGTTAAAACCTTTCTGGTTTTAATTACACAGCAGACTTCTGAAAATACACGGCAGACTTCTGGAAATACACATCAGACTTCTGGAAGAAATACGCAGCAGACTTGTGGAAATACACAACATACTTCTGGAAGGAATACACAGCAGACTTATGAATCAAGTTCATCAAGTCTTATAAAAAGCTTATAAATCCGAAGTCTTATAAATCTTAAAAGGATGTGATCATTTGTACTCGTTTTCCTTGCCCTTGGTTTTTCCCATTGGGTTTTCTAGAAAAGGTTTTAATGAGGCAAATTGATTCATAAACTTTATAAGGTTTATTCATAAGCTTATAAATTCGACCAAAGGAAGGGAAAGAAGGTAAAGAGTCATTTGGAGGCCAATAGTTATTCAAACTTAGTTGTTAATTCAGTCTTTCTTTAGTTAATGCTTTGACCACGAAGTTTGGCTCTTTACCTACTCTTTTCTTTTCTTTATAAACTCATGTAATCTCATTTGATAAAGCAAACCATCTTTTTATCTTTTTATTTTTGAGTGATTCTCTTTTGTTCTTCGTGAACATCTTCGATCCTTGGTGTGTAATATCCATTGATCAAACCTTAATCCGTCTTGGTGCGTCATATCCAAGGGATTAAGAGATTGTCTGGTGCGTCATAACCATTCAATCGACCTTGAATTCGTCTTAGTGTGTCATATCTAAGGGATTCAAGTTGGGGAATATCAGAAGTCTTTCCGCAACTTCTGTGTGACCATTCGATCCATCTTACCTTGTTCTTTGAGGATTCATTTCTTCATAAGTTCTAAGGCCTATCCATCTATCCAAATCCAACTAAAGAGTACCGATTCTTGGGAGGATCGCATCAGGGAGTATGGAGAAAGTTGGTGCACCGTTGCCCAAAGTGGAGAGTTTGTCTCAAGTCAAAGGTCAAATAAGGTTCATCAAGGACATGCTTGCCAACATAGAGAAGGTTGAAGAGCTGATAGAGGGTCTAGATATAACAAGCTGTATGGCAAAGAACGAGTACAAGGTTATCCCAAAGATTTGTAATCCGGGAAATTTTTTGATTTCTTATTCTCTTGGGGACTTGAAGATTGATGAAGCTTTGTGTGACTCCGGCTCAAGTGTAAATGTGATGTCCCTTGAAATGTTCAAGAACCTTGGGATCACTACTATGAAGAAGTACTCCTCACACATCACCTTTGTTGATGCTTCCTCAAGGCAACTAATGGGCCTTGTGGAAGACTATCCATTAAGAGTTGGTGAATGCCTAGTCCCAACTGATTCATGGTTCAAGCAGCAAGGCTACCTCTTCTTCTTGGGACACCCTTCCTCAACACAGCTGGTGCAAACCTTGACTTCATCAACAAAAGGGTGATCCTCAAGAAAGTGGATTATATGGTCTTCTACCCTATGAAACCTTCTACTTTGAGCCTTTGTGGGACGATCACGTGTGACACTAAGGAGGCTGAAGAGGGGCCACCAAAAGAGAAGCTGATGGGTTTCACTTGCACGGTAATAGAGGAGAATGAAGCCCTCGATCACACGATGGACCAAGCTTTGATGGTGATAGTCTTCTAGCAATGTTTGATGGGCTCAAGATTGTGGAACCTATAGCTGAGCCACCAAAGAAGTCTAGGAAGGAGAAGAAGGTGCTGCAAGCTGGAGCAAGCACTATATACATCAAGAAAGGAGATGAGAAGCAAATTCCACTCCTTGTTCACCCCCATGCCTAAGGGTTTGAAAAGTCAAGTTTAGTGACTTTAAACAAGAGCACTTGGGAGGCATTCCCATGTCTATCTTTGTATATATTTGCACTTTTTAATTCAATAATGTGTTTTCTAGTGTTTGTGGATGACAGGTTTGAGTCAAGGAAGTTGGAGCAAGAGCAAAAGCTTGCCAATAAAATTTTAAACGCTGTATCGAGCTACTAAGCTTGATACGGGATTTACAGGGATCTCGGATGAGCTGTATCGAGCATTTGTATCGAGCTACTAAGCTCGATACGAACTCGACCCGGGGATATTTAACTTCCGTATCGGGCATTTGTATCGAGCTACTAAGCTCGATACAGTTCTAAAACCCGCGTTTGCAAGCGTATTGAGCTATGTATCGACCTACTAAGCTTGATACGCTCCTTTGTCAGGTAACTCAACGGGGTTTGACTGGTTTGATTCACTCGAATTAAACCGGTTCTCTCCTCTTCTTCTTCCCCAAGCACGAAATATAGCCCCCTTTCACACACACATTTGCAATTTTTTGGTCTCCCTCCCTCAATTTTCAAGCAATCTTAGTGATTTATAGTGCCTCTTGCTAGATTTCTTGTGCTCTTATTGATTCTTAGCCAATCTCGTTCATCCTCTCACTCGCTCACAAGGTAAACAATCCGAAACCCAAGTTTTTCATCTTTTCTCTAATAGTGGAAAATTTGGGGATTTTTGCATTAGGATGTTCAAATTGATTGTTTGTGGCTTGGGAAATGTTTGATTATAGTTAAGGAGTAGATTTCGAGTGCTATACTAGGTTTTCCATGGTTAGTTTTCGAAAATTTGACACTTAGGGTTCATAGTACGAAAATCCAAATTAAACTCTTGAACCTTGTTAGATTTTGGGGCTTTCACTTGCATTAGTTTTCATTAATCATACTTATAGATTACCAATAGATAGCACTCGAATTTGGACGCTTTGAGAATTTTATAAATTTTGTATTTGCCAAAATTTTGCTAAGTGTGGAATTGGGAGGAAATTCGAAAATTTGGCATTGATCTTGTTTGTTGCTTGCTAATTGCTACTATTGGTTGTTTAAAATGAGTTGATTACTCTCTCTACAAGCTTTGTCTCTCTTGTGGGAACAATGGGAAGAACTAGAGGAAAGAATACAAGCCAAAGAGCAATCTCTCAAGCAAGATCATCAAAGAGCCAAGGGAAGAAGAAAGTGGTTGAGAACCGAGAGGTTGAAAGTGAGGAGGAATAGTTGGTACTTGGATCAAAGAGGAAGGTTACCACGAGAGCTTCAAAGGGAAAATCAAAGGCTGCACAAGAGGTGCCAAAGAAGAAGCTCACACCCGAAGAACTCCTCAAGGCTAACATGGGTATGCGATTCATGGCAACGAAGTACCCGCACAAGCACACTTTGCGAGCTTTGGGGATCTTTGAGGACTTCCAAACCCTATTCTCCAACATGGGTTTGGCAAAGGTCATCACCATGGCCTACCCCGCCTACAAGAAAGCAATGTGCGAGTTCCTCTCATCCCTTACCGCTCACTTCTACTATGACGGAGAGGATTCACCACCGCGAGATGGTCACGGTTACATCAAATTCAAGTTCCATAGGACCATCTACACAATGACCATCCTCCAATTGAACGAGATCTTTGGTTTCCGAGAAGGAGAAAGGAGAACAAAGACGCTCACCGTTGATGAGTGTGAGCTGATGATACACTCATTTATTTTGCATATTTAGCACTCATTTAGGATAGTTTTTCACTCACTTTTGCACTCATACTTAGAGTTATTGTAGTTTTTGTCCCATTTTAGGTTTTAGGACATGTTTGTGATATACTCATAATTTAGCATGTTTTAGCACTCATTTTAGATAGCTTTGCATCCATTTATACATTCATTTAGTTACTTTTAGTCCAAATTGCATTCATATTATAGTTTAGCAAGTTTTAGCTTAGGTTGTTGCATATTGTGCATATTGAGTCTTAATTAGGTACGTTGGAGGCTTGGAGGACCTCTATGAAGAGTTGGGTGACAAGGAAGAAGAAGAGAAGGGAGCCAAACATGAAGCAGACAAAATTTAGAAGTGTATCGACCTTGGTGTCGACCTACCAAGGTCGATACGGTCCGGCAGGAAGGACAAGACGAGCGTATCAAGCATTCGTATCGGACTACTAAGGTCGATACAAAGGCCACCCGGAGATTTGGAAGAGCGTATCGGGCATCTGTGTCGGACTCGTAAGGTCGATACATACCTCAGTCGAAGATCGAGCAATGGCTTAGTAGCTCGACACAGTCTTTGAAGAAAAGTTTTAGCAGCGTATCGAGCTGCATGTCGACCTAGCAAACTTGATATGCTGCCTGTTTGTTCCGGGTTGACCCGGTTCGTCCAATGTTCACTATAAATAGAAAAAGACCTAAATTTTCCTAACTATCTTTTAATCTTTTGTTCTTGCTTAGAAAACCTTCCCTTTTGGTTTCTAAGTGATTTTGTAAGACATTCCATTTGAGTTTATGCATTTTAGTACTTGTCTTTATTAATCTTTCATTCTTTGTCTCTCTAATCATGTTTATCTTTATTTCTTTCATAGGATTTGAGGGTTTAATCATGATTAGTGAGTAGTTTCATTAGGGTCTAAGGATGGGTTAATCTAGGGTGTTTTAAGGGTCCATCTTGATGTCTAGTGTTAGATCTTCTCATTTCCCTCCTTGTTTAGTGTTCTAAATGCTAGTTTAGCCATGATCAAGCTAAAACTAGGCCTTAGGGAATTTTTCACCCACAAGGTATTTGTTGAAATTCTCCAACCAACTAAACAAGAGATTTGCATTCCTAACTCATGAAAGTGATTGTCTAGGGTGTTTATTTGTAATTTAGAACTGTTTCATAATGCTTATTAGCTTCCTTTTCACAAATGAAAGTTTGATCTTGATTAGGATGATTAATGAAAGTGGATTAGTCTAGCTTTTGAGTTCTAAGCTTAGAGATTAGCATATTATGTTATTGATTGACATCAAAGATTGTTTCTTGGAACACTTTAGGTTGATTACCTCATCCTTGGATTCATTTTAGTAATTTGATAATCTTGTTTAGTAGCTAATTAGCTTTTTAATTTGCTTGATTAGTGCATCCATTGCTTAATTAAGGTGTTAGTAACTTTTGTTTGGTTTGTTTGATCATATAGGTTGTTAGCTAAACCTCAAAAACTTATTGCTAGCTTAGATTAAGAAGTTATATGCATTCCTAGTGTCTTAACCATTTCTATATGGATTGATCCTCAAGTATTACAATGATATGAGTAGCTTAAGTAATTGTTAAGAACAAGAAAAATCTACTTATCAATTTGGCGCCGTTGCCATTTCAATATTGGTTTAGGCATTAGAATTTTACATCTTCTTGAGACTAAGCTTTATTTTTAATCACTTTTGCGTGTATTACCCTTTCTCTTTATAGGTACAAACACAACTAGAACACGTTGCTTTGAGAGCTTGGGTATGGATCATGCACAAGGTTTGGGTGGTAATGGACAACCACCAAGGCGACCTACACACATTGGTTTTGGTGAAACTCCTCAAACTCATACTACTTGCCATGGTATTACTCCTCCTTCGGTTCAACAAAACAGTTTTGAGATCAAAAGTGGGTTGATTTCCATGGTGCAACAAAATAAATTTCATGGATTCGATATGGAAGATCCTCTAGACCACTTGGATGAGTTTGAGAGAATATGTAGCTTGACCAACATCAATGGCATCTCTGAAGATGGGTTCAAGTTGCGATTATTTCCTTTCTCACTAGGGGATAGAGCTCACATTTGGGAAAAGAATCTACCTCAAGGTTTAATCACTACTTGGGATCAATGCAAGAGAGCATTCTTGGCCAAGTTTTTCTCCAACACGAGGACAGCAAGGTTGAGGAATGAGATCTCTAGTTTCAATCAAAAGGCTAAGGAGAGTTTTTGTGAAGCATGGGAAAGATTCAAAGGTTATACTACTCAATGTCCCCACCATGGATTTTCAAATGAGTCTCTACTTAGCAACTTATACAGAGGAGTTCTCCCTAAGTATAAAATGCTACTAGACACAACTAGCAATGGGAACTTCTTGGGAAAGGAGGTTGAAGAAGGTCTAGAGCTCGTAGAGAACTTATCTTAAAGTAATGGGAACTATGGTGACTATGATGATGGCTCTTCGACTAATGAGGATGCAAATGAGGAACAAAGGCAAAGGGAGATGAAATCCCTTAATGCAAAGATGGATAAGCTACTACATGCTTCCTCGAAGTCGGTTCATCATGTTGGTGAATATAAGGACAGTTTTGGTCATAATCAAGAGATGCATGAGGCAACACAAGAGGAGCTCAACTATGTTGGCGGGCAAAGCTCTCCAATGCGTTTCACCAAACAGTATTGGAAACCAACCTATCAAGGGCAAGGACACCAACAAACCTTTGTCCCAAAGACCTACTACCAACAAAGTTTCGCACCACAAGGAGAAGCAAGCAATTCTTTCCACCAAGAACTAGACATGCGAAGCTTACATAAAATCCTTCAAGGATAAGCCAATGGGACAAATGAGTTGAATAAGAAAATAGAGGATTGCTCTTACAATGACTTCAATTCAAAGTTTGCGACATTGAGTTCAAAAGTCCAACACTTGGAGAACAACGGAACTTCTCCAATATTTGGATCTCACCAATGTGTCAATTCAATCACCTTGAGAAGTGGTAAAGCATTACCTCTTAGACAACCTCCATACAAAGTCAATGAGGACATAAAAGACCAAGATAGGGGGGGGGGGGATCTTTCAAGATGATGAAAAAGTTGTTGTTGATGGTGAGGTACTTCAAAGATTGGGTAAAGAGAAGGTCGTAGCTAAGGAAAAGGAGGCACCTACAACTTACAAGGCATTTCATTTTGTTCCACCACCTTACAAGCCTAAGCTACCATTCCCGGGTCGTTTTAAGAAGCAGCTTGTGGAGAAATATAGGGCCATGTTCGATAAGCAAATGAGAGAAATCCAAGTTACAATGCCCTTGATGGACGCTTTCATGCTAGTCCCTCAATATGCCAAGTTCCTCAAGGATGATGTTATGGAAAGGACCAAGGAGTTGCAAGGAATGGTAGTCCTCACTCATGAATGTAGTGCCATCATTCAAAGGACAATTGTTCCCAAAAATCTAAGTGACCCCGGAAGTTTCACGCTCCCTTGTGCCTTGGGACCTTTGGCATTCGATCACTGTTTGTGAGATCTTGGTGCTAGTGTGAGTCTAATGCCACTCTCGGTTGCTAGGAGACTATGTTTCAGTCGCTATAAGTAGTGTAGGATCTATTTGGTGCTAGCGGATAGGTCCATTAGAATTACAATTGGCTTGCTTGAGGATCTACCGGTTATGATAGGGAATGTTAAGGTTCCCACCGACTTTGTGGTCTTGGAGATGGATGAAGAACCAAAGGATCCATTGATATTTGGGAGACCTTTCTTAGCCACCGCGGGAGCTATCATTGATGTTAGAAAAGGAAAGATTGATTTGCTCTTAGGAAAGAACTTTGTGCTCAAGTATGACATCAAGGATGCTTTGAGAAAACCAACCATTGAAGGCCAAACCTTTTGGGTGGATACAATAGATAGATTGGCGGATGAGTATCTTGAGGAGTTAGCTATGGAAGACCATCTTCAAGTAGCTTTGACAAAGGAGCATGGCGAGAATGGGTACCTACATGGAGCAAGCTTGAGATATTTGAAGCTCCTTGATTCGCACAAATACCTAGAAGAGGATGTTTCTTTCATAGAGCTTGAGCACGAGATCAAAGGAGGATGTGTGATTGAGGGAGTAAGCTCTTTGGGTATTGAGCATGAGGACAAGTCCAAGTTTGGGGGTGATTGGTGTGAGCTCAAGGCACCAAAGGTGGAGCTCAAACCTCTTTCACAAGGGCTAAGGTACGCTTTCTTAGGTCCTAACTCGTCTTACTCGGTTATTGTCAATGAAAACTTAAGTAAAGATGAATTATCCTCCCTTTTATGCGAGTTGAGAAAGTTTAGGAGAGCCATTGGTTATTCTTTGGATGACATCAAGGGCATATCTCCTTCTCTTTGTACACATAGGATACATCTAGAAGATAAATCTATGACTTCTATAGAACATCAAAGAAGGCTAAACCCTAATTTGAAAGAAGTTGTAAAGAAAGAGATTCTCAAGCTTCTAGATGCGGGTGTTATCTATCCAATTTCGGATAGCACTTGGGTTTCACCTATCCACTGTGTGCCTAAAAAGGAGGGATCACTGTAAATAATAATGAAAAGGATGAGCTAATTCCCACTAGAACCATAGCCGGCCATAGGATGTGCATTGATTATAGAAGTTGAATTTGGCCACAAGGAAAGACCATTTTTCTCTCCCATTTATTGACCAAATGTTTGAGAGGCTTGCTAATCATCCCTTCTATTGTTTTCTAGATGGCTATAGTGGTTTCTTTCAAATATCAATTCACCCTAATGACCAAGAGAAAACCACATTCACCTGCCCTTATGGTACCTTTGCATATCGAAGGATGTCATTTGGGCTATGTAATGCACTGGCAACTTTCCAAAGGTGTATGATGTCTATTTTCTCTGACCTTATAAGGAAATGGTAGAAGTGTTCATGGATGATTTTTCTGTGTATGGTTGCTCTTTTGGTTTTTGTTTGTCAAATTTTTGCAGAGTTTTGGAGAGATGTAAAGAGACGAATCTTGTGCTCAACTGGGAGAAGTGCCATTTCATGGTTAGAGAAGGAATAGTGCTTGGCCACAAAATCTCTGAGAGTGGTATTGAGGTTGATAAAGCCAAGATTGAAGTCATGATGAGTTTAGCGCCTCCAAGTAATGTGAAAGGGATAAGGAGTTTTTTGGGTCATGCTGGGTTCTATAGGAGGTTTATCAAGGATTTCTCCAAGATAGCAAGCCCCCTGACAAGACTACTTTGCAAGGATATCGAGTTTGTGTTTGATAAAGAATGCCTTGAGGCATTTTTGAAAATTAAGGAAGATCATGTGTGATGCAAGTGATTATACGATTGGTGATGTCCTTGGCCAAAGAAAGGACAAGAAACATCATGTCATATACTATGCAAGTAGAACTTTGGATGATACTCAAGTGAAGTATGCAACAACCGAAAAGGAGCTCTTAGCCGTGGTGTTTGGCTTTGAGAAATTTAGAAGCTACCTAGTGGGGTCTAAGGTTATGGTTTACACGGATCATGCAGCCCTAAGATACATCTATGCGTAGAAGGACACAAAACCAAGACTCTTTAGATGGATACTTCTTCTCCAAGAGTTTGACATGGAAATAGTTGATAAAAAGGGTATTGAGAATGGCGTAGCCGATCACCTATCAAGGATGAGGATAAAAGAGCTAATTCCTATTAATTTCTCTCTTCCCTAAGAGCAACTCATGATGATCAAGGTAGTGAAAGAAGGATACCACTTGGGGAAGAAGCTAGAAGAAGCCAAGAGCTTGGAGGAAAAAGGATTGCCTTGGTATGCTGATTTTGTGAACTATTTGGTGTGTGGAGATGTACCTCCTAATCTAGATGCTTACACAAAGAAGAAATTCTTTACGGATGTGTCTCACTACTATTGGGATGAGCCCTACCTCTTCAAGAGATGCTCGGATGAACTCTATAGAAGATGCATAACGCAAGAGGAGAGGCCTAGTATCTTGTATCATTGTCATGGGTCAGTTTATGGTGGACATTTTGCTACATTTAAAACAGCAACAAAGGTGCTTCAAGAAGGATTTTGGTGGCCAAGTTTGTTCAAGGATGCTCATGCCTATATCCCTACATCTGAGGCATGTCAAAGAAAAGGCAATATAAGCAAGAGAGATGAGATGCCACAAAACCAAATCTTGGAAGTGGATATGTTTGATGTTTGGGGGATATACTTTATGGGACCTTTCCCATCCTTCCATGGGAACAAATACATTGTGGTTGCTGTTGATTATGTCTCAAAGTGGGTAGAAGCAGTAGCAAGTCCCACGAATGATGCTAAGGTCGTGGTAAAGTGATATATCATGGTTTTTACCCATTTTGGACCATGATATAAGTGTTTTTATAGAGTCTTTTGTTAGTTTTAGAGTCCTAGTAGAGTCTTTATAGGTTGGACTACGTATAGTATCTCCAATTTATCACCAATTGTACCTGAACCTGTAAACACTCTATATAGACTCGAAAATAGCCAAAATACTCTATAAAATCACTTATATCATGGTCTAAAAATGGGTAAAAACAATGATATATCAACTCCCCCAGACTTAGCTTTTGTTTGCCCTCAAGCAAAACAGAAACCAAGTATAGAGTCGAGGTTTAAAAACAGAAAAATCCAGCTAACCTTCAGAACGCCACAACTCGTTAACACTCTTAAATCCACATGCAGTAGAGCCAACCTTAGGAAAGTTCAGTGTACTTACCACCAGCTTACCAATCTCCCAGTTTGAATCCAGATCCTTTCCTTAGACAAATTTCGAACTCTAACATTGGTATTGCCACAGAAATTTATAGATTATTTTCCCTTCCTTAGTGCCTGATCAAGATTCTCTTTGTACAGCTCTCCTATTTTCTCTTCCCTTAGTCAAGTGCTACCCATTTTCAGGGTGTTTTAATATCTTTTCATTGACTCTTCTTATTCTTTTGAAGTCTCGGGAAGTAGTGCTACTCTTTACCTGTGTTCCTTGTGAGGAGACAGTTTCAAGAGCACTCACTAATATTGTTCCTTGTGAGGAGACATGCTTATGAGGTTCTTTGCACTATTCCCAGACTTAGACTCTTTTTCTTTTCTCAAGGGAAGATCAAGGAGAGACTGCAATTTTCTATTTGTTCAGACTGAAAGAGGAATCAAGTTCTGCGCATACCTAGTTCTCATAAGGGGACCTGAACTCTCTCTGTTAGATTGATCCACTTGCAGCTTTCTACTTAGTAAGACCTGTAATCAATTACTAAAGCAATGGTCCTTCAAGTGTCAACATTCTGCGGTTAGTTCCAAGAAAAGTTGAAAATTTCAACTGATTTTGACTCAATAAAACAAAGTTTTTGACTGACTCAAATGACTCTCAAAACAAAACACAAAGTCAGTAATCACCTCCCCCAGACTTAAACAACACTGTCCCCAGTGTTATCAAGCCCGAAGTTGGCTAAAAGAAAGATTAGAAACAACATAAAAGACCAGATAGAAGACTTACCTTCGTCTGCGCGTGGTGTCGATCGACACTAGTTGGGTCGATCGACACTGATCAATGTCGAATCCAATGTCGCCTTTTTTAACTGACTAAAATTTAGAACTTAGTAAAACCAAAACGAAATAAAAATAAAAACGTACCTAACAGTGGGTTGCCTCCCACTCAGCGCTCGTTTTCAGTCATTAGCTTGACTGTGTCGGGGTTCAGACGTCTGGTGGATCAGAGGGTGGCATTGAATGCTTCCCAGACGAATGTCTTCTCATCCATGGCGGTGTATAAGCATTAGGTGCATGAAAGCGACAAAGGAAATGAGGAACAGCAGCAGGGTGGGAATTTACTTCGGGTGGGATACTTCGTTTCCCTGCAGAATCATCAAAAGCAATACCAAGCCTTCTACGAGAGTCTCGTGGCTTGCATAAGTGTGAAGCAGCTTTTGAACCTCTAAAGTTCTTATTGACAAGATCAGGGGGTTTGGAATTGATTCCAGGAAATGCGTACCTTTGCCTCCTTTGAGGTTTCTGAGCTGAAGGATATGGAGTCGTTTGTTTGACCAAAGATGATGGACTTGCAGCATTGGAAGTGACTTCTGGTATGAACCGCAAAGTGTGTCAATCGACACTAGTGGTGTCGATCGACGCCAACTCTGCAGCTCGAATCTCTGCACTTTTTCTCCAATTCAGCTCCGCGATCCTTGTTTCCATGATGAAAACGTCTTCCTTCATCATCTTGTCATTGATTTGAACATCTTCTCTGCTTATAGTCTTGAAGAGATAATCATTTCCACCCCAGTCTTCAAGCTCCACAATTTTCTTAGAATTCTCTGCCAATGCCTCTTGAATAACCAATTTGTCCTCTTGCTTTTTAGTATCAAGCTCCTTGACATACCCAGCAGTAATATCTTCCGAATTTTCCATGATTGGACCTTCTTCTACGGACATCTCTACTGAAAAAGCTTGACCATCAATGGTGGATGGTCCTCTTAACTTGTCCATGTCAAAGTTCATGACAACGTCACCCAAATCAAGCTCTATTTTTCCTCTTCTCACATCAATGATGGCACCAGCTGAAGCCAAGAATGATCTTCCCAGAATAAGAGGATCTGCAGGTTCTTCATCATACTTCAAAACCACAAAGTCTGTGGAAATTATGCAGCCTTCAATCTTCAGGGGAACATCTTCTTAGACACCTTCTGGGAATCTCTTTGATCGATCAGCTTGGACAAGTGAGATTCTGGTTGGCTTGAAATCAGTCATTCCAAGTCTAACAGCAACAGAGTATGGTATCAAGTTGATACTTGAACCTAGATCGCAGAGAGAACGAGGAAACCTTCCTGCTGTGATTGAGCAATCTAGCACAAAATTTCCTGGATCAGGTAACTTCTCTGGAATCCTTTTCTGAATCACAACGCTGACTTGTTCAGAAACCCACACCTTCTTCTTCTTCCTTGGAACTATGTTCAAAAGGATAGCATTCATGTCTCTGGTAAACAATGCGCCTTCCTCAGGGCTTATACCATTGACTACCATTCTCTTGACATATCTTCTTAATGCAGGTGAAAGTTGGACTGCATCAACTAAGGGTAGCTCAACCATCAGCTTACTCATCATTTCCTTGCATCTAGCTTCCTCTCTCTCCTGTTTAGATCTTCTGGGCGGCAAGGGATAGGGTATTTTTGGTTTATACACCTTTTCCTCTTCAAGTTTGGAAGGTTTAGTTTGATCCAGCGAGGTCTGGGTAGGGTGTCGATCGACACTGGCTTCTTGTGTCGAAGATGCTTTTTCGATCGAGCCTGATTTCTTGATTTCCTCTACTGGTGTCGATCGACACTCAATGGCGTCGATCGACACCTGCTCTGCAACTTCAACATCTTCTTCATCAGCATGAAACTCCACGATTTCTTCAGCATTCAGGCCCTTTTTCAGCACTGTTTGAAGGCTTCTTCCACTCTGAATCCATATGGCATTCACATGATGCCTCGGATTAGTATCAGTTTTCCCAGAAAGGAATCCTTCTTGCCTGTTTACAGCTTCTGCGGTTTGAGCAACTTGAACGTCCAGCTTTTTCATGTGAGAGTTTATGCTCTCAATCTTTCCATTCAGGTCTTGATTGGTGCTGTTACAAGAGGCCAAATTCTCTATAAGCACCATTGCGTCTTCTGGATATCTAGTTTTGAAGTTGCCATTGCTCGCTGCGTCTAAGGTCATCTAGTATCTCCAATCAATTCCGCGGTAGAAGATACCAAGGAGCTGAGGTTCGCTGAAACGGTGGTGTGGGCAGTCCCTCTGGTATGCCTTGAATCTCACCCAAGAAGCTTTGAATGCTTCAGTGGGTCCTTGGGAGAATGAAGTGATCTTCGTCCTCAGCTCTTCTGATCTCGCGTCATCAAAAAAATTGCATAAGAATGCATTCTTTGTCTCTTCCCAAGTGGTTAGTGAGCCTGGATCCAACTGCTTCAGCCAGTAGGATGCATCTCCAGCAAGCGAGTAAGGGAAGAGCTTGCAGAAAAGATAGTCGTAGGTCACTCCATTGGCCTTGATGCTTGAAGCTAAATCTTCGAATCTCTCAATATGGTCCATAGGATGCTCATTAGGAAGACCATGAAAGGGATGCTGAGCCACCAATGTGAAGTAAGGAGGCTTCAGCTCAAAGTCATTCCTTTGGAATGCAGGAGGACAGATCGCAGCTCTATTAGTATAGAACTGGTCTGGGTGGTTGTACTTGCCTAATGTTCTTCCACGTCCAGCTTCTGCAGGGCGATTTGTATCGCTAGTTCAATGATGACGGCGCAAGGCTCATCAAGTCTCTGTCCTAGGGCATTCCTTCAATTGCCTTGTAGGTCGAATATGTTGCCTTCTGCGTCGCGTACCACAATCATAGCTTCGGCCATTGTAGTCTGCGCAAGGTGTCGATCGACACAGATGGTGTCGATCGATGCTGAGGTTGGGTGTCGATCGATGCTAGTTGTGTCGATCGACTCTCGGGCAGATTTGCGGTTCGTACGTTCCAAACGGCAAAGCTCTTGGTTCAGTGCGACTAGTTCCTCTTCCTTGTTGCTTCTGGTGTTGGGCATGCACCTGAAACCAAAGATAAGAAACTAAATTAGTAACAAAAATTAAAAACAAAACCTAGTCAAAATCCTAATACTAGATTCCGTAGGCAGCTATTACTTCCCCGGCAACGGCGCCAAAAACTTGATAGGGCTCAGGTTTTACCCTAATAAAACTACTGCAAGTGCACAACAAAAGCAATCGTAGTATAAGGGGTATCGAAATCCCAAGAGAAGTAGATGCTACACTAAGGTTTATAAGTTCAGATTATGTTAAGAAGAAATAATTAAAAGTAAAAATAGAAAGCAATTAAAAGTGATGTACGTTCAAGAGACGAAACGCTGGGTTCAGGGAAATTCTCAGGTGATCTAAATTGCAGGTCTAGACAGAATGTTAGGAATTATAAAGCACTGTTCTTGAACTCGAAACACTAATGTAAAATCAACCAACTCTCGCTGCGAAGATTATCTATGCCTAAACCTTAGAATTCTAAATCTCTTTGCAAATTCAAACAATTCAGACAAGCATTAATATCAGGTTCGATTGTTCACAAAATCCTAAACCAAATCTCTTTACGAATATGTATTTTGCTCATCTAACATTAGTTCAGGCAATTAATAATACTCTCGCATCTATTAATCAACCTAAGATCAGATTCTAGGTTATGAAGCTAGAATAAGCATTAAACATAAATCCAGATGAAGAACTCTAATGATTTTATCCTAACAAATTTATTAAACCTAACAATTCATTAATCACCCTTGAAAAACCCTAAACCTAACTAGTAAACTACTTAGACATGAT
Organism: Alliaria petiolata; assembly: GCA_020283515.1. Taxonomy (NCBI): domain Eukaryota; kingdom Viridiplantae; phylum Streptophyta; class Magnoliopsida; order Brassicales; family Brassicaceae; genus Alliaria; species Alliaria petiolata. Next base: position 142,472,233 of record JAHZTW010000001.1, on the reverse strand, counting down.
CAATGAAACATAAATCATTATTTGAATAGAAATCATAAAAGAAATCAATAGAAGAAAATAAAGGAGTTCCAAATCAGCTCTAAAGGAGTCTGATATTTCTCTCCAAAAACCCTAAACTTTTATGATTCTTAAAGTATGAGATAATTGCCTAAACAATGGCTTTGACAACTATATTTATAGGCCTAGGTTCGCATCTTCAATTCATTGGAAGATTAAGAAAAGTCTTGGAGATTTACTTTTTTTCAAGATATGGAAACTTCTCGATTCTGAAAATTGGAAAACCTGGTGTCGATCGACTAAGCTCCAAAATGTATCCAAATCTCCAATTTATCTCCAATTGTACCTGAACCTGTAAAGACTCTATATAGACTCGAAAATAGCCAAAAGACTCTATAAAAACACTTATATCATGGTCTAAAAATGGGTAAAAACCATGATATATCAATCTCATCCAAGAAGCTTTGAATGCTTCAGTGGGTCCTTGGGAGAATGTAGTGATCTTCGTCCTCAGCTCTTCCGATCTCGTGTCATCAAAGAAATTGCATAAGAATGCATTCTTTGTCTCTTCCCAAGTGGTTAGTGATCCTGGATCCAACTGCTTCAGCCAGTAGGATGCATCTCCAGCAAGCGAGTAAGGGAAGAGCTTGCAGAAAAGATAATCGTAGGTCACTCCATTGGCCTTGATGCTTGAAGCTAAATCTTCGAATCTCTCAATATGGTCCATAGGATGCTCATTAGGAAGACCATGGAAGGGATGCTGAGCCACCAATGTGAAGTAAGCAGGCTTCAGCTCAAAGTCATTCCTTTGAAATGCAGGAGGACGGATCGCAGCTCTATTAGCATAGAACTGGTATGGGCGGTTGTAGTCGCCAAGTGTTCTTCCACGTCCAGATTCTGCAGGGGCAATTTTTATCGCTGGTTCAATGATGACTGTGCCAGCCTCATCAAGTCTCTGTCCTTGGGCATTCCTTCTATTTCCTTGTAGGTAGAATAGGTTGCCTTCTGCGTCGCGTACCACAACCACAGCTTCGGCCATTGTAGTCTGCGCAAGGTGTCGATCGATGCTGAGGTTGGGTGTCGATCGATGCTAGTTGTGTTGATCGACGCTCGGGCAGATTTGCGGTTCGCACGTTCCAAACGACCGAGCTCCTGGTTCAGTGCGACTAGTTCCTCTTCCTTGTTCCTTCTGGTACTGGGCATGCACCGGAAACCAAAGATAAGAAACTAAATTAGTAACAAAAAATAAAAACAAAACCTAGTCAAAATCCTAATACTAGATTCCGTAGGCAGTTATTACTTCCCCGGCAACGGCGCCAAAAAC
>JAHZTW010000001.1:142402050-142416921 GCA_020283515.1 Alliaria petiolata | reverse complement strand
ATGAGTATCTTGAGGAGTTAGCTATGGAAGACCATCTTCAAGTAGCTTTGACAAAGGAGCATGGCGAGAATGGGTACCTACATGGAGCAAGCTTGAGATATTTGAAGCTCCTTGATTCGCACAAATACCTAGAAGAGGATGTTTCTTTCATAGAGCTTGAGCACGAGATCAAAGGAGGATGTGTGATTGAGGGAGTAAGCTCTTTGGGTATTGAGCATGAGGACAAGTCCAAGTTTGGGGGTGATTGGTGTGAGCTCAAGGCACCAAAGGTGGAGCTCAAACCTCTTTCACAAGGGCTAAGGTACGCTTTCTTAGGTCCTAACTCGTCTTACTCGGTTATTGTCAATGAAAACTTAAGTAAAGATGAATTATCCTCCCTTTTATGCGAGTTGAGAAAGTTTAGGAGAGCCATTGGTTATTCTTTGGATGACATCAAGGGCATATCTCCTTCTCTTTGCACACATAGGATACATCTAGAGGATGCATATATGACTTCTATAGAACATCAAAGAAGGCTAAACCCTAATTTGAAAGAAGTTGTAAAGAAAGAGATTCTTAGACTTCTAGATGCGGGTGTTATCTATCCAATTTCGGATAGCACTTGAGTTTCACCTGTCCATTGTGTGCCAAAAAAGGGAGGAATCACTGTGGTTAAGAATGAAAAGGATTAGCTAATACCCACAAGAATCATAACCGGCCATAGAATGTGCATTGATTATAGGAAGTTGAATTTGGCCACAAAAAAAGACCATTTTCCCCTCCCTTTTATTGACCAAATGCTTGAGAGGCTTGCTAATCATCCCTTCTATTATTTCCTTGATGGGTATAGTGGGTTCTTTCAAATACCTATTCACCCTAATGACCAAGAAAAGACAACATTCACATACCCTTATGGTACCTTTGCATATCGAAGGATGCCATTTGGGCTATGTAATGCACCAACAACCTTTCAAAGGTGTATGATGTCTATTTTCTCTGACCTTATCGAGGAAATGGTAGAAGTTTTCATGGATGACTTCTCTGTGTATGGTTGCTCTTTTGGTGCTTGTTTGTCAAATTTGTGCAGGGTATTGGAGAGATGTCAAGAGACGAATCTTGTGCTCAACTGGGAGAAGTGTCATTTCATGGTTAGAGAAGGAATAGTGCTCGGCCACAAAATCTCAGAGAGTGATATTGAGGTTGATAAAGCCAAGATTGAAGTCATGATGAGTTTAGCTCCTCCAAGTAATGTGAAAGGGATAAGAAGTTTTTTTGGGTCATGACGGGTTCTATAGGAGGTTCATCAAGGATTTCTCCAAGATAGCAAGACCCCTAACAAGGCTACTTTGCAAGGAGATCGAGTTTGTGTTTGATGAAGAATGCCTTGAGGCATTTTTGAAGATTAAGGAGGCGCTTGTGAGTGCTCCAATAGTCCAAGCACCGGATTGGGATCTTCCTTTCGAGATCATGTGTGATGCAAGTGATTATGCGGTTGGGGCTGTCCTTGGTCAAAGGAAGGACAAGAAACTTCATGTCATATACTATGCAAGTAGGACTTTGGATGATACCCAAGTGAAGTATGCAACAACTGAAAAAGAGCTCTTAGCCGTGGTGTTCGCTTTTGAGAAGTTTAGAAGCTATCTAGTGGGGTCCAAGGTTGTGGTTTACACGGATCATGCAGCCCTAAGATACATCTATGCAAAGAAGGACACCAAACCGAGACTCATTAGGTGGATACTTCTTCTCCAAGTGTTTGACATGGAAATAGTTGATAAAAAGGGCATAGAAAATGGCATGGCCGATCACCTATCAAGGATGAGAATAGAAGAGCTAATTCCTATTAATGACTCTCTCCCCTAAGAGCAACTCATGGATCAAGGTAGTAAAAAAAGGATACCACTTGGGGAAGAAGCTATAAGAATCCAAGAGCTTGGAGGAAAAAGGATTGTCTTGGTATGCTGATTTTGTGAACTACTTGGTGTGTGGAGATGTGCCTCCTAATCTAGATGCCTACACAAAGAAGAAATTCTTTAGGGATGTGTCTCACTACTATTGGGATGAGCCCTACCTTTTCAAGAGATGCTCGGATGGCCTCTATAGGAGATGCATAGCTCAAGAGGAGAGGCCTAGTATCTTGTATCATTGTCGTGGGTCAGTTTATGGTGGACATTTTGCTACATTTAAAACTGCAACAAAAGTGCTTCAAGCAGGGTTTTGGTGGCCAAATTTTTTCAAGGATGCTCATGCCTACATCTCTACATGTGAGGCATGTCAAAGAAAAGGCAACATAAGCAAGAGAGATGAGATGCCACAAAACCCAATCTTGGAGGTGGATTTGTTTGATGTTTGGGGAATAGACTTTATGGGACCTTTCCTATCCTCCTATGGCAACAAATACATCTTAGTTGCTGTTGATTATGTCTCAAAGTGGGTAGAAGCAGTAGCAAGTCCCACAAATGATTCTAAGGTTGTGGTAAAGCTTTTCAAGTCCATAATCTTCCCACAATTTGGAGTCCCCAGAGTTGTGATAAGTGATGGTGGAAGTCACTTCATCAACAAAGTGTTTGAAGGTCTCCTCAAGAAATATGGAGTGAGGCATAAGGTTGCAACACCTTATCACCCTCAAACAAGTGGGCAAGTGGAGGTTTCCAATAGAGAGATCAAAGCCACTTTAGAGAAGACGGTTGGTGCTACGAGGAAGGATTGTCCTCCAAGCTAGACGATGCGCTTTGGGCGTATAGAACGGCTTTCAAGACCCCTATTGGGAGATCACCGTTCTCTCTTCTCTATGGGAAATCCTGTCACTTACCCGTGGAGCTTGAGTACAAGGCGTTGTGGGCGATAAAGCTCCTAAACTTTGATACTAAGACCGCTCAAGAGAAAAGGTTGATCAATCTCCAAGAGCTAATATGGCATTGTTATACAACTCTGGGCTAGCAAGCTCGATACAAACTCGACCCGGGAATTTCAGCCTGCGTATCGGATGTTTGTATTGAGCTGCTAAGCCCGATACAGTCCTAAAACTTGCGTCTGAAAGTGTATCGAGCTATGTATCAAACTGCTAAGCTCGTTACACTCCTTTTCCAGGTAAGTCAATGGGGTTGACCGGTTTAATTCACTCGAATTAAACCGGGTTGCCGCGGACAACTCCATTTGTTCACTAGCTCGCGATTTTTGCCTCTTTTCCTCTATTCTCAAGCGAAACTTGTGATTTCAAGTGCCAATAGCTCGGATTCTTGTGCTTGCATTGAGTTTCATATCCATTTCTGTTCATCATCTCTTTCCCCTACAAGGTAAAACAATCTTGAAACCAAATTTTCTTCCTTGCTCTAATGGTGGAAAATTTGGGGACTATGTGTTAGAATGTTGAAATTGATGATTTAGGGGTTGGGCATGGTTTGATTATTATCAAGGAGTAAATTTTGAGTGCCATACTAGCATTTCCATGGATGATTTGCAAAAATTCGGTATTTAGGGTTCATAGTGCGAAAATCCAAATTAGGCTCTTGAACCTTGGTAGATTTTGGAATTTTGATAGGGCTCAGGTTTTACCCAAATAAAACTACTACAAGTGCAGAGCAAATGCAATCGTAGTATAAGGGGTATCGAAACCCCAAGGGAAGTAGATGCTACACTAAGGTTTCTAAATTCAGATTATGCTAGGTCGGATTGTATGAAATTAAAACTAAGCAATTAAACGAGTAAGTAAATCGGATTAATGCGGATTTAAGTTCAGGAGACTAAGGCGCTAGGCAAGGGTAATTATCAGGTTGAATCCAAGAATGCAGAATCTAAGTTTATTAGGGATGATATTAAGAACCGTCTAGAACTCGAATCATTAAGTTAAAACCAATCAACTCTCGTTGCAGAAGTTATCTATGCCTAAATTCCTAAATCCCAAATCTCTTTGCGAATTTAAACAACTAAGGCAAGCAATAAGAACAGGTTCGATTTGTTCACAAAATACCTAAACCAAATCTCTTTGCGAATAGATATTTTGCTCACCTATGATTAGTTCAAGTTACAAATAATGCTCTCGCATCTATTAAATAACCTAAGGTTTGATTTCTAAGTGATCAATTTCAGAAATCAAGTTAAGCACAAATCAAGGTGAAGATCCTATTAATTTCCCTAAAATTCTAATGATTCTACAAACTCTTCATCAAACCCTAAATTATCCTAACCTAACTAACAAACTACTCAGATATAATTATGCAAACACAAATCATGGCTGAAATAAATTGCATAAAATGAATAGAGAATGATACAGGGGTTCGAAATCTGGCTCAGATGAGTTAGAATTGTCTCCCCAAAAGCTCAGGATCAATCTCTCTCTAAGTCTCAAAAACAGAAAATAATGATAAGATATGTGGTTAAACAATGCCTGAAAACTATTTATAGAAAAGAATTTTCGTCAGGGGCAGACTTGTGCTCTATATCAAAAGTGCAGATTGACACATTATATCAAGATGTGACTGGAAAGATGGACGCCATGTACCAAGACTTGAATGGGAAATTTGAATCTCTGAACAACCATGTCAAGAAATTGGATGTTCAAGTTGCTCAAACCGCAGAAGCTGTTCATAGGCAAGAAGGATTTCTTCCTGACAAATTTTGGATGATTTCCTTTTTCTGATGGAAATCCGATTTCTTTGGCGGTCTTCATTGGTGTCGATCGACACACAGTGATGGTGTCGATCGACACCTTGCGTGTAAATTCACTCTGACTTCATCACTTCGGCTGCTTCTCTAATAATGCTCCAAAAAGTTCCAAAATCTCTCTTTAAGCTCCAAATGCTCTCCATCCTGTAAAAACTCTAATAGGACTCTAAAACTAACAAAAGACTATATAAAAACACTTATATCATGGTCCAAAAACGGGTAAAAACATTGATATATCAAATTTCCACTTGCATTAGCTTGCATTTACCATTCCTATAGATTGCCAATCGCTAGCACTCGGAATTGGGCAGCTTGAACTTTTGCAAAAATTTTGTTCTTCCCCCAAATTTTTGCTAAGTGTGAAATTTGATAAGAATTTGAAAATTGGAGCATTAATTCTTGCTAACAGCTTGCTCGATGCGTTGTTCCCTCGATTGCTAATGCCATGTTCAAGCTTCGCTTGTCTTATAGGTACAATGGCATCAAGGAGCGGGGCGAGCCACTTGTCATGACAAGGAGCGGATTTGGCGAGCTGGACTGCCGAAGAGAAAAGGGCAAAACAGAGGCTCGAGAAGATGCACTTCGAGCCTACCAAGTTTGCAAGCTGCACTTTCTTGCAAGAGATCAGGTTGTTGGAAAATTTCAACGAATTGCTCGAAGACATGAGACTAGCTTCCTTGGCGACCATGGACTGCCCCACATATCCCGAGGCTACCTTGGACTTCCTCTCCACAGTGGACCTCGCTTATGAGGATCCAAATGCGCCAACGCCATCGACGGGACTCCTGACATTCAAGATCCGGTGAACTGCTTTCAGCCTTACAATAAAAGACATATGCAGCGCCTATAACTTCAATGACGAGGCTCAGCTTGCCGAATTCCCGCAGTTCGAATCAGCGAGTTCTCTGTGGGACTTGATAGGTGATGGCGCCTTCCGGAGTAACAAGGTCAAGATTACGTGGGTCAGGAATCCCTTGCTGAGGTACACGCTCCAACTCCTAGCCAACACCATCTCGGGAAGAACCACATCCGCTACAGTGTCGGAGAACGAGCTCAGCTTCCTCTTTCAAGGGGTGAATGAAACCATGTGGGATGAGGGCTGGCTCGGGGGCAATACAGAGGACACAGTAGACGACAATTTTGGAGAGGATGTGAATTATGGATGCATCTTAGCATCTTCGGTAATGAGGTACAGGGCTTGAGCATTACGGTCAAGGGCGTGCTCAATCTACGTGGGAGGTTTTCTTACTCCCCTATTTGAAAAGGCGGGACTGGATTTCTCAACATTCGCAGCATGCGCGGATCGAGCTTAGATGGACCACTACTACATGGGAGCAATGGGATTATTTGGATCTTCCCCAGCACCCAACACTTATGCCTACAACTTCACGAGCAAAGAAAATGTGAGGAAGATATACCTCTTCCCGAATCAGATCGTGGAGCTAGTAGGCACACTTGAGGGCCTTGAGTTCTCACAGCCCGATGAGGAATGCTACATGGCCATAGGGAGCACGGCTGCAATCCCAATCTCCATAGACTCCTCCTCGCCATCCTTCTCCTCTACACAATTTTGAGGTACCTCTACCGATCCCTTGTAAATATTTCTTTTAGCTTTTCATTTTGTGTTTTATGTCATGTTGATTGAGGTCTCCTCTAGACTTTTATTACACAAGGGACTGTGTAATTTAAGTTTGGGGGAGAGGTTGAGAGATTTGACATTGTGTTTTGTGAGTCTTATTTTTCTTTTATGCATTTTGAGTCTCATGCATTCACTTAAGGCATAGAAAAACGAAAATATTTGAAAAATTTCCAAAAATAAAGTCATTTAGATGTTGCATTTGCATTTAGGATTGAGTCTAGTTGCATTACATGTAGGAATTGCATTCATATGCATTGGGAGTAATGATGAGCTAATCCTTGTAGAATGTAAACTCATGTAATCAATTCAATGCCCTAGTTAGTAGTTCTTTGTTGCATTTGAACANTCGGTTCCTTGCTTCATGCCCGAGTTCTCCCAAGTGTCTATAGACTCCATTTTGATCATCAGCTTGTCCACGCACTCTCAAAACTCCAGTGTATCCAAAACAACCTGAATATGATGCAAGAATGCAAGAAACATGCAAATGCTAATGCAAAATGCCTTAGGACCTAAAATGGAACAAAAGCTACAATTTTTCTAAGTATGAATGCAATATGTATGCAATTTATGTCCTAAATGCAAGCTAAATGTATGAAATATATGAATACATCAGAGCATGTGCCAAGATGACACAAGTTTAACATCAAACGGAAGCCTTCCTATGTCTTGATCAAGCTAATTTTTGGACACAAGATTGGCTTATCTACTACCTTTCACGCCGAAGTGAGTTGAGGACGATCCAACGGTTATATCCCAAGTTACATAAATCACAAGAAGGTCTACCAGAGCAGCGCTCTTGATAGACTCATAATTTATCATGTTTTAGCATTCATTTTAGGTAGTTTTGCATTTACTTGTGCATTGATTTAGTAACTTTTAGTCCCATTTGCATTCATATTAGAGTTTAGTGAGTCTTAGCCAAGATTGTTGCATATTTGTACATATGGAGTCTTTATTAGGTGTTTTGGAGGCTTGGAGGACCTTATGGAGTTCATGGGTGATCAAGAGCACGAAGAGAAGTGGTCAAATGAGAAGCAGAGAATTTGTAGCAGCGTATCGAGCTTAGTATCGAGCTACTAAGCTCGATACAGACCCACCAGAGATTTCGAGGAGTCATATCGAGCATATGTATCGAGCTACTAAGCTCGATACAAACATATTCGGGATTTTGAAGGAGGCATATCTGTAACGCCCCGACTGCCCCTACCGGCGAGTCACCCATCCCTCCGTCGGGCTCGTGGGCCCCGCCCCTGTCCGACGGTCGGTGCGTTATTTTTCTCGGTGGCCCGACCGACTGATTTACTTGTCCCTGCAATCACCACGTGACCTTTTCCCGTGTTTTAGCCTCACTCATACGATTCCGCAGAGGAGTTCCCGGAAGGTCACCCATCCTAGTCCTACTCCAGCATAAGCACGCTTAACTCTGGAGTTCTCTTAGGGTAAGTGACCGGAAAAGGTAAGTGCACTTTGATGACATAGCTAGCCAAATCAATCCATTTAAACTTATTCAAATGGGCCGGATCCGGGTCGTTACAATTCTCCCCCACTTAACGGGAATTCATCCCCGAATTCCGATCCCGCCAGTGTGAACCTTAACCTTCAAACCCCAAGACAATCTCCCAAGACAGAACCAGTTTGACTTCCCTTGGCTCTGATACCACTTGTAACGCCCCGACCGCCCCTACCGGCGAGTCATCCATCCCTCCGTCGGGCTCGTGGGCCCCGCCTCTGTCCGACGGTCGGTGCGTTATTTTTCTTGGTGGCCCAACCGACTGATTTACTTGTGCCTGCAATCACCACGTGACCTTTTCCCGTCTTTTACCCTCACTCACATGGTTCCGTAGAGGAGTTCCCGGAAGGTCACCCATCTTGTCCTACTCCAGCATAAGCACGCTTAACTCTGGAGTTCATTTAGGGTAAATGACCGGAAAAGGTAAGTGCACTTTGATGACATAGGTAGCCAAATCAATCCATTTAAACTTATTCAAATAGGCTGGATCCGGGTCGTTAAACTCTCTTTTAAGTTTTACTTCTTACATTTTTATCATCAGTAGCTTGTGTATTAGTCCGCCTAACATGATACTACACCTTAGGGAAAAAAATACAAGTCATAGCATTTAAGTTTTATACAAATTTTATTTTCTCTTTTTGTATAAATTTTTCTTTTTTAAATTAGGCATGAGTTCAAAATCCATCTATCCATTAAGCTGGTGCTATTTGTAAATACAAAAAATCATCTAAAGTTTGTTTTATGATTTTAGCATTAGTACAAATCAATCTAAAGAACCTATGTTTTTATATGTATAAAAACATTTTTGTTGTAATTAATGACCTCCATTATTAAAAGTTACAAAATTATGGAAGGACAAAACAAGATAATGTTGGATAAGCTTCAAAGACATCTTGCAGCCCAAGAGATCTCTAACAAGTTGGTTAGGATAAAATAGGTTTAAAAGAAAAACTTCTATTGTCATTAGAAATAGGAAAGAGTAGTTTTCTATTTCCAATAAGAATCACTACAAAAAAAACTGTTTTTAACAACAAATTACTACGAAAAATCCGTAGCTATGTTATTTTAGGCACAAAATAGATAAAACTTTAAAAATATAAAATTTGTATCTATTTTGTAGCAAATTTGTGGCAATTTAGCCACAACATAATTTTGTGACTATATGTAGCAATATAGCAATAAATAGCCACAAAAAGTTTAGTGACTAAAAAGCTACGAAATAATTCATGGCTACTTGTGTCTATGTTTATTTTGTAGCTAATTTGTAGCTATATGTGGCTTTGTGTCTACTCCCTAAACTCCAAACCCTAAACCAAAAATACAAATCCTAAACTCTAAACTCAAACTATAAACCGTAAATCATAAACGTTAAACCTTAAATTTTAAATTCTTAAACATAAAAATTAAATCATCATTAACCAAACCCTTAAAAAAACTACTCCAAATCCTTATATCTAAACCCTTACATACAAAAAAATGCAACACTTATAAAAAATCACATTTTTTGTCATTACTTAGCTTATCTTTGTCCAAACTTGTGTGGAATCAACACATTCTCCAACAATTATAACAAATTTCAAAAGTTTCAAATATTAATCATATTCTAAATCTTAAACCATAAACCCTAAACATAATTAATCATTATATATTATATATATATATATATATATATATATATATCAAAAATTAAAAATCTACACTTATAAAAATTTCAAAAATATTCAAATCTAATCATTTTCTAAATCACAAACCTCAAGTCCCAAATCTCAAATCCTAAACCCAAATCTTAAATCTTGAAACTTAAATCTCAAACCCTTAAAGTTTACACCCAAACATAAAACGTAAATCCAAAATTATAAAACCAAGATATAAAAATTTACTAATAATATTAATTATGAGTGAGATATGTCATTTTGCAAATAATGTTTTTTATGTTTTAACAAACATAATATTTAAATTCTAATATTTAAACTTAATCCTTTTAAACTTCCAATTCACAAAAAGTGGCTTCTCATTGGTTAATTTATAAAGACGAGGATCACACTCTAGTTTTATCCTCAACCGTTGATAAAATTAAATCCAACGAATACAAATATATCTTTTTTTTTCTCTCCTTCCTCCACTTCTTCTTCGACGGTAAATATCTTTTGTTTCTCTCTCCTTCCTCCACTTCTTCTTCTCCTCTTCGTCTCCTTCCTCCACTTCTCCATCTTTCGCTTCTTCTTCTTCTCTTCTTCTTTCCTCTTTGTCTCCTTCCTCCTCTTCTTCTTCTCCCTCCTCGTCTTTCAAATCGCACCGCCGATGATCCTCTTCCGCGTCTCCTTCGCCTAAAAATACCGTTGCTGGTACCACCGTAAGTCTTCTCTGCTCCTTCTTCCTCTGATTCTTCTTTCCTTCGTCTCATTCCTTCTCTTCTTCTCCTCCTCATCCTTTCAGATCTAACTCTCTCTTCTTCTTTTCAGATTTCGTCGTCGTCAATGCTCCACTCCGATGCTCACTGCCGGTTCCGTACTCGCCGCTCTCGTCCTTGCTCCTCCCTCTTTCGTCTCATTTTTTTTTGTCTTAGTTTTAGTATTTTCTTAGCTAATTTTAATTACATGAAGTTAAGGTATGCGACTGTGCTGAGAATGGAGGAGGATTGCTTCGTCGGAGTGCAAGCGGCGAAAGTCTGCAGACGACGTTCATCTTCGGTTCTTGGTGTACGTTGTACCACGTGTCAAGCTCCATCTAATCCTTATCTTTAGTTCTTGGGCTAATGTGGGCTTAATTTGTAATTGATAAGGGTTGGGCTTGCACTTCAAAAATTGTAATGTCCTCGTGACTTTCAATAAATGGAAGACAAAAAGTAAATTTATATTGAAAAAATTTTCATATTTTTTTTTAATAATTTTTTTTAGAATAGCCACAACTATATCTTTCACTATTCATATCCAAAATAACTATATATTGGCAAATTTAGATACTGTTCTGTCTATTTATGGCTATTAACCACAAATTTCGGTGTAGTTATGTTGTGGCAAGATAGCTACAAATAACAACATGAGGTAGATAGCTACGAGCTCAATGCTACAAATTTTTGTTGTGTCAAGTCGTGGCTAATGGCAAAATAGGCACGGAATATGGACTATAACTACAAATAATTTTGTAGCTAAATAGTGAATAAAAATAGTAATAGCAAAGTTGTGCTATCTTTATAAATACCATTGTCGAGTTGTGACAATAAGTTATGAGGAAAAGTGTTAGTTTTGAGATATTTTCTAAACATAATAAAGAGAATTATTCTTTAAGTTCTTTTATTTGGTATCAGAGCGGTTAGAGAGAGACATCGACGATAAGAGCATACCCGAGACATGGGTGATACTATCAATCCACCGAAGACGAAGGAGATTGTACCGTCGTTAGTCCTCTGTCCGATATTACACCGTGTGGTCGATGAGAATGAAGGTGACCTTACGTGTTCACAAGGTAAGGGAAACAATCGAGCCCGACTCGATTGTAACGGAGAAAAACGACATGGCAATCGCTTTGTTGTTTCAATCCATACCCGAAAATCTCATATTACAAGTAGGTGATCTAGATTCACCAAAAGATATATGGGAAGCAATCAAGGTAAGACATCTTGGAAAAAATAGAGTTAAAGAAGCTAGACTCCAAACCCTAATGTCCAAGTTCGAACGATTGAAGATGAAAGAATCGGACACGATTGATATCTTCTCGGGGAAGTTATCAGAACTAGCCTCAAAATCTGCAGCCCTAGGTCAACACATCCGAGAGTGTGTTGAAGATGATCGAATTGAAGTTGAGCATGTATCCGGAGAAGAACAGTGTGCATATATACTAACAAAAGCCCTTGCAAGAATCAAGTTTAGAAGGATGAGAAATTTGATTGGAGCTTGATATGTAGTATTTTTGGTACTCTTTTTTAATACCCAGCTCTACTCATGTCATTGTAGTAGTTAAGGTTATCAATCCAACTTGGAAGGAAAGAACACTAAGAATGCAAGAACAAGATTAATCTAAGTCATATTCGGATTTAAGTGCTGATGGAATTTTAAAAACTACTTATGAAAGATAAATAAATCCTAGAAGATTGCTAGACTACTAAATACTATCGTAGGCAATTTCTAAAAATGTAAACTTGGCAAGAAACAAAGTTTAAAGGATTCAAAACTCTAAAGGAAAATATTAAAGGATTTCTAACAACTTAAGCAATAACTAGGAAAATAAAAGATTGATTCTTGATTTATCAAATATGAAAGAGGGATTCAAGGCCAAGGGTCTAAATAAGGGAGGATCGAGGTTAGATCTTGGATTTAAACAAATGGATCTACTCATTATAAGAGCTAACTCTATGCCTAAGAAACAAACATAGATCCTTCCATGGTATGTAGATAAGATCACTTCATCAATCCTTTTCCTCCAAGCCCATGGTATGTGGTGGAAAAAATCGGCTAATGAGCAAGAAAACACCTTTCTTAACTTGGCATAACTAGTCTCCAATCAACCACCGTCGTGGGATTGGTGAAAGCTAGTTTCTTGGATGGGTTTATGAGATTCCTAAGCCCTTTTGCGGTAAGAAAATCTCTGAGAACTCAAAGAACTTGATATACTCATAAATTAGCATGTTTTAGCATCCATTTTAGATAGCTTTGCATTCATTTATGCATTCATTTAGTTAATTTTAGTCCAAATTACATCCATATTAGAATTTAGCAAGTTTTAGATTAGGTTGTTGCATATTGTGCATATTGAGTCTTAATTAGGTACTTTGGAGGCTTGGAGGACCTCTATGGAGAGTTGGGTGACAAGGAGGAAGAAGAGAAGGGAGCCAAACATGAAGCAGACAAGTTTTAGAAGTGTGTCGACCTTGGTGTCGACCTTGGTGTCGACCTACCAAGGTCGATATAGCTCGGCAGGGAAGACGGAGTGCACGTATCAGACGATTGTGTCGAGCTACTAAGCTCGATACACAGGCCATCCGGAGTTTTGGAACATGACGTATCAGGCATTCGTATCAGACTGCTAAAATCGACACACATCTCATCCAAAGTTCGAAGATGGCGTATCGGGCATCTGTGTCAAGCTACTAAGCTCGACACACTCCTTGAAGAAAGTTTTTAGCAGCGTATCGAGCTGCGTATCAACCTAGCAAGCTCGATACGCTGCCCGATTTTCAGACCTTAACCGGGTCAATACCCGGTTTGTTCCAGGTTGACCCAGGTCGTCCACTGTTCACTATAAATAGGAAAATACCTAATTTTTCCTAAGTATCTTTTAATTTCTTGTTCTTGCTTAGAAAACCTTCCCTTTTTGGTTTCTAAGTAATTTGTAAGACATTTCTTTAAAGTTTATCCAATTTAGTACTTGTCTTTATTAATCTTTCGTTCTCTATCTCTCTAATCATGTTTAACTCTATTTCTTTCATAGGATTTGAGGGTTTAACCATGATTAGTGAGTAGTTTCATTAGGGTCTAAGAATGGGTTAGATCTAGGATGTTTTAAGGGTTAATCTTGATGTCTAGGATTAGATCTTCTCATTTCTCTCCTTGTTTAGTGTTCTAAATGCTAGTTTAGCCATGATCAAGCTAAAATTAGGCCTTAGGGAATTTCACATCCACAAGGTGTTTGATGAAATTCCCCAACCAACTAAACAAGTGATTTACATTCCTATCTCATGGAAGTGATTGTCTAGGGTGTTTATTAGCAATTTAGAACAATTTCATAATGCTTATTCGCTTCCTTTTCACAAATGAAAGTTTGATCTTGATTAGGATGATTAATGAAGGGATTAGTGCCATGAAAGTGGATTAGTCTAGCTATAGAGTTCTAAGCTTAGGGATTAGCATATTATGTTATTGATTGGCATCAAAGATTGATTCTTGGAAGACCTTAGATTGATAACCCCATCCTTGGATTCAATTTAGTCTTTTGATAATCTTTATTAGTAGTTAATTAACTTCAATTTGGGTTGTTTAATCTCTTAGGTAGTTAGTTAAACCCCAAAACTTTATTGCTAGCTTAGATTAAGAAGTTGTATGCATTCCTAGTGTCTTAACCAATTCCATTTGGATTGATCCTCAAACACTACAATGACATGAGTAGTAGCTTGAGTAATTGTTAAGTCACCACACCGAAAAAACTACTTATCAGAACTCCATCGAGACTCTTTGGCATTAATTCCTCCAAACCAAGAAGAGCTAAGGATTAAAAACATGTTAAACTTCTAGATCTAATCCTCTTAAATCTCCCTAATCCCCTCGGCCTAGAATCCTAAGATTACTACTCGCTAATCATGCTAAAATACTCCATAATCATAAGATCTGAAATGCTAAACATGATTAACACTAAGAAAGATATTAGAAGGCAAATACTTAAGATTAAAGCTGATCGGATTCGATTACAAAGCTTAAAAGAAAAGCTTAAAACCTTAACAATGGTGAAAGCTAAAAGAGGAGAAGGCAAAAAGCATAAAAGATAAGATGTTCTGCAAAAGTAGGGTTTTTGGCTACTTATAGTAAAAGGAGAATGGTCCCCTCACAAGAAGGCAAAAACGTGAGCTGGCCGGATGATATACTCATATATTTCGCATATTTATCATGCATTTAGAATAAGTTTTCATCCATATTTTATTTATAGCTAAGTATAAACATAGTATTTGATCATTTATAGGATTTACAACATTTGCATTTGCATTTGCATTTTCTTTTGTATATATGCATCATTTCAGGTTATTCTATGGATTTGGCGACAATGTGGAAGCTGGAAACATAAGATGATGAGCTAGGAACAAGTAGAGAGCAAATTAATGTCATCTGACTTGCTGTACCGAGATGTTGCAACCGATTCAAATCCATGCCACCTAAAGCGACTTAAAGATCAGACTCTACAAAGACTTTCCATTCCGATTCGGCCTCCGTAATCTTCATAAAACTCATAGAAAATTGAGTTACCTTTCGTTCAGAGGTTATTTCAAGTCATTATGCTCAGTGGTTCAGAAGATACGGATATTTAAGTAACAACATGTCCGTCTGGAAGTTTGGCGACCAATTTCGTTAACTGAACGATCAGCTCGGATGAAGGG
>JAHZTW010000001.1:142132099-142144696 GCA_020283515.1 Alliaria petiolata | reverse complement strand
GGTGTTCCTAATGCCAAATAGCTAATCTTTGCTATTTTGGATCATAAGCATTTCACACACCCACCAAGTGTTTGATGAAATGCTTGAACCACTTTTTTAAGAGATTTACATTCCTAGCCTAACACATCATTAGTTGTCTAGGGTGTTTATCATGCCAATTAGACTTATGCTTAATGCTTGCTAATCATTTTAATGCTAACACATCATTAGTTCATTAAGGTGATTAGAAAAGGGATTAGTACCACACATCATGGATTAGTCTTTATTAGTGTTCTAGGCATAGAGATAACTTGTTTGATTGCTTAAATGATTGCAAGGTTGGCCATTTGAATATCCAAATCAATGATTCCATCCCTAGGTTTCATTTTTAGCTAATTAGTAATCTTGATTAGTAGTTAATTGTTTGATTAGTGCTTGATTAGTGATAATTAAGGTTTTAGATCATATAATTAGTCTTGTAGTGTCTCCTTTAGCTAGTAGCTTGCTTTTATTAGTTCCTTGTCTCCTCAATTTCGAATTTGGCTTAGCTTAGACTTAACTTTGTATTCCTTTTGCATCAAACTCCCAAGATGGATTGATAACCTCAAGTATTGCAATGACATGAGCAATTGAGGAATTGCTTGCAAGACAAAAAAAATCTTGTATCAAGGCTCAAGCTCCTAGAGTGCCTCAACACCCTCCACGCCAACCCAGACACATTGGGACTGGAGATGCTCCTAATACTCATGCCTATCGCCAAGGTATCCTCCCTCCTCCAGTTCAGAACAACAACTTTGAGATAAAGAGTGGATTGATCAACATGGTGCAACACAACAAGTTCAATGGGTTAGCTTTGGAGGATCCTCTTGACCATTTGGATGAGTTTGATAGGATTTGTGATATGACCATGATAAATGGCATATCCGAGGATGGTTTCAAGTTGAGACTGTTTCCTTTCTCCCTTGGCGACAAAGCACATCAATGGGAGAAGACACTTCCAAGAGGTTCGATCACTTCATGGGACCAATGCAAGAAGGCTTTTCTTGCTAAGTTCTTCTCCAACACAAGGGCATCAAGGTTGAGAAATGAGCTATCTAGCTTCACCCAAAAGAACAATGAGAGCTTTTGTGAAGCATGAGAAATGTTCAAGGGATACACTACCCAATGCCCTCATCATGGCTTCTCCGAAGAGACTCTCTTGAGCGTTCTCTACCGCGGTGTTCTCCCCAAGTTTAGGATGCTTCTAGACACAACAAGTAATGGAAACTTCTTGGGTAAAGATGTAGAAGAAGGTCTAGAGCTTGTGTAGAACTTGGCACAAAGCGATGGCAACTATTGTGAAGACTATGACAGATCTTCAAGAGATGGTGGTACTTATGAGGGCCAAAGAAGGAAAGAGATGAAATCTCTTAATGAGAAAATGGGTAAGTTGCTCGAAGCTTCACAAAAGCATATTCACTTTGTGGGTGATTATGATGAGAGTCAAGGGGTAAAACAAGAGTTGGATGAGGATTGCCAAGAAGAGGTCAACTATGTGGGTGGCCAAGGTTATCAACAAGGATACAACAACTATAGGAACAACAATATTTCCTATAGGAGTACAAATGTGGAGAACCCCCAAGATCAAGTCTACCCTCAACAAGGACAATGAGGTCAACAAAAACCATTTGTCCCTTTTAAACAACAACAAGGATTTGTCCCCAAGAACAACTACCAAGAGAACAATCAAGGAAACCAAGAGAATTATCAGTCCAAGCAACACCCTCCATCGGGTTTTGGACAAGATTTGGATATGAGGAATGTGTTCCAACAAATTCTCCAAGGTCAAGCAAGTAATGCTCTTGATTTGAGTAACAAGATGACTGAAATTCACAACAAAGTGGATTGCTCTTACAATGACCTTAACTCCAAGTTTGACACTTTGAGCTCCAAGATCAAGCAAATGGAGAACATCAAGGGCATGCTTCCTCTTCTACACGCTCTCAAGCTTCTTTGCCCGGTAAACCCGAGCCAAATCCCAAAGACTATTGCAATGCTATCAGCTCTATTGATGAAGAAGAGTATGAGCGTGTGATAGAAGAACTTCAACAACTATTTGAGAGTCCCAATGATGAATACATACTCAATGAGGACATTGTAGTTCTAGTGGGGGAGGAGGTCATTGAAAATGACCATTTGGTTGTTGCTAAACCAAAGGGTAAAGAAGAGCTTGATGAAGATGTAAAATCTACACAAGCAAGAGTTGTTGAGAAGGAAATAGAAGTGGCTAAGAAGACTGAAGTTGAGGCTTATGATCTCCTTGTCTACAAGCCACCACTCCCTTTTTCTGAACTGGTGTTGACAAAGGCACAAAAGAATATACTCTCAAGCTTTAGAGGGAGTATGGAGAAAGTTAGTGCACCTTTACCAAATGTGGAGAATTTGTCCCAAGTCAAGGGTCAAATAAGGTTCATCAAGGACTTGCTTGCCAACATAGAGAAGGTTGAGGAGCTGATTGAAGGTCTAGACCCACCAAGCGCAACAAGGAAGGAGTCCAAGGTCATCACAAAGCTTGGAAATCCGGGAAAGTTTTTGATTTCTTGTTCTCTTGGGGACTTGAAGATTGATGAAGCCTTGTGTGACTCAGGCTCAAGTGTCAATGTGATGTCCCTTGAGATGTTCAAGAATCTTGGGATCACTACTATGAAGAAGTACCCATCACACATCACATTTGTGGATGCTTCCTCAAGGCAACCACTAGGCCTTGTGGTTGATTATCCATTGAGAGCTGATGAGTGCTTGGTCCCAACTAACTTTATTGTCATGGACATGGTTCAAGCAGCAAGGCTACCTCTTCTTCTAGGGACACCCTTCCTCAACACAGCTGGTGCAAGCCTTGACTTTATCAACAAGAGGGTGATTCTCAAGAATGTAGATGCAACGGTCTTATATCCTATGAAACCTTCTGGTTTGAGCCTATGTGGAACCATCACATGTCACTATGGAGGCTGAAGAAGGACCACCAAAGGAGCAGCCGATGGGTCTCACTTGTGTGGTGATGAGTGAGAATGAAGCCCTTGATCACAACGAGTTATGGGCCAAGCTTTGATGGTGAGAGTCTTCTAGCAATGTTTGATGGGCTCAAGATTGTGGAGCCAATAGCTGAGCCACCAAGGAAAGCTAAGAAGAAGAAGAAGGTGCTGCAAGCTGGAGCAGGCACCATGTACATCAAGAAAGGAGGAGGAAAGTCAATTCCACTCCTTGTTCACCCCCACGCCTAAGGGTTTGAAAAGTCAAGCTTAGTGACTTTAAACAAGCGCACTTGGGAGGCACTCCCATGTCTATCTTTGTATATACTTGCACCTTTTAATTCAATAATGTGTTTTCTAGTGTTTGTGGATGACATGTTTGGATTGAGGAAGTTGAGCTAAGAGCAAAAGCTTGCCAAAGAATTTTTGGCACTGTATCGAGCTATGTATCGACCTACCAAGGTCGATACAGCTCTTACAGAGAATTTGACGGAGCTGTATCGGGCTTTTGTATCAACCTACTAAGGTCGATACAGATGGGCCAGGGAAATCTCGACCTCTGTATCAGGCAATTGTATCGAGCTACCTAACTCAATACAGTTTTAAAAGCTGTGTCTGCAAGCGTATCGAGCTATGTATCGACCTACATAGCTCGATACGTTCCCTTTCCAGGTAAGTCAACGGGGTTTAACCAAATTAAACCGGTTTTCTCCCCTTCTTCTTCCCCAAACACGAAAATCGCCCCCCCCCCCTCACACACACTGGCGATTTTTGGTCTCTCTCTCTCCATTTTTAAGCAATTTTCGTGATTTCAAGTGCCTCTTGCTCGATTTATTGTGCTCATCTTGATTCTAAGTCAATTTCTTCGCTCTTTAACGAGGTAAACAATCCTAAAAACCGAGTTTTTCATCATTTGCTCTAATGGTGGAAACTTTGGGGAATTTTGTATTGGGGTGTTCAAATTGATTTTTTATGGCTTGACATTTCTTGATTATGGTTAGGAAGTAGATTTCGAGTGCTATACTAGGATTTCCATGGTTAATTTTCGAAAATTTGACACTTAGGGTTCATGGTGCGAAATTCAAATTTCTCTCTTGAACCTTGTTAGATTTTTGGGATTTTACTTACATTAGTTTGCATTAACCATGGTTATGAATTGCCAATAGATATCACTTGAATTCGGATAACTTGAGAATTTCGTAAATTTTGTATTTGCCAAATTTTTGTTAAGTGTTGGTTTTGGGGGAAAATGCGAAAAATTTGGCATTGATCTTGTTTGTTTCTTGCTGATTGCTATTGTTGGTTGTTCAAAATAAGTTGCTTACTCCCTCTAAAATTTTTGCTTCTCCTATAGGTACAATGGGAAGAACCAAGAGAGATCAAACAACACAAAGAGCAAGCTCTAAAGTAAGATCAACAAAGAGCCAAGGGAAGAAGAAAATGGTTGAGGACCGAAATGTTGGAAGTGAGGAGGAACAGTTGGTGCTTGGGTCAAAGAAGGAGGCCCCCACGAGAACTTCGAAAGAGAAATCAAAGGCCACACAAGAGGGACCGAAAAAGAAGCTAACACCCGAGGAACTCCTCAAGACATTCATGGGTATGCGGTTCAAGGCAACGAAGTACCCGCATGAGCAGATGCTTCGAGCCTTGGGGATCTTTGAGGACTTCCAAACTCTCTTCGCCAATATGGGATTGGCCAAGTTCATCACCATGGCCCATCCCGCTTACAAGCTCGCGACATGTGAGTTTCTATCTTCCCTCACCGCGCACTTCTACTATGANTTGTCTAGGGTGTTTATTGGCATTTTAGAACTGTTTCATAATGCTTGTTAGCTTCCTTTTCACTAATGAGAGTTAGTTCTTGATTAGGATGATTAATGAAGGAATTAATGACATGGAAGTGGATTAGTCTTGCCTTTGAGTTATAAGCCTAGGGATTAGCATATATTGTGATTGGTTGACATCAAAGATTGATTCTTGGAACACCTTAGATTGATAACCCAATCCTTGGATTCGTTTTAGTAATTTGATAATCTTGCTTAGTAGTTAATTAGTCTTTGTTTACTTGGTTTGAATACTTAGGTTGATAGTTAACAACAACCCCTTTTATGCTTGCTTAGATTAAGAAGTTTTATGCATTCCTATTGTCACAATCACACCCAATTGGATTGATCCTCAAAGACATACAATGACATGAGTGGGCTTGAGTAATTGCTTTGTTAGACTCAAAAACCTACCTATCATACTACAATGTTAAATATATTACGAGCCAACAATATAATTTGTTTTTTGTAATCTTATATATAATTATTTATAAAGTAAAAGTATGTAATTATATGAAACATTATTTTAATTTTTATATGTGGATAATTTAGTTAGGTTCTATGAATAATTTATATATGTGGATAATCATTTACTTGCATGATGTTTGAGTAGTCATATAACTAAGTTTTAGGGATTCAAATAGATTTAATGCGTTGTTACCTCGAAGACTATTGATCTAGAGATATTTATTGGTTATTTATCTTGATTTGTGCATATTGTTGATTGTTTGACTGTGCATCTTGTGATATGAACTATGAGGAGACTTACTTTCCTATGGCTTTATAAATCTCTTAAACTAATCTAGATAAGGTACATAAACTGCAGAAGTTGAGTTATAGAATCTTGTAAACATATGGAACTTGGTCGAATAGGACATGACTAACTTCTGCTAATAACAAACATGATTTTAGTTTATTAGGTTCTTAAACATAGTAGTTTAGCACCACAAGAGTGGATGAACAATACCTCTGTGTTTTGATTTCAAGATGGTTTATTAATGAAATCCATGATACAAATCTGATTTATATGATTCATGATTCGCTGCAATTATCCCTAATACCTAACATTTTCTCTCATTGATTTAAGCTCGATATTTACAGTACTTCCATTTACGTTTATTTCTTTGCTGAATTTTGTAGATAGTCCTCACACCGAAACAAAACCTCCATATTTGATGTCTTAGCTTAATTTGCATCTAGTGCAGTACCTATATTTATAGACGCTAAAGGCCAAACTTTTATCAATTTTTAAAAAAAAATTCTTTTGGTTAGATATTTATTTTCTAAATTTTTTACTTATCATTAGAAGCATCATTTTAATTTTTTTTTTAAAATATAGTTTTCTGACTTAAAACAAAAATATATATTATTTTAAAACATCATAAAATCATAATCGATTTCACATAATTATAACTTAATAACATTTTTTTAGTGTAGTAACAATAATTTATTTTAAGTGTGTATTAGAAATATGATATGTTATTATATAAAGTTTGATGTTTCAAAGTTAGTAATTAAAATGATCGCGACACGTATCAAGTTTATCAATCGGATTTTGACACGTATAATTGATTTTAACACTTTTAAAAAACTTATAACAATTAGATTTAAACACATATAAAAATAATATTAGCAAAAGAAAATAAATAAAACTCAAAAATGAAATAAATATAAAAAAATGTTAATTTTTTATTTAGTCAATAAAACTATGAAAAGAAACGAATAAATAATTAAGAATGTAAAATTTTTATTTGTATTATATTATTTTTTGAACTTTTTCTTATATTAAATTAAATGTAGCAAAAGTGCTTATAACATACAATAAGCCAAAATTAAAGAGATCCATTAACAAAAGAAAAACCCCACTGAACCATGTGATGATAGAAATCTGCCAAGCCCAATACGCATATTACATGCTCAGGAGGAACAAATACCACTACAGGCCCAATAGATATTGGAGAAGCCCAAAGAAAATAATAGGGTAGCTCTTAACTAGGAATGAAGACGAGAACCCTAACCAGAGAGTGAACTTGATGAAGTTATGCCGTCTAGTTGAGGGATGGAGGAATTGGTTACTTGTCGAATTAGTCCAAAGAAAACCAATACTGCATGCGCTCACTCGCCCATCCGCTATTCTGACTACGGAGAGAGGAGAATCGATTTCTGACTGTGGTCTGATAATCTTCTAGTGAAGCCGATTGTTTTGTTCCCTCCCGACCTCATAAATCACAGCCTGCCACACTAGGCGAGAGATGAATGTTCGGTACTTGTTCCCAAAGAGAGCAAGAATGTTCGGTATTTCTTACAACAAAATATATTGTATTATATCATGTTTTATATTGCGAGTTTCATTTGTTTAAGCACATTAGACGTCAACAAGATCTTGTATGAGGTAAGTATTAACATGATTTGGCTTTTCTTGCGAAAAAGCTCCAAACAACATAGCATAATCTCGACAAGGCACAAACACGCAACAAAGGTCATGCAACTAATATACACAACTCTTAACATTAAAACCAAAAAAAAAAAAAAAAACCAATATACATGATATAGAAGAGAAGATTGAAAATTTTGATATGCTTTTGAATATTTCACTGATTTAAATCTGATGTTTTGGAATTTGGTTCAAAAGCGCCAAAGCATGCATGAAAAATCCGCTAGGGACTCCACAAGATCCTCCCCAAGATCGGCAATAGTAGTTTATCATTTTTGTTTCTTTTTTTATATATATTGCAAAAAAATATTTTGTAAAATTAAATTAATTTTCTTTTGGTTTTGATTTTAATTTAATTTTAAAATTTTAGTTTTTTAAATAATTATATTTATTTATTATTTTAACTAATTATATACCTCAATCACAAGTTTTGGCGACATATATAAATCTAGCAATTATGTACTTCGTGGTTCTGTTGCAAGTTGAGATGGCGACTTTGTGAATAGAACAAAATTTGTTGCAATTTTTTACAACATATGCGTTACATGTTATATATGACCGAACGACGTTATCGCAATTCCGTCGTAATATTTATGACTGTCCATTTGCGAAGAATTAATTACCTTAATTGGATCGCATTAGTTGCAATGGACTTGCGATGAACGTATCACGAAGAGGTAGATGTCGTCGCAAATTGCTTTTTTCTTGTATTTGGACCTCGATGTTTGAACCAGAAGGTATGGATAAGATCCATCATTAAAAAATTATGTGATTAACTATCACTAAAAGATCTCATATTGAAAGAATTTAACTAAATAACTATTAACTACCACTAAGTGCCACGAGCAACCGTGAACCTAGTTAGCTTCTGCTCGATGTTTGTTTTTAACTCATGTTCAATGGCATGCAGCTTTCAACTCATGTTCATTTGCTGCAGCTTTCAGATTGAACAGGTTCCTTCTTCGATATTTGTGTTTTATTCCCGTCAACGCTAGCTTCTGCTCTCTAGTTCGTTCTTCGGTTTATGTTCCTAGTTGTAATTTTGTTTTTTTTAGTTTACAATCTTATTCTTCCCTTTATTATCTCTGTAAACTTATGTCAAAAATCAAAATTGGTATAAAATTTAACATTTTACCCAAAAACGAAACTATCACTAAGTGACTTATTGTCACTAAAATATTCGATATTGAAAAAGTGAAGGAATGGGCTTATAAGTTTAAAAGTACCCTCTTCTCACAACCTACAAAGTGAGTACTACCTTTAAGCTTTTAATATGTTGCTAGGCCTAAAAACTCCAACAAGGTATGTGTGCTCGAGAGAGAACATTTTTTTTTTCTTTTATGCGAACCGGCAGATATGCTTTGTGTCATGGTGAATTCAAACCATAACTTAAAAAAACAAGAGCTTAGGGTTACCACATAATTTGTAAGCGAGTCAAGTTTCGAATCCCACTTCGAATCCCACCATTGTCTCCCACTTTTGGCTTAGGTCCCTCCCTTCCAAATATATTGTCTCATTCTACTTTGTGATAAGGAGTGTGTGGCTTATATTGCTTAATCCCATTGAATCTTATCCGAAACAGTGTGTGAATTGATAATTTCCAGATCTGATGGAAGTATTGTTCTAGCTTCCGATACTATTCCGACAATCCAGGTATGAGCGAGTAAGTTTGATTTCCTTTTAGGTTAATTTGTATCCCCTCCATCGCTAGTTAATGTCATCAAGCTTAGATAAAGCTTTGATGGACCTTTCTCTCGAGAAAGATTCCATTCGATTTTCTTGATATTCCCAGTTTAATTCTTGTGGCAACAATGTGACGATTATTCTCAGTAGTTTTCTTAATCCGAGGTGCCAAAGATGTCGAGCTTCATACTGAAAATACCAAAGAAGTGGCAAATGTACAACATAGTGAAAGGAGTTGCCCATTCCAGAGCCCCTTCCAATTCTTCTTCAAGTATGAACAAAATATGGAGGAGATACTTAAAACGGCAGCTTATTGCTACAATGAATGGTCTATCACTTTTGATAGATCGGTATACAATCCTCCAGATGATTACCTTAGGTTCTTGTCAGTGTGGGTGCAAAGGAAGAACATTCTGATCAACAACTACACCTTAGCCGCGATTACTACCTTTGGTTAGTTTGCATGCCAAGTGATTGAAGTTTCTTTTGATCCCTCTCAACCTCAGACACAAGCCTTTGTACGAGTTCGAGTGAAGCTGGATGTTACAAAGTCTATAACGAGATCGAAAGTGATCAGTCTTTTTTCTAAGGAACAGATTTCAATCCTCTATTTCTATGAGAGAATTCAGAAGAGATGTTACACATGCCAAATGCTTACCCAAGTGAAGGGTGGCCGCACCAAGAAAGTTTACACTTGCATTGGCCGCGACACCGCCCCTTGCTCACGCGGCCAGGACCACTCGGCTCATTCTGAGCCCGTTTGTACATGTTTGACGTTTCCCGCAACTGAAACCCGAAGCCCACTTAAAGAGATGTGAAAGCCTATATAAGGGGGACTCTTAGGGCTTCACAACACACATTCTTTTTACACAACTATCTTGACACCTAATAAGAGGAACAGCCGCCCGCCTAGGAGGAAGAAGACGAGCGGCGGCCGTCTTAAATCACCTCCATCTCGTTACTTTGTTTGCTTTTGTTCTTCATCGCTTCTACTCTACTTCTTTACTACTTTTTCATTACTCCTATCAGACCTTGCGATTCTTATCAATGAGAATGATGAAGAGTTGCACGCCTATGTTTGAGTAGTTATCTAGTTGGGTTTAAAAGGGGTTTCTTAAGGGGATTTCATGGTTTGATTCGATAGGTTGTTAGATATTTGGCTAAATACTTTTCACAGTTCTTCGTTTGGATTTGTTCTTAACGCGTAATTCTCTGTAGGCCACTTAGAATCGATCATAGGATTTATTAGAACCGCTAAGTGTTGAATATATTAGCCGGACATAGTTTTAAATGAGCAATTACGTCTTAAGATGTTAGCGCATACTTGCGGAGTAATGTGAGCTTCAATCACACTCAGCCTCATTGCTGACCTTGTTGCGTGTTCACCATCAAAAGATGAGTGAACAAGTAGCATAGGTTTAGGCGTTAGATCTTCCGAAAACAAATATGACGAACCTTCGTGTTTGAGCTTAAGAACTAGTAGAATATATTACCTAGGTCAGATCTGTTTACTCATAAAAACAACCATGGAAGACCCGAGAGATCCCGAAAACCCAACGCTTCGTTTTATTGATTTACAAACCATTTTACAAATTCTTTTCTGTCACTTCACGAAAACAACCACATTTTATTTTGTTCGTTCTTGATTGATTTTCGGTTCTAGTGGATATGTTAGAAACAACGTAGTCTCTGTGGATCGATACCCTAAATACTACAGCGCACATATGTGCACTTGCACGCAATAGGTTTATAAATTTAAAACTCGAAAACAGAGTCTAAAACCTGTTGCATCACTAACCGCGTGGTGCCTTTTCCTACCTAAACAAAAACTTGGTTCTTTTTACTACCTAAACACATTATAAATTCAAAAATCCAACCCAGATACTTATTTCGTGGAAAACAAAAAATAATTCTACAGATTGGAGATATTGATGTGGAGAACTTGTAGTGATGAAGACGTGATGCACGGCTAAAAACTCAGGAAGACTGTTTCATACTAGTCCTTTTGGAGAACCCGTAAGTGTAACATTGAGCTTTAAGTTTCTGTAAATTTCAGATGTGGTTGTGTTTGTCCAATTTAAGATGTACATTGCGCTTAAGTATCTGCGAATTTCGGACAGGATAATTGGTATCATGTGTTCAAATGGACGGATACATGTATGGTTCAAGAGATTGAGGATTTGATAGAGAAAGTGAAAAACTTAGAAGGAGCTTCGATGACAATGCAAAAGGGTTTCAATTATTTCGAATATGAAATTGTCTAAGTATGAGATTGTCTAATTATTAGAGTAATTATGTTTCAGTTGTAAGATTCTTTATGTGTCAGTAAAATTATGCAATAAATAATTCTCTATGTGTATAAAATTATGCAATGAATGATTTGTTTCATGTTTGTGTTTTAGTATGAGTAAAACAAAAAAAGTTTGAAAATCAGAAGAATAAGAAGAACAAAAGCTTATTGACCATTGAAACTTTCACTTCATATCCAATATGTAGAATTATGTTTTGTTTTCCACGAAATAACTGGTGATGAACTCCAACCCAGGTGAAAACGACCGACGAAGAAGAAGACCGGCGAAGAAGAAATCCGACGAAGAAGACACAGTAAGAAGGAGAAGAATTTTAAGGATTTAGTCCCAAATTGAGGAAATAACGTCATTTTACGCTCAAACAGTGCCACCTCGTTTCATTTTATGACACATGTGTAAGCTAACTCACCAGATTTAACGATTGATTTAACTCTGTTGCGGACGACAATGTTTTACGCACAAAAACCGGAGTCTGAGTTGAGTTTTTAAATTTTTAAGGTGTTTAGATAGTAAAACGCACCAAGTCTTTATTTGCATAGGAAAAGGTGCACGCTTAGTTCAGGTAGAAAAAACCCTTTTTCCCATAATATATCATCTGAATTTTTTGTTAAGGAGTTTCAAGTCATGAAAAGTTGAAGTTGAAGTTAAAGCATCCAATAGAAGAGCTTTTCCCAGGAAAATGTGAAAAAGTTCAAGTTATCCCAATCGTATGTCACAGCAGGTCAACCACTTTGGCTGGCCGATCTCTTCAGCATTGAGAAAGTCATCGTCTCCTCTGTTTGGTATTAGCTTGGCGTGGTTCCTTTTTAGGCTAACATATAGCGATTTTTTGGAAAGTTGGGTGTATGTATCTGTTTCTGATCACCCTGTGGGTCTAATGTTTCCTCTGTAACACATTTGTACGATGCTCTTCTCCATTTCACTCTAATATATTTTCAGAAGGGGAAAAAAAAAAAAAAGGTTACATAAGATTCAATATTTTGTATTTGGTTCACGAAGTTCCCCATCTGTCGCCCATTATTAGCTGTTTACTCTTTTATTATTCCAACAACCTGAAAAGAGAATACACCTCCCTTGGAGCAAACTCCCAAACTATGCTTTTCACGTGCAACAACCTGTAGATCTCATTCCCATCAACGCCTCCTTTATAAAGGCCTTGTCGAGTATAACCTATTTTCATACTTATTATTTCCTTCTCTTTCTTTCTAAAATTCTCCATGTCATTACCAAACTTTTAACATTTTCCTTCTTTATCTATTCTTATCATAGTTTTTATTATTTGAAAAACTTCACTCTTAATACTAACAAGGCTAATATGGCTCTCGAGGGGGTGACTTTCCAACACGACCACATCTACAACT
>JAHZTW010000001.1:142066644-142078192 GCA_020283515.1 Alliaria petiolata | reverse complement strand
ACTTATCTAGATTGAGTTCTTTGTGCATTTGATTGTTGTGATGAGCATGGCTAACTCTTTTGGAGTAGGATGAATTCAAGTGCATCTTAGAATTAAGAACTAGGATATTGAGTTGATTATGTTTGTTGGCATTCTTGGATATTGAGCTCCCACTTTCAAACCTCTCTCTTATATTTGTCATGTGTTGTTTGCTTGAGGGCAAGCAAAAGGAAAGTTTGGTGGAGTTGATATACTCAGAATATAGCATAATTTAGCATTCATTTTAGATAGTTTTGCATGTTCATATGCATTCATTTAGCTACTTTTAGTCCAATTTGCGTCCATATTAGAGTTTAGTGAGTTTTAGCTTAGGTTGTTACATAATTGTACATATTAAGTCCTTATTAGGTGTCTTGGAGGCTTGGAGGGCCCTATGCAGTGATGGATGACAAGGGGGAGGAAGAGACGATGGCCAAACGGGAAGCAGACGAGTTTTAGAAGTGTATCGACCTTGGTGTCGAGCTACCAAGGTCGATATGGCCCGTCAGTATGAACAAGTGGAGTGTATCGGACGTTTGTATCGACCTACTAAGGTCGATACAAGGCCCATCCGGAGAAAGGTCGCGAGCATATCGAGCATTTGTGTCGAGCTAGCAAGCTCGATACAAACCTCAGCCGAAGACCAAGCCTGGTGTATCGAGCTTCATGTCGGGCTACCAAGCTCGACACGGTCCGTGAAGAGAGTTTTTAGCAGCGTATCGAGCTGCATATCGACCTAGCAAGCTCGATACGCTGCCCGATTTTCAGACTTAAACCGGGTCAATACCCGGTTTGTTCTGGGTTGACCCGATTCGTCCCTTGTTCACTATAAAAACCAAATGACCTAAATTTTCTTAAGTATGTTTTAATCTTTTGTTCTTGCTTAGAAAACCTTCCTCTTTGGTTTCTAAGTGATTTTATAAGACATTTATCTAAGTTTATGCAATTTATTACTTACCTTTTCTAATCTTTCTTATCTATCTCCCTAATCATGTTTATATTCAACTCTTTCATAGGATTTGAGGGTCTAATCATTATTAGTGAGTAGTTTCCTTAGGATCTAGGGATGGGTTAGATTTAGAGTGTTTCAAGTGTTGATCATGATGTCTAGGATTAGATTCTTTCATTTAGTGTTCTAAATGCTAGTTTAGCCTTGGTCAAGCCAAAATTAGTCCTTAGAGAATTTTTCACCCACAAGGTGTTTGTTGAAATTCCCCAACCAACTAAACAAGGGATTTACATTTTTAACTCATGGAAGTGATTGTCTAGGGTGTTTATTGGCATTTTAGAACTGTTTCATAATGCTTGTTAGCTTCCTTTTCACTAATGAGAGTTAGTTCTTGATTAGGATGATTAATGAAGGAATTAATGACATGGAAGTGGATTAGTCTTGCCTTTGAGTTATAAGCCTAGGGATTAGCATATATTGTGATTGGTTGACATCAAAGATTGATTCTTGGAACACCTTAGATTGATAACCCAATCCTTGGATTCGTTTTAGTAATTTGATAATCTTGCTTAGTAGTTAATTAGTCTTTGTTTACTTGGTTTGAATACTTAGGTTGATAGTTAACAACAACCCCTTTTATGCTTGCTTAGATTAAGAAGTTTTATGCATTCCTATTGTCACAATCACACCCAATTGGATTGATCCTCAAAGACATACAATGACATGAGTGGGCTTGAGTAATTGCTTTGTTAGACTCAAAAACCTACCTATCATACTACAATGTTAAATATATTACGAGCCAACAATATAATTTGTTTTTTGTAATCTTATATATAATTATTTATAAAGTAAAAGTATGTAATTATATGAAACATTATTTTAATTTTTATATGTGGATAATTTAGTTAGGTTCTATGAATAATTTATATATGTGGATAATCATTTACTTGCATGATGTTTGAGTAGTCATATAACTAAGTTTTAGGGATTCAAATAGATTTAATGCGTTGTTACCTCGAAGACTATTGATCTAGAGATATTTATTGGTTATTTATCTTGATTTGTGCATATTGTTGATTGTTTGACTGTGCATCTTGTGATATGAACTATGAGGAGACTTACTTTCCTATGGCTTTATAAATCTCTTAAACTAATCTAGATAAGGTACATAAACTGCAGAAGTTGAGTTATAGAATCTTGTAAACATATGGAACTTGGTCGAATAGGACATGACTAACTTCTGCTAATAACAAACATGATTTTAGTTTATTAGGTTCTTAAACATAGTAGTTTAGCACCACAAGAGTGGATGAACAATACCTCTGTGTTTTGATTTCAAGATGGTTTATTAATGAAATCCATGATACAAATCTGATTTATATGATTCATGATTCGCTGCAATTATCCCTAATACCTAACATTTTCTCTCATTGATTTAAGCTCGATATTTACAGTACTTCCATTTACGTTTATTTCTTTGCTGAATTTTGTAGATAGTCCTCACACCGAAACAAAACCTCCATATTTGATGTCTTAGCTTAATTTGCATCTAGTGCAGTACCTATATTTATAGACGCTAAAGGCCAAACTTTTATCAATTTTTAAAAAAAAATTCTTTTGGTTAGATATTTATTTTCTAAATTTTTTACTTATCATTAGAAGCATCATTTTAATTTTTTTTTTAAAATATAGTTTTCTGACTTAAAACAAAAATATATATTATTTTAAAACATCATAAAATCATAATCGATTTCACATAATTATAACTTAATAACATTTTTTTAGTGTAGTAACAATAATTTATTTTAAGTGTGTATTAGAAATATGATATGTTATTATATAAAGTTTGATGTTTCAAAGTTAGTAATTAAAATGATCGCGACACGTATCAAGTTTATCAATCGGATTTTGACACGTATAATTGATTTTAACACTTTTAAAAAACTTATAACAATTAGATTTAAACACATATAAAAATAATATTAGCAAAAGAAAATAAATAAAACTCAAAAATGAAATAAATATAAAAAAATGTTAATTTTTTATTTAGTCAATAAAACTATGAAAAGAAACGAATAAATAATTAAGAATGTAAAATTTTTATTTGTATTATATTATTTTTTGAACTTTTTCTTATATTAAATTAAATGTAGCAAAAGTGCTTATAACATACAATAAGCCAAAATTAAAGAGATCCATTAACAAAAGAAAAACCCCACTGAACCATGTGATGATAGAAATCTGCCAAGCCCAATACGCATATTACATGCTCAGGAGGAACAAATACCACTACAGGCCCAATAGATATTGGAGAAGCCCAAAGAAAATAATAGGGTAGCTCTTAACTAGGAATGAAGACGAGAACCCTAACCAGAGAGTGAACTTGATGAAGTTATGCCGTCTAGTTGAGGGATGGAGGAATTGGTTACTTGTCGAATTAGTCCAAAGAAAACCAATACTGCATGCGCTCACTCGCCCATCCGCTATTCTGACTACGGAGAGAGGAGAATCGATTTCTGACTGTGGTCTGATAATCTTCTAGTGAAGCCGATTGTTTTGTTCCCTCCCGACCTCATAAATCACAGCCTGCCACACTAGGCGAGAGATGAATGTTCGGTACTTGTTCCCAAAGAGAGCAAGAATGTTCGGTATTTCTTACAACAAAATATATTGTATTATATCATGTTTTATATTGCGAGTTTCATTTGTTTAAGCACATTAGACGTCAACAAGATCTTGTATGAGGTAAGTATTAACATGATTTGGCTTTTCTTGCGAAAAAGCTCCAAACAACATAGCATAATCTCGACAAGGCACAAACACGCAACAAAGGTCATGCAACTAATATACACAACTCTTAACATTAAAACCAAAAAAAAAAAAAAAAACCAATATACATGATATAGAAGAGAAGATTGAAAATTTTGATATGCTTTTGAATATTTCACTGATTTAAATCTGATGTTTTGGAATTTGGTTCAAAAGCGCCAAAGCATGCATGAAAAATCCGCTAGGGACTCCACAAGATCCTCCCCAAGATCGGCAATAGTAGTTTATCATTTTTGTTTCTTTTTTTATATATATTGCAAAAAAATATTTTGTAAAATTAAATTAATTTTCTTTTGGTTTTGATTTTAATTTAATTTTAAAATTTTAGTTTTTTAAATAATTATATTTATTTATTATTTTAACTAATTATATACCTCAATCACAAGTTTTGGCGACATATATAAATCTAGCAATTATGTACTTCGTGGTTCTGTTGCAAGTTGAGATGGCGACTTTGTGAATAGAACAAAATTTGTTGCAATTTTTTACAACATATGCGTTACATGTTATATATGACCGAACGACGTTATCGCAATTCCGTCGTAATATTTATGACTGTCCATTTGCGAAGAATTAATTACCTTAATTGGATCGCATTAGTTGCAATGGACTTGCGATGAACGTATCACGAAGAGGTAGATGTCGTCGCAAATTGCTTTTTTCTTGTATTTGGACCTCGATGTTTGAACCAGAAGGTATGGATAAGATCCATCATTAAAAAATTATGTGATTAACTATCACTAAAAGATCTCATATTGAAAGAATTTAACTAAATAACTATTAACTACCACTAAGTGCCACGAGCAACCGTGAACCTAGTTAGCTTCTGCTCGATGTTTGTTTTTAACTCATGTTCAATGGCATGCAGCTTTCAACTCATGTTCATTTGCTGCAGCTTTCAGATTGAACAGGTTCCTTCTTCGATATTTGTGTTTTATTCCCGTCAACGCTAGCTTCTGCTCTCTAGTTCGTTCTTCGGTTTATGTTCCTAGTTGTAATTTTGTTTTTTTTAGTTTACAATCTTATTCTTCCCTTTATTATCTCTGTAAACTTATGTCAAAAATCAAAATTGGTATAAAATTTAACATTTTACCCAAAAACGAAACTATCACTAAGTGACTTATTGTCACTAAAATATTCGATATTGAAAAAGTGAAGGAATGGGCTTATAAGTTTAAAAGTACCCTCTTCTCACAACCTACAAAGTGAGTACTACCTTTAAGCTTTTAATATGTTGCTAGGCCTAAAAACTCCAACAAGGTATGTGTGCTCGAGAGAGAACATTTTTTTTTTCTTTTATGCGAACCGGCAGATATGCTTTGTGTCATGGTGAATTCAAACCATAACTTAAAAAAACAAGAGCTTAGGGTTACCACATAATTTGTAAGCGAGTCAAGTTTCGAATCCCACTTCGAATCCCACCATTGTCTCCCACTTTTGGCTTAGGTCCCTCCCTTCCAAATATATTGTCTCATTCTACTTTGTGATAAGGAGTGTGTGGCTTATATTGCTTAATCCCATTGAATCTTATCCGAAACAGTGTGTGAATTGATAATTTCCAGATCTGATGGAAGTATTGTTCTAGCTTCCGATACTATTCCGACAATCCAGGTATGAGCGAGTAAGTTTGATTTCCTTTTAGGTTAATTTGTATCCCCTCCATCGCTAGTTAATGTCATCAAGCTTAGATAAAGCTTTGATGGACCTTTCTCTCGAGAAAGATTCCATTCGATTTTCTTGATATTCCCAGTTTAATTCTTGTGGCAACAATGTGACGATTATTCTCAGTAGTTTTCTTAATCCGAGGTGCCAAAGATGTCGAGCTTCATACTGAAAATACCAAAGAAGTGGCAAATGTACAACATAGTGAAAGGAGTTGCCCATTCCAGAGCCCCTTCCAATTCTTCTTCAAGTATGAACAAAATATGGAGGAGATACTTAAAACGGCAGCTTATTGCTACAATGAATGGTCTATCACTTTTGATAGATCGGTATACAATCCTCCAGATGATTACCTTAGGTTCTTGTCAGTGTGGGTGCAAAGGAAGAACATTCTGATCAACAACTACACCTTAGCCGCGATTACTACCTTTGGTTAGTTTGCATGCCAAGTGATTGAAGTTTCTTTTGATCCCTCTCAACCTCAGACACAAGCCTTTGTACGAGTTCGAGTGAAGCTGGATGTTACAAAGTCTATAACGAGATCGAAAGTGATCAGTCTTTTTTCTAAGGAACAGATTTCAATCCTCTATTTCTATGAGAGAATTCAGAAGAGATGTTACACATGCCAAATGCTTACCCAAGTGAAGGGTGGCCGCACCAAGAAAGTTTACACTTGCATTGGCCGCGACACCGCCCCTTGCTCACGCGGCCAGGACCACTCGGCTCATTCTGAGCCCGTTTGTACATGTTTGACGTTTCCCGCAACTGAAACCCGAAGCCCACTTAAAGAGATGTGAAAGCCTATATAAGGGGGACTCTTAGGGCTTCACAACACACATTCTTTTTACACAACTATCTTGACACCTAATAAGAGGAACAGCCGCCCGCCTAGGAGGAAGAAGACGAGCGGCGGCCGTCTTAAATCACCTCCATCTCGTTACTTTGTTTGCTTTTGTTCTTCATCGCTTCTACTCTACTTCTTTACTACTTTTTCATTACTCCTATCAGACCTTGCGATTCTTATCAATGAGAATGATGAAGAGTTGCACGCCTATGTTTGAGTAGTTATCTAGTTGGGTTTAAAAGGGGTTTCTTAAGGGGATTTCATGGTTTGATTCGATAGGTTGTTAGATATTTGGCTAAATACTTTTCACAGTTCTTCGTTTGGATTTGTTCTTAACGCGTAATTCTCTGTAGGCCACTTAGAATCGATCATAGGATTTATTAGAACCGCTAAGTGTTGAATATATTAGCCGGACATAGTTTTAAATGAGCAATTACGTCTTAAGATGTTAGCGCATACTTGCGGAGTAATGTGAGCTTCAATCACACTCAGCCTCATTGCTGACCTTGTTGCGTGTTCACCATCAAAAGATGAGTGAACAAGTAGCATAGGTTTAGGCGTTAGATCTTCCGAAAACAAATATGACGAACCTTCGTGTTTGAGCTTAAGAACTAGTAGAATATATTACCTAGGTCAGATCTGTTTACTCATAAAAACAACCATGGAAGACCCGAGAGATCCCGAAAACCCAACGCTTCGTTTTATTGATTTACAAACCATTTTACAAATTCTTTTCTGTCACTTCACGAAAACAACCACATTTTATTTTGTTCGTTCTTGATTGATTTTCGGTTCTAGTGGATATGTTAGAAACAACGTAGTCTCTGTGGATCGATACCCTAAATACTACAGCGCACATATGTGCACTTGCACGCAATAGGTTTATAAATTTAAAACTCGAAAACAGAGTCTAAAACCTGTTGCATCACTAACCGCGTGGTGCCTTTTCCTACCTAAACAAAAACTTGGTTCTTTTTACTACCTAAACACATTATAAATTCAAAAATCCAACCCAGATACTTATTTCGTGGAAAACAAAAAATAATTCTACAGATTGGAGATATTGATGTGGAGAACTTGTAGTGATGAAGACGTGATGCACGGCTAAAAACTCAGGAAGACTGTTTCATACTAGTCCTTTTGGAGAACCCGTAAGTGTAACATTGAGCTTTAAGTTTCTGTAAATTTCAGATGTGGTTGTGTTTGTCCAATTTAAGATGTACATTGCGCTTAAGTATCTGCGAATTTCGGACAGGATAATTGGTATCATGTGTTCAAATGGACGGATACATGTATGGTTCAAGAGATTGAGGATTTGATAGAGAAAGTGAAAAACTTAGAAGGAGCTTCGATGACAATGCAAAAGGGTTTCAATTATTTCGAATATGAAATTGTCTAAGTATGAGATTGTCTAATTATTAGAGTAATTATGTTTCAGTTGTAAGATTCTTTATGTGTCAGTAAAATTATGCAATAAATAATTCTCTATGTGTATAAAATTATGCAATGAATGATTTGTTTCATGTTTGTGTTTTAGTATGAGTAAAACAAAAAAAGTTTGAAAATCAGAAGAATAAGAAGAACAAAAGCTTATTGACCATTGAAACTTTCACTTCATATCCAATATGTAGAATTATGTTTTGTTTTCCACGAAATAACTGGTGATGAACTCCAACCCAGGTGAAAACGACCGACGAAGAAGAAGACCGGCGAAGAAGAAATCCGACGAAGAAGACACAGTAAGAAGGAGAAGAATTTTAAGGATTTAGTCCCAAATTGAGGAAATAACGTCATTTTACGCTCAAACAGTGCCACCTCGTTTCATTTTATGACACATGTGTAAGCTAACTCACCAGATTTAACGATTGATTTAACTCTGTTGCGGACGACAATGTTTTACGCACAAAAACCGGAGTCTGAGTTGAGTTTTTAAATTTTTAAGGTGTTTAGATAGTAAAACGCACCAAGTCTTTATTTGCATAGGAAAAGGTGCACGCTTAGTTCAGGTAGAAAAAACCCTTTTTCCCATAATATATCATCTGAATTTTTTGTTAAGGAGTTTCAAGTCATGAAAAGTTGAAGTTGAAGTTAAAGCATCCAATAGAAGAGCTTTTCCCAGGAAAATGTGAAAAAGTTCAAGTTATCCCAATCGTATGTCACAGCAGGTCAACCACTTTGGCTGGCCGATCTCTTCAGCATTGAGAAAGTCATCGTCTCCTCTGTTTGGTATTAGCTTGGCGTGGTTCCTTTTTAGGCTAACATATAGCGATTTTTTGGAAAGTTGGGTGTATGTATCTGTTTCTGATCACCCTGTGGGTCTAATGTTTCCTCTGTAACACATTTGTACGATGCTCTTCTCCATTTCACTCTAATATATTTTCAGAAGGGGAAAAAAAAAAAAAAGGTTACATAAGATTCAATATTTTGTATTTGGTTCACGAAGTTCCCCATCTGTCGCCCATTATTAGCTGTTTACTCTTTTATTATTCCAACAACCTGAAAAGAGAATACACCTCCCTTGGAGCAAACTCCCAAACTATGCTTTTCACGTGCAACAACCTGTAGATCTCATTCCCATCAACGCCTCCTTTATAAAGGCCTTGTCGAGTATAACCTATTNGGTTGTGATTAGTGATGGGGGAAGCCACTTCATCAACAAGGTCTTTGAAGGGTTATTGCACAAGCATGGTGTAAAACACAAGGTAGCCACCCCTTACCATCCTCAAACTAGTGGTCAAGTGGAAATCTCAAACCGTGAGATTAAGGCTATTTTGGAGAAAAATGTGGGTCTAACAAGAAAAGATTGGTCAATCAAGCTTGATGATGCTTTGTGGGCCTATAGGACAGCTCTCAAGACACCAATTGGGAGATCTCCCTTCAACCTTGTGTATGGGAAAGCTTGTCACTTACCAGTTGAGATCGAACACAAGGCTTTGTGGGTTGTGAAGCTTCTCAACTACAACATAAAAACTGCACAAGAGAAGAGGTTAGTCTAGCTCCAAGAACTTGAGGAGATTAGACTTGAGTCTTATGAAAGCTCAAAGATCTACAAGGAAAGGACCAAGGCTTTTCATGACAAGAGGATTGTGAGGAAGGAGCTAAGTGCTGGTGACCAAGTCCTTCTTTACAATTCGAGATTGAAGTTGTTTCCGGGTAAGCTAAAGTCAAGGTGGGGAGGCCCTTTTGAGATCAAAGAGGTGTTGCCATATGGAGCCATCACCTTGAAAGGAAAGAATGGTCAAGACTTCACAGTCAACGGTCATAGGGTCAAGCCATTCTTGGTGCAAGAGTCAAAGGAGGAGACAAGCTCAATTCCTCTTCAAGATTCCCCTCTAGCCTTAAAAGGTTTGAAAAGTCGAGCTAAAGACGTTAAACAAGCGTACTTGGGAGGCATTCCCATGGCTATCCCTGTATATATTCTTGTTTTAGCTCTATGATTATGTTTCTTTGAGTTTCTGTGAGTATTAGGTTGAGTATGGAGGACTTAGACTTGAAGAGAAAGGTGTGGAGAGTATCTTTAAAAGTGGATCGATGAAGTAGATCGACGAGATACGTCGATCTAGTTTTCCAGGGCGTTGGTTCGGTGACTTGGATCGACGAGATACGTCGATCTGGTTTTCCAGGGTGCTGGATCGATGAAGCAGATCGACGTAGGCTCGTCGATCTAAAATTTCAGGACGACGGATCGATGAGCTAGACCGACGAAAGACGCCGATCCGTTTCTAAAAAGAAATGCGGATCGACGAGATGGATCGAGGAGCACGTCGATCCATTCTTAAAAACGGAAAGAGAGTCATGCGATCCCCAACTCCTCAATCAAGCAATCCATCCTACTCCATGGAGTCATCCTCCTCCTCCTCCATGCGTTTTTGATTAAGGTACCATTTCAAACCATTGTACATACCATCTTGTTTTTATTTTTCATTTGCATTGTTGAAATCTTCTCCAAGCTTGGATTACACAAGAGACTGTGTAATTTAAGTTTGGGGGAGTATGGTATTTAATCATGTGTTTTGTGTTCTTATTTTTCTTTCTCTTGCATTCTTGAGTCTCATGCATACATTTATGGCATAGAAAAAACCAAAAAAATTGAAAAATTTCGAAAATTCCAAAAAACAAATAGCATGTAGTTGCATTTGCATTTGTTATATAAGTAGGATTGAGTCTAGCTTTCATATAGGATTGCATTCATGCATAGGGGGCAATGATGATTTTTCCTTGTAAGGTGTTTAACTCATGAATTAGTTCAAGGCCCTAGTTATTAGTTGTTTGATGCTTTGTGTGCAAGTTTTGAAAGTTAAAGTTGAACCCTACTTGGACCTCACCATTTGATATTCAAGTTTTAATTGAAGCAAGCTTTGAATAGAAACCAACTCTATGAATTTGAACCTAATTTGAACAAGTAATTATCATGGTTATGCATTGCTAGAGAACTTGTGGATACCATATACATATTTGGGTTATCTTCTTTCCTTTTACCACTCTTGTTAACCCAAATAGCTGACTCTCATCTTTAGAGCGGTTTAAAAAGAACTCCCTAACTAAGCTTCCTTTGAAACCTCTTCCTTATTGAGTGCTTTAGGTCTTATTCATCTTGTGAACTTAGCAAAAAGTGTTGAGTTTAGAGCGACAAGGATAGGCTTTCATGTAGCTAGCTCGAGAACAATGAGCTAGATGATTGGATAGGATTCTTGGGTGGAAATTTTGGTTTGATATTTGATGTGGAACAAGTGATTTGGGTGAAGTTGTGGTGGTGAAAGGGGGAAAACGAAAATATTTGGAACAAGTGTTGGCAATGTATAATGTGCGCTAAGTGTTAAAAAAAAAAAAAAAAAAAATCCTCTAGAAAAGAAAAGTAAGAGAGCCAAGAAAAAGAAAAAATATGGCTAAGTTGTTATGAGAAAGAGGATAGCAAAGTGTATTTGAAAAGAGAAAGAGCTTGAAGAAAATGTGTGCCAACACTTGTGGTTGTAGAAGATGTTTTCCCCAAGTATTTGAAAGAAGGAAAGGGAGAAAGTGGTTTGAGCTTATGATATGGCGAATTGCCTTGCAATGGGTAGCTTAGGTTGGGCTTGGTGAGTGAGCTTAAAAGAAAAAAATTGAGAGTAAGAACAATTGTGTTACAAAGGGTAGATGGAAGTTTGTCCTTGTATGCATAGGTTGCTTTTTACTCTTAGCATTTTGCCAAAGTTCACATGTTCATTGAGAGATCCCTTGCATTGGAACCCCATGAAGTTGAGATCATT
>JAHZTW010000001.1:142046256-142062848 GCA_020283515.1 Alliaria petiolata | reverse complement strand
CCCGGTAAAGTACCTTGAGAATTGGAGCTAGAAGCCTTGCCTTTCTCTAGTTGCTTGAACTTTTGTTGAAGACCTCCAATTTGAGTAGCAAGCTCATTGAGTGAAGAATCCATCCTTGTGTTAATTTCAGCAATCTTCTTGCCCATATGAGCATCACTATTGGCTTGACCTTGTAGGATTTGTTTAAGCATAAGCTGAAAATAATCTTGTGGTGGACCTTGTGAAGCTTGACTAAAACCCGGTGGAGCATTGCCTTGGCTGAACTTTTGCCCACCAAATTTGCCTTGGTGTCCTCCTTGGTAGTTAGACCTTGGTGCATAACCTTTTTGTTGATTGTTGTAGGGCCCAAAAGGCTTTCCTTGAGTAGCTTGTTGAGGATAGACTTGGTCTTGTGGGTTAGCCACATTAGTACTCCTACAAGAGAGGTTGTTGTTCCCCTTATAGTTGTTGTTATAGTTGTTGTTGTATCCTCCTTGGCCTCCCACGAAATTGACCACCTCTTGACCCTCTTGGTACTCAACTTGATCATCACAATCTTCCACATTCTCTTCAACAAAATGGACATGCCTTTGGTTGGAGGACATGAGCTTGTCCATCTTTTCATGTAGAGACTTCATTTCCCTCTTGTGAGAATCAAAATCACCTCCCCTAGGAGCTCTATCATAGTCCTCATTATAATTTCCATCACTCGAGGCAAGATTCTCTACAAGCTCCAATCCATCTTCAACATCTTTGCCCAAGAAGTTTCCATTGCTTGCGGTATCAAGAAGCATTCTTATCTTTGGGAGAACACCTCTATAGATGGTGCTTAGTAGAGACTCTTGTGTGAAGCCATGATGAGGGCATTGCATTGTGTAGCCCTTGAATCTTTCCCATGCTTCATTGAAGGACTCATTTTTCTTTTGTGTGAAGCTAGAGATCTCATTCCTCAACTTGGCGGTCCTAGAGTTGGAGAAGAACTTGGATAAAAAGGCTTTCTTGCACTCATCCCATGTAGTGATGGTACCTTGAGGCAAAGTTTTCTCCCATTGCCTTGCTTTATCCCCAAGAGAGAAGGGAAATAATCTTAACTTGAAGGCATCTTCACTCACACCATTCATCTTGAATAAACCACAAACTCTATCAAAGTTGTCCAAGTGATCTAGAGGATCCTCCATTGGCAACTCATGGAACTTGTCTTGTTGAACCATAGAGATTAAAGCTGGCTTCACTTCAAAAGTATTGTTTTGAACCAGTGGAGGATTGATACCATAGCGATTTTGATGTGTATTTGGAGCATCTCCAGCCCCAATAGTCCTCCCTAGTCTTGGCGCATGTAAGGGGTTTCCATTGCCCCTTGGTGCTTGCTCATGTCCATTATGAGGTGGTGCATGCGCCATGTTCCTAGGAGGAGCTTGATCTCCTTGTTGTTCTTCCATTCTCAACCTCTCTAACCTTGCAGCTTCCCTTCTTGCAATCCTTGCAACCCTTTCCAATTGATCAATGTCTTGAAAGCTT
Source organism: Alliaria petiolata (assembly GCA_020283515.1). Taxonomy (NCBI): domain Eukaryota; kingdom Viridiplantae; phylum Streptophyta; class Magnoliopsida; order Brassicales; family Brassicaceae; genus Alliaria; species Alliaria petiolata. The sequence continues at coordinate 142,061,351 of JAHZTW010000001.1, read as the reverse complement.
TGGAAGTTGTTGTTTCCTTGTGATCTCAAATGCATTCAATGGAGAAACTGAAATCTAGAAAAGTGGATGGTCAATAAGTAAAAAGATCACTTAGTCTCAAACAAAACTCAAATCTTAATGATCAATCAATCCCAATATGGCAACGGCGCCAAATTGATACAAGATTTTTTTATTCTTGCAAGCAATTCCTTAATTGCTCATATCATTGCAATATTTAAGGTATCAATCCATCTTGGGAGATGATTCACTAGGAATGCAAAGTCTTGTTTAAGCTAAGCTAAATTGGCAAATTCAAGTAACAAGCGACAATTTAAAGCAAGCTACAAACTTAAAGAGATACTACTAAAGCAATAACTATGAAATTAAGCCTTAATTGAAACTAATCAAGATACTAAGCAAGGATTACTACTAAGAAAGATTATCAAATGACTAAATCGAAACCTAGGGATGGAATCATTGATTTGGGAATCTAAAGGAACATTCTTGCAATCATTTAAGCTACTAATCAAGCAAACTCTATACCTAGAACACTTAATCAAGATAAGACCATGATGTGTGGCTCAAATCCCTTTGTTAATTACCCTAATGAACTAATGATGTTTTAGCATTAAGGTAATCAACAAGCATTAATAACAAGTCTAAATGGTATGACAAACACTCTAAACATCTAATGTCTTAGGCTAGAATATGTAAATCTCTTATTAAGTTGGTTCAAGCATTTCATCAAACACTTGGTGGGTAGATGAAATGCCTATAATCCAAAATAGCAAAGATTAGCTATTTGGCATGAAGAACTACTTGATAAGAAGAGATTAGGAAGAATCTATCCTAGATTGCAAGATTGAACCAATAGAAATCCCTAAATCTAACCCATCCCTAAGTTCCTAAGGAAACTACTCACTAATCATGTTTAAGCCCATCAAATCCAAGATTAGAGAAAGACTAAACATAATTAGAGAAGATAAACAAGAAATCTAAGATAGATATTGCATTAAAATCAAATCCAAAGCATAAACAAGGTTTTTGCCAAAAATGGCTAAGAGTTAATGCTAAGAACAAGAGATAAAAAGATCATTAGAAAAATTAGGTCTAAAGAGTATTTATAGGGGGACCCATGAAAAGAAGGAAAAAGAGTTCGTCTGGGGTTGGATCGACGTGTTCGTCGATCTGTTTCGTCGATCCAACACCCAAAATAAATATGGATCGACGACTCATCGATCCTGGACGTCGATCCGGTTCATGGTCTTGGCTTCTGGTTCGGCGTGGTACGTCGATCTGGTACGTCGATCCGACTCCCTGGAATTTTAGATCGACGAGACTACGTCGATCCATCTCATCGATCCATGCCCCTGGAAATCTGGATCGGCGTGGCTCGTCGATCCGTTTCGTCGATACGTGTCCCTGGAAATCTGGATCGGGGAGCTTCGTCGATCTGGTACGTCGATCTGTTGCGAGAAATCCTCTTCTTCATCCTTTTTGCTTCTTCTTGCCCCTCCAAGTGGTGTGCATCATTCTCCAGCTCCATCCTCATCTCCATAGCGTCCTTTTCACCTGATTAAGGTTCCAAATGCAACAAACTATGCAAAGAACCATGCAAAACACTCTAGGACTCTAAATGGTACAATGTAACACTATGATGCTATTTCAGACTCCTAAATGATGAGGAACTTGCACTAAATGGATGCTAAAATGATGCAAAATATAGACATATCAATATTCCAGCTGATAATGCTCCAATGAGAATATGTGTCCCTGAAGGACAGTTTATTAATAGTAAGTCTATGGCACGTCAGAAACGTGATAGATTACATTGGTTCCAAAGATTATAAATCCTCGAAAAGAAAAGGAGCATATATATATATTTTTTTTTAAAAGAGGACGAATCTCCAGAAGAGACCGTTGACTTGGTTAATAATATAATCAGGTAACTGAATGTTATCAATGATATTGATAAAGAGATCTCGGTTAACCACGTCATTACGGAAGAAAATGGAACTAAAGACAAAAATGTCGACAAGAAATAAGATAATGCGCGGTAAGATTAACATAAATGAGGATCATAAATCTACCTCTGTGGATGAGAGTAGAAAGAAAAAGTATTGGCTAAAAAGTGAAAGAGACAATCAAGTCTATATTAAACTCGTAAGAAAAAAAAGAAAAAATTTTTGGACCTGCAGTCCATGCATCAAAAGAGTAAATATTTTTCCAAAAAAATGAATGAGAAAAATGACCTTACAATATGTAAAGCGGCTTGCTTCATAAGGTCATTGGAAAAATATGATAGTATGATTGATGCAATTTGATAAGTCTAGCAGTTCATGAATGACTTGAGTTGTGTCTCAAAGACATAATCCCTGAAAGATTAATGATATCAAAATTATGTTCCCGGAAAGACTATTTGATCAAATCAAAGAATGATTGATCATCATAACTTCTGAAGAGTTATTAAAAGCCGTATAATATTTTAGAATTAAAGAAATTGGAAGGACAAAATTGTCCTCAGTTATTCCAAAATTAAAACATCTAATGAATGAGATGTTATATTGAATTTTCCTGCAAGGATATTACTTTAAAGCATTTGTAGAGAAAATGCTAATTGTTTTTAAAGTACCTTATATGAGCCATATCAGTGAGCTTATATATCTTGCAAATTTTACTTCACCAGTGTAGTTTTTGCTACTAATATACTTGCAAGATTCAGCTCATCTCCTACTTAATACATTGGAACGGAATAAAGCATATATTTTGTTGCCTCAAAGGTATGATTGTTTTTGGCCATTATTATTATAAAATCCTCGAGACTGGTCTGGTTGGTTTTGCAGATACAAGATATTTATCAGATCCGCGTAAGGTTCTATCGCAAACCGAAGATATTTTTTTAAAATTAGAGGAATTGCGATCTTTCGGCATTCCAAAAGCAGACTTTGATTGCAACAAGAAAGTGGGACATACACAAAGAATGAGCCAACAAAAGTATTCGAAGATAATGTTGCATGTGTCTCCGAACTCAAAGATGATTTATATGATCTTGGAGATGATGCTTCCAGGAGGAGAAACATAATGATACGTGTGGCTGCACTCTTTTCCTGGTCATAGTTTTTGTCCCAATGAGTTTTTCCAAGACCAGGTTATTAACGAGGCCGCAAAGAACACGCCAAAAATTGACCTCCAAAAGATCAAAAGAGAATATTATAATTCTAATGATGAAGAAGATGTGATCCATCATTTCCAGGGGGAGTTTGTTGTTATTGTACTCTTTCCTACATTAAATTAAATGTAGCAAAAGTGTTTATAACATACAATAAGCCAAATTTAAAGAGATCCATTAACAAAAGAAGAACCCCACTGAACCATGTGGTGATAGAAATCTGCCGAGCCCAATACGCATATTACATGCTCAGGAGGAACGAAGACCACTACAGTCCAAATAGATATTGGAGAAGCCCAAAAAAATAACAAGTTCACTTGCTGAAGTTAGGCCGTCTAGTTGAGGGATGGAGGAATTGGCCGTCAATAACACGAAACTTAACTTATAATTCAAGTTACTTGAATTATTATAAAATATTTTATTTATTATTAAATCCATAAAAATCCAAAATTCCAAATCGTAGCAAATTATCTTACAAATACAATTTCAGAATTAAAAATTAAATCCGAATTAAAATAACAACGTTTTTAAAATAAATAACAGTTATAAAAATAAAAATCGTGTCTTTCCAAAACCATCACCAAGCCGAAAGACTATTCCCGTAAACCAGCGCGATCACCTGAAGAAGAGGGATGAGCATTTCGACCAAAGCTTAGTGAGTGCAGATCCTAGGGACCCACAATATACATCTCGCACATGCATAATCATTCCAGACGAAAGTTCTAAGCTAATACACACATCAATCACGTCCGAAGACACTCATAGATCAAGAAATGACATCTTAGACCTAACCGGTGTCTCCACGCTCTTTACCAGCGCACATTCGTGGCATATAGCGGCACACACGCTGTCCGTCCCCAGGACGCTTGGCTCGTCAAGCCACAGACGATGGAACTATGGTGCACGACACTCCAAACCATATCCATCACACATACATAGTAAGAGAATCGAACATCTATTACTATGTCGTCACACAGGCAAAACCGCCTCAATAGCTTATAGCTAATCCCACCTGCACAAGTGATTTTCCTCTTACAATACAAACACCCGCATACACTATTCACAATTCATTCAACCATTTTCCGTTTAACAATTTATTTTACTAAGTCCATCAATCAACAACAACAGCAATACAACAATTAATATTATAATATTATTAACGCGTTTACTAATCCGGTTCAGACAACAATCAAATACGTGTATTCATATAGATACAGCGCATGTATGTGCGCATTAACAAAGGACTACTCATACTAAAATGAGTATGGATATACGAGAGATAAATCACAACCAATCCTTACCTTAGCAAAATCCGGATAATTGCGGATCTGAATTTCGGATGCTTAAACAGATGTTAAAACTGGAATCAGCACGGAAAATCGAGTGGGAACGGCCTTCGAACGAAGGAAAACGGATAACGGGTCAATCCGGTCAAAGTCAACGGTCAACGGTCGAATGTTCAGTCAACGGTTCGGTTCGGTCAACGGTCAACGGTTCGATCAACGGTCTGGTTTGGTCAACGGTCAACGGTTCGGTCAACGGTCTGGTTCAGTCAACGGTCTGGTTCGGTCAACGGTTCGGTTCGGTTAACGGTCAACACCGGTCAATGGATCAGTTTGGTCAACGGTGGCGGAAGGCGACGGTCCGGCGGCGGCGGATGGCGATCCGCGGTGGATCCGGCGGTGACGGACTGTGGCTCTGGTGGCTACAGACGGTGGTCCGTCGGTGGCTCCGACGGCGACAGACGACGGTTTGGCGGTGGCGTCGGTGGCAGCTGCGACGACTCCGACAGCGGCGGTCGGTGGCGGCGGCTGTTGCTTGGGTAATTTGGTGTGAGAAATGAGAAGGAGGAGCTCTTCTATTTATAGAGGAAGTGAGATGGGGTTGTTGAAAAAGGAATGGGCCTTGGGCTGAAAAACAATTTGGACCTTATCTTATCCTCATGGGTTCGGGCTGTTACATGGTTACTTGTCGATTTAGTCCAAAGAAAACCAATACTGCATGCACTCACTCGCCCATCCGCTATTCTGATTACGGAAAGAGGAGATTCGATTTCTGACTCTGGTCTGATAATCGTCTAGTGAAGCCGATTGTTTTGTTCCCTCCCGACCTCAAAAATCACAGCCTGCCACACTAGGCGAGAGATGAATGTTCGGTACTTGTTCCCAAAAAGAGCAAGAATGTTCGGTATTTCTTACAACAAAATATATTGTATTATATCATGTTTTATATTGCGAGTTTCATTTGTTTAAGCACATTAGACGTCAACAAGATCTTGTATGAGGTAAGTATTAACATGATTTGGCTTTTCTTGCGAAAAAGCTCCAAACAACATAGCATAATCTCGACAAGGCACAAACACGCAACAAAGGTCATGCAACTAATATACACAACTCTTAACATTAAAACCAAAAAAAAAAAAAAAACCAATATACATGATATAGAAGAGAAGATTGAAAATTTTGATATGCTTTTGAATATTTCACTGATTTAAATCTGATGTTTTGGAATTTGGTTCAAAAGCGCCAAAGCATGCATGATAAATCCGCTAGGGACTCCACAAGATCTTCCCCAAGATCGGCAATAGTAGTTTATCATTTTTGTTTCTTTTTTTATATATATTGCAAAAAAATATTTTGTAAAATTAAATTAATTTTCTTTTGGTTTTGCTTTTAATTTAATTTTCAAATTTCAGTTTTTTTTAATAATTATATTTATTTATTATTTTAATTAATTATATACCTCAATCACAAGTTTTTGCGACATATATAAATCTAGCAATTATGTACTTCGTGGTTCTGTTGCAAGTTGAGATGGCGACTTTGTGAATAGAACAAAATTTGTTGCAATTTTTTACAACATATGCGTTACATGTTATATATGACCGAACGACGTTATCACAATTCCGTAGTAATATTTATGACTGTCTATTTGCGAAGAATTAATTACCTTCCAATTGGATCGCATTAGTTGCAATGGACTTGCAATGAAACGTATCACGAAGAGGTAGATGTCGTCGCAAATTGCTTTTTTCTTGTATTTGGACCTCGATGTTTGAACCAGAAGGTATGGATAAGATCCATCATTAAAAAATTATGTGATTAACTATCACTAAAAGATCTCATATTGAAAGAATTTAACTAAATAACTATTAACTACCACTAAGTGCCACGAGCAACTGTGAACCTAGTTAGCTTCTGCTCGATGTTTGTTTTTAACTCATGTTCAATGGCATGCAGCTTTCAACTCATGTTCATTTGCTGCAACTTTCAGATTGAACAGGTTCCTTCTTCCATGTTTGTGTTCTATTCCCGTCAACGCTAGCTTCTGCTCTCTAGTTCGTTCTTCGGTTTATGTTCCTAGTTGTAATTTTGTTTTTTTTAGTTTACAGTCTTTTTCTATCCTTTATTATCTCTGTAAACTTATGTCAAAAATCAAAAATGGTATAAAATTTATTTTACCCAAAAACAAAACTACACTAAGTGACTTATTGTCACTAAGATATTCGATATTGAAAAATTGAAGGAATGGGCTTATAAGTTTAAAATTACCCTCTTCTCACAACCTAGAAAGTGAGTACTACCTTTAAGCTTTTAATATGTTGCTAGGCCTAAAAACTCCAACAAGGTATGTGTGCTCGAGAGAGAACATTTTTTTTTTCTTTTATGCGAACCGGCAGATATGTTTTGTGTCATGGTGAACTCAAACCGTAACTTAAAAAAACAAGAGCTTAGAGTTACCACATAATTAGTAAGCGAGTCGAGTTTCGAATCCCACCATTGTCTCACACTTTTGGCTTAGGTCCCTCCCTTCCAAATATATTGTCTCATTCTACTTTGTGATAAGGAGTGTGTGGCTTATATTGCTTAATCCCATTGAATCTTATCCGAAACAGTGTGTGAATTGATAATTTCCAGATCTGATCGAAGTATTGTTCTAGCTTCCGGTGACTTTTCCGACAATCCAGGTATGAGCGAGTAAGTTTAATTTCCTTTTAGGTTAATTTGTATCCCTCCATCGCTAGTTAATGTCATCAAGCTTAGATAAAGCTTTGATAGACCTTACTCTCGAGGAAGATTCCATTCGATCTTCTTGATATTCCCTAGTTTAATTCTTGTGGCAACAATGTGACGATTATTCTCAATAGTTTTCTTAATCCGGGGTGCCAAAAGATGAAGAGCTTCATACTGGAAATGCCAAAGAAGTGGCAAATGTACAACATAGTGAGAGGAGTTGCCCATTCCAGAGCCCGCTTCCAATTCTTCTTCAAGTATGAACAAAATATGGAGGAGATACTTAAAACGGCAGCTTATTGCTACAGTGATTGGTCTATCACTTTTGATAGATGGGTATACAGTCCTCCAGATGATTACCTTAGGTTCTTGTCAGTGTGGGTGCAAAGGAAGAACATTCTGGTCAACAACTACACCTTAGCCGCGATTACTACCTTTGGTTAGTTTGCATGCCAAGTGATTGAAGTTGCTTTTGATCCCTCTCAACCTCAGACTCAAGCCTTTGTGCGAGTTCGAGTGAAGTTGGATGTTACAAAGTCTATGACGAGATCAAAAGTGATCAGTCTTCTTTCTAAGAAACAGATTTCAATCCTCTATTTCTATGAGAGAATTCAAAAGAGATTTTACACATGCCAAATGCTTACCCAAGAGAATTTACACTTGCATTGGCCGCGCCATCGCCCTTCGCTCACGCGACCAGGACCACTCGACTCATTTTGAGCCCGTTTGTACATGTTTGACGTTTTCCGCAACTGAAACTTATATAAGAGGGACTCTTAGGGCTTCACAACACACGTTATTGACCATTGAAACTTTCACTTCATATCCAATATATAGAATTATGTTTTGTTTTCCACGAAATAACTGGCGATGAACTCCAACCCAAACATCGCATGTGAAAACGACCGACGAAGAAGAAATCCGACAAAGAAGACACATTTAAGAAGGAGAAGAATTTCAGGGTTTTAGTCACAAATTGAGGAAACAACGTCATTTTAGTCTCAAACAGTTCCACCTCGTTTCATTTCATGACACATGTGTATGCTGACTCACCAGATTTAACTATGTTACGGACAACAATGTTTTACGCACAAAAACGGAGTCTGAGTTGGATTTTTGAATTTTTAAGGTGTTTAGATAGTAAATGGCACCAAATCTTTGTTTAGATAAAAAAAGGCACTGCACGCTTAGTTCAGGTAGAAAAAACCCTTTTTTCATAATATTTCATCTGAATTTTTTGTTAAGGAGTCTCAAGTCATGAAAAGTTGAAGTTGAAGTTAGAGCATCCAATAGAGGAGCTTTTCTCATAGGTGAAAATGTGAAAAAGTTCAAGTTATCCCAATCGTATGTCGCAGCAGGTCAACCCCTTTGGCTGGCCGATCACTTCAGCATTGAGAAAGTCATCGTCTCCTCTGTTTGGTATTAGCTTGGCGTGGTTCCTTTTTAGGCTAACATATAGCGATTTTTTAGAAAGTTGGGTGTATGTATCTGTTTCTCATCACCCTGTGGGTCTAATGTTTCCTCTGTAACACGTTTGTACGATGCTCTTCTCCATTTCACTCTAATATATTTTCAGAAGGAAAAAAAAAAAAAAAAAAAGGTTACCACATAAGATTCAATATTTTGTATTTGGTTCACGAAGTTCCCCATCTGTCGCCCATTATTAGCTGTTTACTCTTTTATTATTCCAACAACCTGAAAAGAGAATACACCTCCCTTGGAGCAAACTCCCAAACTATGCTTTTCACGTGCAACAACCTGTAGATCTCATTCCCATCAACGCCTCCTTTATAAAGGCCTTGTCGAGTATAACCTATTTTCATACTTATTATTTCCTTCTCTTTCTTTCTAAAATTCTCCATGTCATTACCAAACTTTTAACATTTTCCTTCTTTATCTATTCTTATCATAGTTTTTATTATTTGAAAAACTTCACTCTTAATACTAACAAGGCTAATATGGCTCTCGAGGGGGTGACTTTCCAACACGACCACATCTACAACTATAACGCGAAAGAAGGCTACTCCAACATTTACATTGAAGATGAACAACCTTTCTATGATCTCCAAGCCTCTCTTAGTTTTCTCGACAACCAAACCGAAAACTACGACTCTACTTTACTCCAAGTCCAAGAAGACTACTATGGGAATACTACTACAGTCCTTCAACAACAACCTCATGAAATTGTTATTAATGAAGAGAAAACTACCCCGAGCTGCGATATGAGTTACCACCAAGATGTGGGGAAGAATCAGGTACCACGACGCAGAACAAGGGCGAAGAAAAACAAAGAAGAAATCAATAATCAACGTATGACTCACATTGCAGTCGAGCGTAACCGGAGAAAACAGATGAATGAGTACCTCTCTGTTCTCCGCTCTCTCATTCCTGAATCATATGTTCAAAGGGTATTCTTGTTAACTTCTATATCTATAATCATAACTCTATAGTGCATCTATGCATTTTCTTACACATAGTAACAGAAAAACCATATTTTTCCACGTTCATTTTTTTATAACAATTTCATAGATCACTTAAATCAGAGTATAATATATTACTATATAGCACTAAATGATCATGGTTTTTAGTTTCTTTATTTGCAGAATAGGCGCTCTGGCGGATCTAGATAGAGTAATACCACTAAATGATCATTGTTTAACTGGTCATAAGTAATATATAATATTACAAGCATGCACCATTTATATTTATAAATCCTTTTTTATAAACTTAAACATTCAAAAAGTTACGTGGGTGAATTACATACCAAGAAAACGTTACACTAAAATTAGAAAGAAAAAGATGAAGAGATGTGAGTCATTATTTTCTGTATATAAACCATATGACAAATATACACAATAGTAGAAACTGGCCAAATATATTTTTAATTGAAGAAAACCCAAATATAATTTTTAAATAGTATTAGGACAAATAAATATAAAACATGACTGAATTTTGATTTATTCACCGAATAAAAAATAATGGAGTAAAAGCTAATAATTGATCAAAATGTTAGTAGTCTAAGTAATCTAGTTATAAGTTAGGACTAATTAACTATTGAGATGAATTTTATTTCTAAAATCTTTTTATTATAGTTACCGGGTCGCATAAGAAAATGGGTTGGATCTTGTGGTCAATAAATTAAATTTATTGGGTGCAAGTATTTATTTATGTAATAGCTATATGAACTATTTGAAAATTTAAGGGTGTCATGTGAACGAATCTCTTTCCATAAATCTTTTAAAACAGTGTGCATTTCGCATATGATTTGTTTTTTTAAACTATCTATGATTTGCTAATTATCCCCCCCCCCCCCACATATCTACCAAAATCATATTTTAGAATATAACAAAATTTACATTTAAAAAAAAAAAAAAAATTTTAAGAAATATGTAAATTCAAGTAAAACTGTAAAAAAAGTGAGTAAATTCTAGTAAATAATGGAACAACCCTTGGTTTGTTCTTAAAACTATTTTCTTAATGAATATTAAAAGTTACATTAACCATAATGTTCCTTTTTTCAGTATCCCAACATGGTCACGTTCACGTATCATAAGTATATGCGTTACATAAGTTGTAGTGAATTTTTTTTTTCTTTGGAATAAAGTAGTTGTAGTGAATTAACCTTAATCGTAAAACTTTACAAGCATAGCTCTCTCGTAATTATGAGTGTACTGTTTCTTATTTTCATGGTTTCAGTTTGACCAAGCATCAATAGTAGGAGGTGCGATAAACTTCATCAGAGAACTCGAACATCGTCTTCAAAACTTCGATAGCGAGCCAAACGAAAACTCTTTTTCAGAAAGATGTATCTCATCTGCTATACCTTTCTCCGACACCTTCAAGCTTCCCCAGTTCTCAATGGGTTCTTCTTCTGTGGGCGAGAATGTGGCTCTCAAGGTTAACGCATTGACTGATATCGAAGTAAGCCTCGTCGAGAGCCACGCAAGTCTCAAGATCAAAATAAGAAGAAGACCAAAACGTCTTCTGAACATTGTCTCTGGTTTACAGAGCTTAGGGTTTATCATTCTTCACCTTAATGTCTCCACTGTTTCTGACTTTAGCCTCTACTGTTTCTCCACTAAGGTATGTAAATCACTATTTACCTCTAATTTGATAAGGTTATAGTAAAGAAACATTCTAAAATTAGCTGTATCCAAAAACTAGATTTATAGCAAAACAAATAATTGATCTCTGTGTGAATTAATTATAAATCAAATGCTAGGCTTAGCCTTAACCTAGTTGTTATTATCTTGTCGCCTATCGTCTTATTAGTTGAAAAATATGATTATCACTACTAGATCATTATAATAATAATAATCGGTTTGTTTGATTATGAGGCTACTTAAGCTGTGAATTCTAGACCCGTCTGGCAGGAAGAGATAGACCTAGTCACTTAAATATACCATTCACATGCAATTCTGATAGTCAAGATAAATTTTGTTGTTTAATCTCTAACAGCAAATTCATATCCAATTATAATGACGTCTTCCCCTATATATATACAAATGATAATGACTTTTTTGTTTTACCAATCAATGATATAGCAAACTTTTTATATACATTCGTAAAATGTTATTTCTATCATCTTTTACTATTTCAAATATCTAATATATTTTCATGTTTTGATGTTTCTTTAAAATAATTATAGTATTTATATCAAATATATATCTAGGTAAACCAACATCTCCCTCATCTACTTAAACATAGTTTTGAAGTGTTTTACGATTATTTTTTTGTTAATATAGTATTTAGCTTTAACGTTTTTTTACTGTCACACCATTCTATGATATATTTTGTTTTTTGGATAAAAACACCAATATATCATGTAATTCCTATCTTACATTATTGAATTAAATTTGAGTTTTTTTTATATATCTTTTTATTTTAATCATTAATTTACAAAATAGTTATCTACTTATTTAGGCTTACTGCATTTCACATNCCCCCCCGACAAGTACCATTACTTTGTTTCGTTAATTTGAAGTAAAAACCCAAAAATACTTAAAGTTTTAAAACTTTTGCCAAACGAAAGGTTTGTGATATCTTTTTGAATTATAAACTTGTTGTGGTCTTTTTAGAAAATAAAACACAAAAGTGGTAGTTAATAAATTTCAAAAAATTTAATCTAACATTTTTAGTATTGGTATAATAACAATGCAGATGGAAGATTGTTGTAAGCTTAATTCCGTCGCTGATATTGCTACCGCAGTGTATGAAATGCTCAAGATTCATCATGATGTTCAACAGTAACCCTAAAGTAGATCGATTTGCAGAGTCTATATACTAGCCGGTTTGGGATCTTTTGATACGAAATTATATAATTGAAACTATAAGCTTTGTCTGTCAAACTATTTTTAATATTTTGTAACATCTATAGATGCTTCTGTCCATTGCACTTTTCAAACTTTCTAGTAAAAATTCGCAAAAAAAAAAAACTTTCTAGTAAAGATATGGACGGTCCTTTTTTTTTACTTAAGCTGTTGACAAAAAGTGGTAACAGCTGGAGATTATTGATGGTGGTTGGATTTGGTTAATATTGGTAAAACCTTTATTGAAAATATTTATTTGGAGGTACAATAAAGAAAATGGCGTAGTCATTCTCGACCCATCTTATCTGTCTCACCAATAATTCTCATCGTGATATTCGATGAAAATAGTTTGTACCAAGCTTTACAAAACCAGGAATCTATGTTTTTCAATGGGCCAGAAACTACTTTTCTATATCTCTCTTTTCAGGGATAAATATTTTTTTTCTTTTTAATATCAGAGAGTGACCTAAACCCGACTAATCTGACTAATCTTTCTAATGTCAGTGTAATTGTCGAATAGGACACTCACCATTTTGATTTGGCAAGTGAAAGTGGTTCCATAATTAGGAATCGATCCCTAACCTATACCAACATAACAACTCATATTAAAATAGAATCCACTAGCCCAGTGATAAAGTTTTCCTAAAAAAAGACAAATAAAGGATGCAAGTGTACAACGATCAATTGCAGTATTTTATATATCGAATTCACAATACGATTCAAGTACATAAGTCGAAAATATTGTTTTGTTGGTTTTGATGCAATTACAAAAGCAATAAAGATGTAAACTTATAAATTAAAATGTTGAGACATAGGAGAATCTTTAGAGATCGTGGTTTAGATTACTCAGCAACTAAAGGCAAACAATTTTTTTTTTATCCTAGAGATCAAAAGATTATCATATTCGATAATACCACTCTCGTGGGTTAAAAATCGACTTATATCTAATAACCTAAATTATATTCTCATATGCAAGATAGTTGTAATAATACAACAAGAAATGTTCCAATTTCGATATACTTACTACATAATGTTTAGAATCAACCATCGCGCTCTAAAAATATAGCCTATCAATTCAAATCCGAGCCAATCAACCTCGTGACGCATTAAGAACAAGAAAAGACATATGATTACTTCTACCTAATGTAAGCGTCGCCCTTTAAACTAAATCAATCTATCAAACCATGATTGAATCCCTTTTAGAAACACTTAATCCCAATAAACGAGTACTCACTCATCAAAAGAGATTCGACAACAACAAAAGCAATTGTAAACATCTTATTGAATAATGAAATAGAGATAGGATTCATAAAACAACTCTGGGTGATGAACAAAGATAAATTTTTTTCGCAAAGCAACAAAATAGCAAAACAACAAACTACAAAACAATAAAACTTTTGGAACTTTTGGTGAATGATTTTGTTGCTCTCGCTTTCTGGTCTTCGAGGCTTCTGTGTTTATATAGAGTTCTAGAGCAATCTAGGGAAATTTTGTAACAAATTGGTGAGGATTGAGGGAGAAAAAGAAACTTTCCATTTCTCTTGAGGCTCTGATTGATCGATCCAAGTAGTGGATCGATCGATTGGTTTCTTTGTTCGATCGATCCAAGTTGGCTTGGATTGAACATGCAGTCGTGTCAATCTCTCGAGAGGCTAATTTGGACCACCCGATCGATCGAGGTAAGGTTGATTGGGTTGGGTCAATTCAAGTTGTATTTTTTCTGCTTGCTCCATTTCGTCAACAGACGTACCATTCTTCAATAATTTGAGCTTAATTTTTGATCTAACCATCTGATTTTCTGCCTCACTGAAAAACATAAATTCCTGGTTTTGTAAAGTTTGGTACAAACTATTTTCATCGAATACCGCAATGGAAATTATAAGCTATCCAATCTCCAAAAGTTCAAAAAATATATTTTTGCCCAAAATCTCCAAATTTCATGCCAACCATTTATAAACTCTAAACCACTGAAATTACTGAAACATTTATAATCGTAAACCAATAATTTATTTATAAAAACATACTGATAAGTAGAATTTTTGTATCACTTTTAATACTCAACACTACTCATGTCATTGATCGGAAAATCGGATATGGCTTCAAAACGTTCCTCCGTCCAATTCTTTGTTATTCTTTATCTACTATGGTTGAGTGACCCTTCTAAGTGGTTGAAATCCGTCAGCCCTTATTTTCTGCACTTCAGATCTTCGGTTTGTCGATCCGGCCGCTCGAATGGCTCATATTGGTTTTCTCGAAAAAAAGTCGATATGCACCCGACTTTACTTGAGGCCGTCTTGACTCGTATGCCGCTCTTGACATCCTCTTTGATTACTTAAGTTTTTCCCTTGAAGATTTGATATATCATGATTTTTACCCAGTTTTGAACCATGATATAAGTCTTTTTATAGAGTCTTTTGGTATTTTTAGAGTTCTATTAGAGTCTTTGCAGGTTGAACTACATTTGGAGCATAATTAGAGATTATGGAACTTTTTGGAGCATTTTGGAGAAGCATCCGAAGTAATGAAGTCATGTGGTGTCGATCGACACCAATGAAGACCGCCAAAGAAATCGGATTTCCATCAGAAAAAGGAAATCAGCTGAAGTTTCCATTATTTACAAGATTG
>JAHZTW010000001.1:142003191-142044818 GCA_020283515.1 Alliaria petiolata | reverse complement strand
GAAGCCTGCTTACTTCACGCTGGTGGGTCAGCATCCTTTCCATGGACTTCCTAATGAGCATCCGATGGATCACATTGAGAGATTTGAGGACCTCGCGTCAAGCATCAAGGCTAATGGAGTGTCCTATGATTATCTCTTCTGCCAGCTGTTCCCTCACTCCCTTGTTGGAGATGCATCATATTGGCTGAAGCAGCTTGATCCAGGATCCTTGACCACTTGGGAAGACACAAAGAATGCATTCTTATGCAACTCTTTGATGATGCAAGAAGTGAAGAGTTGAGGACGAAGATCAGTGCATTTTCTCAAGGACCCACTGAAGCATTCAAAGCTTCTTGGGTGAGATTCAGATCATACCAGAGGGATTGCCCACATCACTGTTTCAGAGAACCGCAACTTATCGGTATCTTTTACCGAGGGATCGATTGGCGATACCAGATGGCTTTAGACGCAGCAAGCAATGACAACTTCAACACCAGATACCCAGATGACGCGGTGGTGCTCATAGAGAATTTGGCCTCTTGTAACAGCACCAAGAATGCAGACTTTGAAAGGAGACAACGCGCTGGAGTGAATGGAGGAAGCCAAATAGCTGAGGTTAACACGAAGCTGGATCTTTTGGTGGGGAAGAAGCAAGTTCACTTTGCAAATGAGGTGGAGACCTTCGAGCCTGAGCAAGAAGAGGTCAACTACATTAATGGAGCTTGTTTTCAAGGACAAAGGTTTGGCAATCAGCAAGGCTATGGTTCTTCTAACCAGAAGCCTTTTCAGAACAACAACTTCCAGAGAAGCTATGGTTCTTTTTCTTACCAGAAGCCTCCTGCTCAAGACAACAAAATGGAGTCTATGATAGAGCAGATTCTGGAAGGACAGCAGAAGATGACAGTGGATTTCAAGGGGAAGATTGATGCTTTGTACACATATCTTAATGGAAAAATTGAGTCTCTAGGTACTCATATGAAACAATTGGATGTTTAAGTTGCTCAAACTGCTGGAGCTTTGAAGAGACAAGAGGGATTTCTTCCTGGAAAGACGGACACGAATCTGAGGCATCATGTGAATGCCATCACGATCCACAGTGAAAGAAGCTTTCAACCAGTGGTGAAAAGGGATCTAAATGCTGAGGAAATCGTGGAGTTTCAGGCTGATAAGCGAGTGTCGATCGACACCACTGAGTGTCGATCGACACCATTAGGAAAACTCAAGACATCAAGCTCTGACGGACAAAAATCGAGCAGTCTCGATCGATACCAGCTGAGTGTCGATCGACACCCTTCCCAGACTTGGACAGACACGCCAAAAGATTCACAAATTGCAGAGGAAAGAGTGTACAAGACCAAGGTTCCATATCCTCCTATTCCCAAACATCTAAGGCCGCCCATTAGTGTGAGAAAGAACTGGCTGGTTTCAACAAAAAGGTGAGAAGGATCTCCAATGCGATCTCATTTGCTGAAGCTTGGGAGGATTATCCTTTGTGAGTTTTCTTTAAGGATTGCAGAGAGAGTCTTGAAGAAATTGAAGAACTCTTCAACAAAGCAAGGGGTACACCACCGCCAATGAAGCAGCTGCTGAATATTGAAGATACATGAGTGTTTGTAGTTCCATGCTCCATTGGAGGAGTTGAGTTTCAACAATCTATCTGCGATTCTGGTGCTAGTGTTAACCTCATGTCAAAGGACATTGCAGAGAGGTTAGGAATTGCTGACATTCAACCTCCAAACATGACCCTCGAGTTTGCCAACTCTTCCACCACAGTCCCATATGGTACAATTCCAGACTTGCTTGTCAAAATGGGGAATTGTATAGTGCCTACTGATTTTGAGGTGGTAGAAGTGAGTAAGAATTCTGTCATGCCTTTTATTCTTGGAAGACCATTCATGACCACAGTGGGAGCAGTTGTAGACATGCCGAATAAGAGAATATCTTTCTCTAATGTTGACAAATGAGTCTTCTACAAATCTTTCCCTAGTACTGGAACATCCAAACACATCTCTTGCATTGCTGTGATCTCTAGAGAAGAGCTGGATTCTAAAGAGCAAGTGAACAAAGTTGCTGTTCAAGAGGCATTAGCTGAAAATTCTGAGAAAGTTGTTGAGCTAGAAGATTGGAGTGGAAACAATCATATCTTCAGGACTTTGGGCGAAGATGAAGCTCTAATCAATGCCAAGTTGATGGAGGAAGACGTTTTCATCATGGAAGCAAGGATTGCAGAGCTGAATTGGAGAAAAAGTGCAGAGATACGAGCTGCAGGGTTGGTGTCAAGGTTGGTGTCGATCGACACCACTAGTGTCGATTGACACACTTCACGGATCACACAAGAATTCGCTTCCAATGCTGCAAGTCCATCATCTTTGGTCAAACAGATGCCTTCACATCCTTCTGCCCTGAAACCTCGAAGGAAGAAAAGGTACGCACTCCCTGGAATCAATTCCAAACCCCCTGATCTTGTCAATAAGAATATCAAAGGTTCAAAAGGTGTTTCACACTTATGCAAGCCACGAGATTCTCGTAGAGGGCTTGGTGTTTCTTTTGATGATGTTGCAGAAAAACGAAGTGTCCCACCCGAACTCAAGTCCCACCCTGCTGCTGTTCCTCATTTCCTTGGTTATTTTCATGCACCTAATGCCTATACACCGCCATGGATGAGAAGACATTCGTATTGGAAACACTCGATGCCACCATCTGATCCACCAGACGTCTGATCCTCGACAAAGTCAAGCTAATGACTGAAAACGAGCGCTGAGTGGGAGGCAACCCACTGTTAGGTACGTTTTTCTTTTTATTTTGTCTTAGTTGTATAAGTCCTAGTTTCAATCAGTTGAAAAAGGGGACATTGGACTCGACTCAGGCCAGTGTCGAGTGTCGATCGACACCACGCACAAACGAAGGTAAATCTTCTAACTGGTCTTTTAAGTTGTTTCTAATATTTCTTTTAGCCAACTTCGGGCTTTATAACACTGGGGACAGTGTTGTTTAAGTCTGGGGGAGGTGATTACTGACTTTGTGCTTTGTTTTGAGAGTCAAAAACTTTTGTTTTATTGAGTCAAAATCAGTGAAATTTTCAGTTTTTAGAAGAACTAACCACAGAATGTTGACACTTGAAGAACCATTGCTATAGTAGTTGATTACAGGTCTTACTAAGTAGAAAGCTGCAAGTGGAATCAGTCTAACAGGGCGAGTTCAGATCCCCTTATAAGAACTAGGTATGCGCAGAACTTGATTCATCTTCTAGTCTGAACAGATAGGCCATTGCAGTCTCTCCTTGATCTTCCCTTGAGAAAAGAAAAGAAAGAAAAAGAGTCTAAGTCTGGGAATAGTGCAAAGAACCTCATGAGCCTGTCTCCTCACAAGGAACAATATTAGTGAGTGCTCTTGAACCTCATGAGCATGTCTCCTCACAAGGAACAATATTACCAAGGAAAGGATCTGGATTCAAATTCGGAGATTGCTAAACTTGTGGTAAGTACACTGAACTTTCTTAAGGTTGGCTCTATATCATGTGGATTCAAGAAGTGTTAACGAGTTGTGGCGTTCTAAAGGATAGCTGGAAGTTTCTGTTTTCAAACTTCTACTTGATTCTACGTTTCTGTTTTGCTTGAGGGCAAGCAAAAGGTAAGTCTTGGAGAGTTGATATATCATGGTTTTTACCCATTTTTGGACCATGATATATGTCTTTTTATAGAGTCTTTTGGTATTTTTGGAGTCCTATTAGAGTCTTTGCAGGTTGAACTACGTTTGGAGCATAATTAGAGATTATGGAACTTTTTGGAGCATTTTAGAGAAGCATCCGAAGTGATGAAGTCATGTGGTGTCGATCGACACCAATGAAGACCGCCAAAGAAATCGGATTTCCATCAGAAAAAGGAAATCAGCTGAAGTTTCCATTATTTACAAGATTGCCCCTGACGCGAGTTTGCCTATAAATATAGATTTTCAAGGCATTGTTTAGCCACCAACTATTATTCTTATTTTCTGTTTTGAGACTTAGAGAGAGATTTTTAGAGAGATTTTGGAGAGAAGAATTAGGCTCCTTCAGAGCAGATTTGGAACTCCTTTGTTTCTATTGATTTCTTTTATGCAATCTTCTTTATTCATGATGTTTTCTTCATTCACCATGTCTGAGTAGTTTGCTAGTTAGGTTTAGGGTTTTTCAAAGGTGATTGATGAATTGTTAGGTCGAATTAAATTGTTAGGATAAAATCATTAGAGTTCTTCATCTGGATTTGTGTTTAATGCTTATTCTAGCTTCGCGACCTAGAATCTGATCTTAGGTTAATTAATAGATGCGAGAGTATTATTGATTGCCTGAACTAATGTTAGATGAGCAAAATACCTATTCGCAAAGAGATTTGGTTTAGGGTTTTGTGAACAATTGAACCTGAACTTTAATGCTTGTTTGAATTGTTAGAATTTGCAAAGAGATTTGGAATTCTAGGGTTTAGACATAGATAATCTTCGCAGCGAGAGTTGGTTGATTTTATTGTTGTGTTTCGAGTTCAAGAACGGATCTTCATAATTCCTAACATTCTGTCTAGACCTGCAATTTAGATCACCTGAGAATTTCCCTGAACCTAGCGCCTTAGTCTCCTGAACTTTAATCCATCTTAATTTCATTTACTTAATTCGCCTAGTTGTTTATTTAAATTCGATATTTGATCTAGCTTAATCTGAACTTAGAAAACTTAGTGTAGCATCTACTTCCCTTGGGATTTCGATACCCCTTATACTACGATTGCATTTGCTGTGCACTTGCAGTAGTTTTATTAGGGTAAAACCTGAGACCTATCAAGATTCAAGTTTGAAAAGCTTGGCCGCCCTAAATTTCGTTTACATTGGCCGGCCGGTTGGTCGGGACGCGGCTTTGGTATGGCCGGCCGTGTTGATCTCTGATGAAGGGTGGTATTACATTCTCCCCCCTTAAAAGAATTCGTCCCCGAATTCCCGAGGTTAGGACGATCGGTTTCCGTATTTACTATTTCCTACGCCTAACTTATCTGCAAAAAGAAAATAGCAATCCCAACCACACAAATAGAGAGATAAGTTAGTACCCATACTTAACTGTACTGGGACCTGAAATGCAAGGAAC
Source organism: Alliaria petiolata (assembly GCA_020283515.1). NCBI lineage: Eukaryota > Viridiplantae > Streptophyta > Magnoliopsida > Brassicales > Brassicaceae > Alliaria > Alliaria petiolata. The sequence continues at coordinate 142,039,735 of JAHZTW010000001.1, read as the reverse complement.
GCGCCAGTTCCTACTTGCCTTTGCGACTCAATAAAATATTTAGAAAAACCTGGGTCCCGTAAAGGATGATCTGAAACCATGCTTTGATACCACCATTTGTAACGCCCCAAAACCGATCTAGACATAGATGGCTCGAAGATGCTACAATGTCGTAGATTGCAGACAGTCCGGTCCCGACCCTAAAAATGAATCAGAGGCCAGGCCAAGTGTATCCGCAAATCCGACCCTCTCGACCAAAGCCAAAGGCTTTGCAACCCATACCTTGGACGAGAGTTGTGTTAGCTCGGACGGAGCTAATATCAGACACAACCCAGTTAAAACAAAATAAAATACGCATTTATTTAAACTTAGTTTTAAAATCCTAATGCAAAGAAAATGCATATAGACTTTTGATGAAAAGCCTAACGCACAAAACAATTTTATAAAAATACTTGAAAATATTATTTCACAAAGACAAAAGAAACCCGAACTGGCGGCTTAACGTTCCTTGCTTCTAACGGTTTTATTCCTGCAAAATAAAACGAGAACTATGTGCTGATCACTCAGTGAGTTAGCACTCCCCTAACCAGCATGATAATTCCTCAAAAATCCCCAAAATAACATGCAACATGCAATAATTAAACAAAACATAATAAGTAAATATCTATAATATTCCGCCCCCACGGCCCCGCTGATTTGATCTCTCCTTCCTTCCATGAATACCTATGTTGCCACCACCCCGACACACAACATAGGACTTCACATCCGGGTTTCGTCTCAACACGGCAATCCCGCCTATTCCATCGGATAGTACTCGGCCATAGGCTGCAATCCCGTCTCTCCGAATCTTTCCACTCATCACGTCCATTCGATCAAGTGGGGCCTCACTCATCCCGTCCTTTCGATCAAGTGAGAGGTCGGAAGGAAAGATCAAACCGCAACCACCCATATTTCCCAATTAAAACTCTAAACCAGAGTTTATCACAAAATTGCAAGCAAAATGTTGCTACTTACCAATAAAGAAACAATAAAACGAACGACATAACTTCAACCAAAAATAAATATAAATACGCAAAAATAATTATGCAAACTAACAAGTAATTCCTAACAAAACAAACATCACCATAACTCATAGTGCTATCGGCTGAGAAGATCTCGAATTTCAGGACAAACTAATTACTTAGTTCTCTCTCTCTAGCTATGTAACTTTTCTAACGAGTTTTGGTGAGGGTTGGATGCGATGAAACGAAGACAAATAAAAAGAACAAAGAGCAAACAAAAAGAGAAATATTTTCTAAGGAAATTTTTGGTAAGTGAGGAATGAATAATGAAGTTAAGGGGTGGGGGTATTTATAGAGGAGAAAACTTGGTGACCAAGCTACTTAGTGAGGAAGATGCTTAATGGCTAAGTAGCTTGGTGAGAAAGGCTTGAAATGTGATTGGTTGGACAAGTAAAACTTACTTGGTCACCAAGCTTAAAGGTAGGTTCTAGGAAGGTGGAGAAGGTTCTTTGCTTAGTGGTTAAGGTGTTTGACCTTTTAGAATACCTTAGCAACTAAGAAAAGGGGTTTAGAGCATGTGATACTCACGTGTCTTACCGTGGCCACAAACCTTTCGGAATGATGTATCGCGTTTCAGACCATGCATTTTGGCGGTGAGGTGTCTCCACGTGATTGGCTATGGTCTTCCGGAGTTTCTTAGTTGGATTCTCATGGTGTTTGGTTGTAATCACGGCTTGGCCGCGATGGAGTTGCCGTTTTCCCCATTAAAGCTTCCGTTGCACTTTGACAAGGCGTTGATCGTAAAATTGGATGTGGCTTCAAAGCGTTCCTCCTATCCATTCTTTGTTATTCCTTATCATCTATGGTTGAGTGACCCTTCTAAGTGGTCGAAATCCGTCAGCCCTTATTTTTTGCACTTCAGATCTTTGGTTTGTCGATCCGGCCTCTCGAATGGCTCATTTTGGTTTTCTAGAATAAAAGTCGATAGTGCACTCGACTTTTCTTGAGGTCGTCTTGACTAGTATGCGACTTTTGACATCCTCTTTGATTTCTTGAGTTTTTCTCTTGAATATTCAAGTTTGAAAGGTTTGGCCACTCTAAATGTCGTTTGCATTGGCCGACCGGTTGGTCGGGACGCGGCTTTGCTATGGTCGGCCGTGTTGATCTCTGGTGAGGGGTATTACAGTGGCACTTCATCATGTGTATCTTCTAGTAGGTGCTCAAACTCTCTCACAACAAGCTCATACTCATCCTCATCAATAAAGTAGATAGCATTGCAATACTCATTTGGGTTAGCTTCGGGCTTACCGGTTAAAGAGGCTTGAGGGCGTGATGATAAAGAAGCAATGCAATTATTGTTCTCCATTTGCTTTACTTTGGTACTCAATGTCTCAAACTTGGAGGAGAGATCATTGTAAGAGCAATCCACCTTGTTGTTCATTTCGGCCATCTTCTTGCTAATTTCCATAGCTCCATTAGCTTGGCCTTGCAATAGTTGTTGAAGCATGTTTCTCATATCCAAGTCTTGAGACAATGAGTTGCTCTCTTTTCCTTGTTGCGCAAAACCCGGTGGTGCATAAGCTTGTACTCCTTGAACATGGTTGTTTTGTTGTGGGTAAACTTGATCTTGTGGATTAGCCACATTGTTGCTTTTATAGGAAAGATTGGGGTGATTTCTATAGTTGTTGAAGCTTTGTTGATAGTTTTCTTGATTACCCACATAGTTGACTTCCTCTTGCATAGTAATCTCCCCATCTTGAACTTGATCACAATAACCAACAAAGTGAACTTGGTTTTGTTTCCCTTGAATTATCATATCCAATTTAGCATTGAGTGACATGATCTCTTTCTTTGTCTTTTCCTCAGATTCGCCCCTAGAGGTTCTATCATAGTCCTCTCCATAGTTTCCATAACTTTGAGCAAGATTTTCAACTAATACAAGGCCTTCATCAACATATTTTCCAAGGAAGTTACCATTGTTTGCTGTGTCAAGGAGCATCCTTATCTTTGGGAGAATTCCTCTAAACAATGTGCTTAAAAGTGATTCATAGGAGTAACCATGGTGGGGGCATTGCATGGTGTACCCTTTGAACCTTTCCCATGCTTCACAAAAGCTCTCATTAATCTTTTGAGTGAAGCTTAATATCTCCTTCCTCAACTTGGCATCCCTTGTGTTAGAGAAGAACTTGGCCAAGAATGCGTTCTTGCATTGATCCCAAGAAGTGATAGAGGCTTGTGGAAGTGTCTTCTCCCATAGGTATGCTTTGTCTCCAATAGAAAAGGGAAACAACCTCAGCTTGAACCTGATTTTTCCTTGTTCTTAAACAATTACTCAAACCCTACTCATGTCATTGTAGTGTTAGATGATCAGTCCATATGGGTGTGACTGTGATAATATGAATGCATAAAATTCTTAATCTAAGCAAGCAAACAGTTTTGGAGTTTAACAAACCAAATAAAAATAACTAACACCTTAATTAAGTAATCAAAGCACTAATCAAGCAAATCAAATACTAATTAACTACTAAGCAAGATTACCTGATGACTAAAATGAATCCAAGGATGAGGTTGTCAAGCTAATGTGTTCCAAGAACTAATCTTTGATGCCAATCAATCATAATATAAGCTAGTCCCTAAGATTAGAACTCAAAAGCAAGACTAATCAACTTTCATGGTACTAATCCTTTCATTAATCATCCTAATCAAGAACAAACTCTCATTTGTGAAAAGGAAGCTAACAAGGATTATGAAACAGTTCTAAATTGCTAATGAAAACCCTAGACAATCACTTTCATGAGCTAGGAATGTAAATCCCTTGTTTAGTTGGTTGGAGAATTTGAACAAACACCTTGTGGGTGGGAAATTCTCTAAGGCCTAGTTTTAGCTTGATCATGGCTAAACTAGCATTTAGAACACTAAATTAAGAGGGATATGAAAAAATCTAGCCCTAGACATCAAGATCAATCCATGAAACACCCTAAATCTAACCCATACTTAGATCCTAATGAAACTACTCACTAATCATGGTTAGACCCTCAAATCCTATGAAAGAGATGAAGATAAACATGATTAGAGAGATAGAGATGAAAGATTAAGAGTAGTACTCGGGCACACGATCTTCCTTGGTCTCCGGAAGCTGAAACCACTAGAGAACGGGTGATGCAGCCCTCGTGAGGAATAAGAGGGGGTTTCCCTCCTGAAGGTTCTCTGACACTCAAGTCAGACATGCACAACTGAGAACAATACTCAGGAGGAGGACTTTGAGTGGGTTCAGTGATAAATTATGTCCATGAATCATGATACCTATTCGATAATTTAGTGAAAGTGCGGGTTGCTCCTTAAGCGACATAAGAGTGGGTCAAAGGGCTCTTATACCGGTCTAGGAAAGTGATAAGGAGTTCACTAATCTAGAACGGTTTCCTCACGGTACGTAACAAGGAGATTACAACAAGTTTGAGGCGTATCCGGTTGTATGGGATGGTGATCATAGGTAGTTAAGGCTGGTTTTAGTGGTTTCTGGGAGCCTTGATGTGCTCTCCGGGGAGAGATCCCTTTTTCTCATGGTCATCTCCATATATATACACTTCTAACATTCTCTCCTATTTGGCTCGTCCAACTCCATCGGTCAGTCCCATCTTTTTTTGTAACTGATAAAGTTTTGTACCGCCAAATCCATCTTCTATCTTCGGCGCCGGTAAATCAGGCATGAGGCCTACGTGTATGTTACTGTTTGTTAGGTCTCTCTTTCCATGTGGTGCTCCAGAATTGGATCCCTTAAAACTGGTCCCAACAATTGCCCCCGACTTCCAGCTTTGTCAAATTCCCACTGATCCTAATTTCCTAAAAGAACATTGATATCTTTGAAAATAGCATGTTTTTGGCACACAATTCATGCTAGTTAGGATTTCATTCTTGCACTTTTATCTTAGTTTGCATCACATTTTCTCTCATGTTAGGATTAGATGCATTAGGTTAGGTTTTTGCATAGTCTTGCATGTTTGGAGTGTGTTCTCAAGTACTTAGGATGATCCAAAGAAGAGACCAAGGAGAGAGGTCACAAATGGAGAATGAGCCGGGGATATCGAGCATGGATCACGACACGAGGACGATTTGGACGAGTAGCAGCGGCTTAGTCCCGAAAGGAGAACCTCGGTGTGAAGATCCAGCAAGAGGATGCCCAAAGGACAGATATCGGAGCAAGGCAACGGGAAGTGCCCGATTCAAGTACCAAGGAAGGCAAGCCTTCACGACATGACCCCGAAATCTTTGCCCGATATGGAGCCTGCCCGAAGAATCAGAAGAGTTAGCGTTTCGTCTCGTTCATAACGACGTAAGCCCGAAACGCTAAAAGCCAAAAAAGTACCATTTCGGGAAAGTGGTCCCAAAGTTTATGTTTTTTCCTTTTTTTGTATAAATACCTACTCCCTCACTCTTATCTCTTCATCACGTTTTCCACTTTATTTTCTGTCTTCTCTTTCGAACCGAGACTTTTGTATTTTCGCCATTGAAGCTTGTTTCAAAGCTTTGATTTTTATGCAATCTTGAAGTTTTAAGTCTTATAACTAGTCTTACTTTCTTAAAGCTTCTTCCTTTTTCTTGTTTTTGATTATCTCACGGCTTATGAGTTACTCTCTCATCCTTATGGATTTTGAGGTTTCTCAAATGGCTTGTGAGTAGTCTTTTTAGGACCTTGATGGGTTAAAAGGAACAAGGGACTCTCGGATTTATATTTCTTGCTTAGCTAAAACATAAAGTTAGATTCTTTCTTGTTTATCATTCCCAAAGCTTAGTCTAGTTTGGCCATCTAGTCTAAAGTCCAAAGGCGGCTTGACACGAACATCACGTGCTTGCTTAGCCGGATCTATGAACAAGAGTTTGATCTCTTAGGCTAAGACTAACCATCTGTCTAAGGATCTTACGGTTCAATAGGGACGTTGCAGATGCTTGTTTCTTCTATTGTACCGCTATGCGAGAGCTAGTCTATGGTGATAGAGATTCAAAGAGTTTAGACCCAAACATCATGGGCTAAACGATTTAAGTATTCCTTTACCTAAGAATCACCATCAAAAGACCAAGTCTTGATGTGATCCAAAAACTTTAGCTTGATAAGTCGAACCGAGAGTTACCTAGTTCATGATACTCATCAAGATCCTCCCTTTATCTTGAAAGTTTATCTTTTTACCGTTTAAATAGCTATTTCTTGCCTAGCGTCTTTAAAGTTCTCTTATTTATGATCTTGAGAGACACAAGATCAATCCTTTAGTCGTTTTTAATAGTAAAGTCTTAATCTTTATCCGATTTGAACTTGACTTATAACACCGATATGACTGTTATGTTCACTGACGCTCCCAAAATGGTTTCATACCCCATACACTATACTACTTCGGTTGATAGCCGTTGGGACATTGCTAAAAAGGCTAAAACCATATTTGTCAACTGGCGTTGTTGCCAATTTGGGAGATAGTTTAGTCATTTCGGTATTAGGTCGTTATAAGGACAAGTTTATATTTTTCAGTCATTTAACACTTCTACTCGCATATCTCTGTCTTGACAGGTATATTAACCTACGTTCACACGGTACAACAAACCTTGTTCCCCAATAGACGATATCCACCTGCTCGAAAGATCAGCTAGACGAAATCGGGAACAGGTCAAAACGGTTAACCGTGTGGCGATGGAAAACCAACAAGGTGCTCAAGGAGCTGCGGGGGCAGCTGGTGCACAAGGACAACAAGGCAACCAGGGACCACAAGGTCCACAAGGCGTACATGACGTTCGAGGATAGACTGGTGTTGCAGCTGCTCCAAGAGCCGTGAGGCAAATCAGTGCCGGAGATGCACCGATATCGACTGCAAGCCGACACGGAATCCAGCCACCACCAGTGCAGAACAACAACTACGAGATCAAAAGTGGTCTCATCTCCATGGTGCGGAATAACCGGTTCTTCGGTCTGCCCTTGGAAGACCCACTTGACCATCTCAACCAGTTCGATCGTGTGTGCGCCATGACCAAAATCAATGGAGTAAGCAAAGATGGATTCAAACTGCGTTTGTTTCCCTTCTCACTGGGAGACAAAGCACACGCATGAGAAAAGACCCTGCCACAGAGATCCATTACCTCGTGGGCAGACTGCAAGAAGGCATTCCTGACGAAGTTCTTTTCCACATCAAGGACTGCCCGATTGCGGAACGAAATCAGCGGTTTCACTCAAAAATCCAACGAGACTTTTGGTGAAGCATGGGAGAGATTCAAAGGCTACACCACTCAGTGCCCTCACCATGGATTCAGCCAAGAATCACTCCTCAGTACACTATATCGGGGTGTCATTCCCAAGATTCAGATGCTGCTCGATACGGCTAGCAATGGAAATTTCCTAGCTAAAGACGTTGAAGACGGTCTTGAGTTAGTTGAAAACTTAGCTCAGAGTGACTCTTCTTACCACGAAGACTATGACAGATCCAACCGTGGTTCCAAAGAAGAAGTGGAAGGAAGCCGGATGGTGATCAAAGAACTCAATGAGAAGCTTGACAAGTTACTACTTGTCCAAACTCAAAAGGAGGTCCATTTCGTGGAAGAACTCACTCAAGTCCAAGAAGGGGAGGACATTCAGTATGAAGATGTCAACTACATCAACGCTCAAGGAGGGTATAACAACTGGAAACCGAACAACAACTTTTCCTACAGAAGCACGAACGTCGCAAATCCTCAGGACCAGACCTACCCTCAACAACAAGGAGGAGGAGCAAAACAATTCGTGACCTACACGAATCAACAAGGCTTTGTATCGCGGTTCTAGAACCATAACGGCTATCCGCCACGACATCAAGCCGGTGCACCTCCTGGCTTCCCACAACAACAACAAGGTAATCCAAATGCTCATGCTGGATTTGACTTGGAAGGAACTCTGAAGCAACTTCTACAAGGTCAAACACATATCCAGGCGGATATGCACAAACGTTTTGCTGAAGTACATAACAAGATTGATGGTGTCCACACGGAGCTATCCGGGAAGATTGAAGACTTGACCGCTCGTGTCAAGACACTTGAAAACAACAAAGGCATTGCGTCTACAAGCCAAGCAAGCAACCTTCCTGGAAAATCCGTCATGAATCCAAAAGAGTATTGCCAAATGATCACCACTTTCGACGAGGAAAAACGGGATCTTCCCGATATCACTTCTACAAAACGGGCTCAAGTCGATGCGGACATCGACATTCTAAGAAGGGGATGGAGTTCGAAAAATTCGGAAGCTTCTGAGGAAAAAGAACCCACTGATCCCCCAAAAGCACCATTCTTGTGAGTCTATAAACCGCCAATGCCATACCCCCAGAAGCATAAGAAACGTCTCATAGAGGAACAAGAGGCCGAATTAATTGAAACATTGAAGAAAGTTGAAGATCTCTTCAACAATACTGACGAAACCAAGCCTATTCCAGATTTTCTAGTAGCTTTGAAGGATAAGCTCTATGCTGATGCAATGGCAACAATAGGAAGGAATGCAGCAGCTCGTGAGGAGAAACCTAAGGAGGAACCCTTAGTAGTCAAGAAGCTCGAAGATCCAGGATCATTCACTCTACCATGCACACTCGGAGGACTTACCTTTGAAAACTATCTGTGTGACCTCGGAGCAAGCATCAACGTGATGAGTCTTGCCACGGCTAAGCGTCTCGGGTATGACACCTATACCGACTGCAAGAAACCGTTATCACTGGCCAATGGAAGTGAAAGGAAAACTCTTGGGAAGCTGCTGGACCTACCCCTCATGATTGGGAACGTGCTACTGCCAAGCGACTTCCTGGTGATAAAAATGAACCAAGATGTCAAGAAAACTCTCCTGTTGGGAAGACCTTTCCTATCCTCTACCGGTTGCATGTTTGATTGCAAAAGCGGCAAGGTAGAGCTAAGACTAACTGGAAGCTTGGTATGCACTTTTACACCAAAGGGAAGAAAATCTATGAGAAGGAACACGCATACTCCCTTGTGCTCAAGAAGACAATTGAGAAGACTAAAGATCCATCCTTGGAAATATGCTACGATGGAGCTAGCTTTGATGGGGTCTGTCTCAATGCAATATTCGAAGGACATCCAGGAGAAATCCAAGAAGAAACAAAAGAGGTGATCACTTGCAAGAAGTCCTACGTGAAAGGGCCGACTCTCGGAGATCTTCTGGAAGGTATGACTCTCAAACCTGTTCTCTCTGTTGGTGGTGAGATGAGATACAAGCTGAGATGCAAGAGAAAAGTTAGACCCTTTGCTTACCTTAAGGTGATAAAAGACACCGATTTGACCAATTAAAAGGGTTCTAAGGCAAGCAAGGAGGGAACTTCCAATGTGTCTCTGGCTGATTTCATCACAATGATCAAGGAAAGTAAGGATCCTCCCACAGGATCGAGGGGTTTTCATTTCCCCCTTTCGCACTAAAAGATGACCAAGAAAAGTCAAGCTAAGTGACTCAAAACAAAGCGCTTTTGGGAGGCACCCCAAGCTTATCCATGTACATATTAATTCTTTTCCTAGTTTAGTTAAATGATTTCAGGATCCCATGAAGGATGAGGTGAGGAGACTTACACATATGAGGAGCTAAAACCAAAAGGGAAGCTGTCTGGCTCAATAACGGGATGTAATATCGGGTTAACACCACAATATTCTCCCTAGGTATTCTTCGTCGGGCAGGCACAACGGCGTGTAGCCGATATGGGACAAAGCCCAAGCTAGACAACCATCACGGTGGTCAAATATCGGGAACAAGCCGATATCCGTAACGTTAATCACACCATATCGGAGTCAACCCGATATGTCCGTCCAGGTAAAAGGGTGGCTAGGCTTGGCCAATCCGAAAAAAGCGCTCAAATTATGGTCCACTTTTTCGGATAAGGCAAGAATACTTAGTTGGGTTTAACCGACAATTATTCCCCAAACCAAGAAACCCTAGTCAACCTTTCCTTTCCCCTTGTCTTCTTTTTTTTTTTTATAAAAACCCTCGTCTCTCTCGTTTTCATTCCCCATCACTCTCAATCCTAGAAAATTGCTTTTGAGTTTTTATTTCGCAAAGTCGAGTTTGAGCATTCATCCGAGGATTTTCGCATATCGATCTAAGGTAAAATGCTAATACATAACGATACGATTGATAATCCCTTAGGATTGTTCAGATTTCGCTGCATTAAGGATTGAGAGTAGATGGAGAATCGTTTTGGTAGGCAGATTTCGCGTAAAAGCTTAGGTTTTTTTTGTTTTGGTTTTTTCTAAATTTCGGCACATCTATTTGTGAGAATAGCTTCATGGCTAATCTCTTTTGAAGTGTCGAGATTCTAGAAGACCCTTTTCCACCTTTTTGTTTAAACGCAAACTTGTCTAAAATCTGGATTTGTGAAGAACAACACTATTTATTCTTCACGATTTAGACTTTTCCCCGATCTGCTAATACTCAAATTTGTTTGCTTGGGTCTCTTTAGTCATGAATAGAGTTACCTAGGGTTTAAACATACATGCAAGACAGTCTCTGTCCTTAGAGCTTTTCCTTGTACTTACACACTTCCGAGTGTTTTTGATTGATAGGTACAATGGTAGGAGCAACAAGAAGTAGAGCAGTTCTGGGGAGATCAAGGGAATACCAGACGGAAAAGAGAGAAGGAAAGAGACCAGTTGGAGAATCCAGCCGAGCGGCGATTGTACGTTCACCCACACGTGCATCGGGAAGAAGAAGTACAGGATCCTGACATACTGATAGGGCTCAGGTTTTACCCAAATAATCAACTACTGCAAGTGCACAACAATGCAGTTGAAGTATAAGGGGTATCGAATCCTCAAGGTAGTTAAAGCTACACTTATGGTTTCTAGGTTTAAATTATGCTATGCGATTTATATGTAATTAAAACTAAGCAATTAAATAAGCAGTAAATCGGATTAAGATGGATTAAAGTTCAGGAGACGAAGCGCTAGGCAAGGATAATTATCAGGTTGAATTCAAGAATGCAGAATCTAAGTTTATTAGGGATTTATTAAGAACCGTCTAGAACTCGAAACTCTAAGTTAAAACCAATCAACTCTCGTTGCAGAAGTTATCTATGCCTAGATTCCTAAATCCCAAATCTCTTTGCGAATTTAAACAATTAAGGCAAGCAATAAGAACATGTTCGATTTGTTCACAAAATACCTAAACCAAATCTCTTTGCGAATAGATATTTTGCTCACCTATGATTAGTTCAAGTTATTAATAATGCTCTCGCATCTATTAAACAATCTAAGCTTTGATTTCTAAGTGATCAATTAAGAGAATCAAGTTAAGCACAAATCAAGGTGAAGATCCAATTGATTTCCCTAATAATTCTAGTGATTCTACAAACTCTTCATCAAACCCTAAATCACCCTAACCTAACTAGCAAACTACTCAGACATAATTATGCAAACACAAATCATGGCTGAAATAAATTGCATAAAAGAATAGAGAATGATACAGGGGTTCGAAATCTGGCTCAGATGAGTTAGAATTGTCTCCCCAAAATCTCAGGATCAATCTCTCTCTAAGTCTCAAAAACAGAAAATAATGATAAGGTATATGGCTAAACAATGCCTGAAAACTATTTATAGAAGGGGATTTTTCGTCCAATGACAGACTTGTAATTCTTCAGAACTTGAGTGATTTCCTTTTTCTGATGGAATTGGGGAAACTTGGCCGACCATCTTCGGTGTCGATCGACACTGATGGTGTCGATCGACACTCAGCACGTAAATCCAGCCTCTTGACTTCATCACTTCGGCTACTTCTCCAAAATGCTCAATAATCTCCCATTTAGCTCCAAATGCTCTCCATCCTGTAAAGACTCTAAAAAGACTCAAAAACTAGCAAAAGACTCTATAAAAACACTTATATCATGGCCTAAAAACGGGTAAAAACCATGATGTATCAACTCCCCCAGACTTAGCCTTTGCTTGCCTTCAAGCAAAATAGAAACTTAGACTGAAGTAGAAGTTTGAAAACAGGAACTTCCGACTACTTCTTCAAAACGCCACTTTGATTAACACTTCTTGAATCCACATGATATTAGAGCCAACCTTAGGAAATCTTCAATGTACTTACCACAAGCTTAGCAATCTCCCAGTTCAAATCCAGATCTTTTCCTTGGTAACAAATTCGAACTCTAACATTGGTAATGCCATAGAACTTTTCTGATTCTTTTCCCTTCCTTAGTACCAAAACAAGATATTCTCATACAGCTCCCCTATTTTCTCTTCCCTTAGTCAACTTCTGCCCATTTTCAGGGTGTTCTAAGATCTTTTCATTGACTCTTCTTATTCTTTTTGTTTTCTTTTTATTTTTTTTTTTTTTTTTTTTTTTTCTTTTTTTGTTTTTTTTTTTATTTTTTTTTTTATTTTTTTTCTTTTTTTGTTTTTTGTTTTTTTTTAATTTTATTTTTTCATACTTATATTCCTTTTCTTTCTTTTCTTTTCTCTTAAGGGAAGATCAAGGAGAGACTGCAATTGCCTATCTGTTCGGACTGAAAGAGGAATCAAGTTCTGCGCATACCTAGTTCTTTGTAAGGGGATCTGAACTCGCCCTGTTAGACTGATTCCACTTGTAACTTTCTACTTAGTAAGTCCTGCAATCAACTCTTGTAGCAATGGTTCTTTCAAGTGTTAACTTTCTGTGGTTAGCTCCTAGAAAAACTGAAAGTTCCAACTAATTTTGACTCAATAAAACAATGTTTTGAAAACTTTTGACTCAAGACTCAACTGACTCTCAAAACAAAACACAAGATTAGCAGCCACCTCCCCCAGACTTGAATAACACTGTCCCCAGTGTTACTAAGAATGAGTTTGGATATAAAAAATTCGTACCAAACTGTTGCAACAAAGAGAGAAAAAATCGGATTACCTGACTTATGCGCGTAGCGTCGATCAACACAGATGGTGTCGATCGTTGCTGTGATAGATGGCCGTGTCGATCGACACTGGAGTGTGTCGATCGACACTCTGTCCGAAGACAGAGTTCTTCCACTCGAACTTTGATGTTGTTGTGTCAGATTGTTGTTAGAATTCTTCCAAGCTGTTAGAAAACTCAACAAAAAGTTAAAAGCACAAGATAATCCAATAGGCTCAATAACTGCAACAAGTTTGAAACAAAGTACTGAAGCAAATGCAGACTCAAGAGAAAAAGAAAAACTGACTCAAAATACTAAAAAGGATGGAAGAGTCACTCGTCGTCATCAGCGTGTGGTGGAGAGGAACGTGGTGGCGTAGGCGGTCGAACGCAGGTAGACACAGAGGCAATGGCGTTCCAGATGGCCTGGAAGCTCTGAACCACATATCTCTGAAATGCTGCTTGCTCCATAGGAATCTCACGAGCGTCTGCAAGGTGATGTGATCCAATAGGCTCTAAAGGGGACTGTGCTCTGCGCCTAGAACAAGAAGGTCGTGGTGCATCCTCAGCTGATTGGGAGGAATTGCCTCTGCGTCTGGCAACGGGAGCAGTCCTAATCTTGTTCGGACTGGGGTGAAAGGCTAGGCGCTGAGGATCGCTGGTAATGTGAGTGAGATCCCTGTCAGGTAACTGTATCAAACGCTGCACTCTCTGCTCGTCGCTGAATGCACACAGTCTCTCTCCGGTCACCCAGTGAGTCCTCTTCAAGTACTCCATATCCACCAAGGCACGCGATGTAACAATGGAACATGTAGAAGTGTCTATCCAACAGTGTTGGAAGATGGGTGTAAGAAGACTCCCGATAGTCTCTGGCTTTGCCTTCGTTCCACTGAAGGGCTTCATCTTCAAGGAAGCCAAGTGATGAGCAAATACCGCGCCAAGGTTCGCGCTAGCTGGCGCGTCATCATCCTCATAGATCTCAGACCAGAGACCTCGATAGAGCAGCACCAACTCAGACACTCGCATCTTCCCTGGCTCGTGCTTACACAGAAGTGTAGTGGAGAACAATCGAACCAAATAGCGCAGAGTAGGATGACGAATGTCGGTGTGAGTGGAGGTCTTAGAATCATACCTCCCATTCCCGAAGTGCGACCAGAAGTCCTGGTTATCTGGAAGCTGAGTCTGAAGAGAGACCCCAGTGGCATGCTCGTCGGCGAATCCATAGATCCCACAGAGGTCTGGAAGGGAAATGCGGTATCTGATTCCGCGGATTAGGAAGGTCAATGTGCCTTCCAGAGCATTCCTGTTGATCTCGTTCCAATAGTAGACCCTGGCTGTGGCAATGAACTGGCGGACTAGGTCTGGATAGAGATCGAACTGTTTCGTCGCTATGGTGCCCATCCCAATTCTGCTTATCAAGGAAAGGATGTCATCCTTGATTCCTAGCGCGCTCATCGTCTTCTCACAAGCGAAGCGAGTTGGAGCGATCTCTACTCGCTGCCACGCATTGTAGAACAGCGTGTCGTAATCATCCCATGACTCGCTGATGTCTTTGTAAGTGCACGCGTCCTTTGCCACCTCTGCAGCTGGTGACTCGTCCCATCGTCTTGTAACACGAACCTTCACCTTTTCAGGTTTAGGCCATGGAGGGAGAGCCGGAATTGCCTCGTCATTTGCAGTTCCTGAGGCTTCAGCATCTGTTTCCCATGGTCTCTTATTCCTATGAGCCATCTGCAATGAAAAGAAAAACCAAAATCAACATCCAAAGTCCAACAAACGAAAAGCAATGTTTCTGTAATGGTCGGGTGTCGATCGACACAAAGGGTGTCGATCGACACCAGGTATAAAACTTCATAATTTCGCTAAATCTCGAGTTTCAACCCAAATTTAAAACAATTGACAGGTTACGCATGCCCAACATCGTGAATCAACCAATTTCTAACCATAAACCCCAAGAAAAACTCCAAAATTCGCAACATGCATCATTAATATCCAAAATTTAAAAATTTCAAATTGCGCAATTTAGAGGGTGGAAATCGATTGGGTAATGGTTCTAATCATGATATACAACCTAAATGAGCATCATTCAAACAATAAATCAAGCCAAATAGGGCGGATTCGAAAATTTTCACCTTAGGGTCGAAATCAAAATTGGGAGATTTGAAGAACATACCTTGGCAGATCGAATGAATGGATAATGGAATGTGAAAGAGGGGTAAAATCCGCACGGATTAGAGCAAAGAAACGCTCAATTTGGTTAAGAAACGAAGAAGTTGCGATTTTGGGAAAAAACTCTCAAGTCTCGCGAGTTTGAAAAATATGAGAAAGATGAAGAAAATTTCGGGTTTTGAAGACTTACCCGGAACCGTGATTGGTGTCGATCGACACAGTAGGTGTCGATCGACACTGATCGTGGTGATGCCCTCTATTTTTTTTTTTATAAAGCCAAAATAAGATAATTAGTAAAACCAAATTCAAAATGTAAAGAAAAACTTACCTAACAGTGGGTTGCCTCCCACTCAGCGCTCGTTTAACGTCAATAGCTTGACTGTGCTTGCGTGATTTAGGCGTTGGGTGCATCATCCAAAGACACAATGTGTCCGTCTGGAATCTCGGCTTGAGCCCAATAGTGTTTCACCCTTTGCCCATTCACAGTGAACTCCTCTCCTTTGGCGTTCGTCAGGACAATTGCTCCATATGGTCTAACTTCTTTGATTGTGAAGGGACCTGACCAACGTGAACGCAATTTACCAGGAAACAATTGCAAACGAGAGTTGTATAGAAGTACCTGGTCATTTGGCTCGAATTGTCTGGAGATGATCTTCTTATCATGATATGCTTTAGTTCTCTCTTTGTAGAGCTTTGAGTTCTCATAAGCATGATAACGAAGTTCATCCAATTCGTGGAGCTGAAGTAGGCGCCTTTCTGCAGCAGGCTTCAAGTCGAAGTTCATCTTCTTGATAGCCCAATGTGCCTTGTGTTCCAACTCAACTGGAAGGTGGCAAGCTTTGCCATAGAGCAGCTGGAAGGGTGTAGTTCCCAAAGGCGTTTTGTATGCAGTCCTGTAGGCCCAAAGTGCATCATCTAACTTTGTTGCCCAATCCTTCCTTGTCTTGCCTACTGTCTTCTCCAGAATTTGCTTGATTTGCCTGTTGGAGACTTCCACTTGTCCACTCGTTTGGGGATGATAAGGGGTCGCGACGCGATGCTGAACACCATGTTTCTTTAGCAGCTTGTCGAACACCTTGTTGATAAAGTGAGATCCACCATCACTAATGACAATCCGAGGCACTCCGAATCTTGGAAAAATGATGGTCTGGAACATCTTGAGAACTACTGCAGCATCATTGGTCTTAGAAGCGATTGCTTCCACCCACTTAGAGACATAATCCACAGCCACCAAGATGTATTGCATTCCGAATGATGGAGGAAAGGGACCCATGAAGTCAATACCCCAACAATCAAAGACCTCAACTTCAAGGATGAAGTTCTGTGGCATCTCATTCCGCTTACTGATCTTTCCTCTTCTTTGACAAACATCACACTGCATGATGAAGAGCTGCGCATCCTTGAACATAGTAGGCCACCAAAAGCCTGCTTGAAGAACCTTGGACACCGTCTTGAATGTAGCAAAGTGTCCAGCATACTCTGAACCATGACAATGGAACAGGACATCACGAACCTCATTCTCTGCAATGCATCTTCTGTAAACATTGTCTGAACAATGCTTATATAAGTGTGGCTCATCCCAATAGTACCTTCTAAGTTCCCTCATGAACTTCTTCTTCTCATATCCTTTGAGATGGTTAGGCTCAATGTCTGCAGCAAGGTAGTTCACAATATCAGCATACCATGGTCGAGTTGTATCTTGAACAGCAAAGATTGGTTGCAGAAACACATCATCTAAGAGCTTGCGAACTGAAGCACGCGTAGGGTGTCGATCGACACAGGTGGTGTCGATCGACACTCGGGCACAAGAGTTGTCGATCTTTGATTCGGACGGGGTGTCGATCGACACTCCCCTAGTGTCGATCGACACTAAGCTCGAAGGCTCTGAACTCTCAGCTTGGAAACGACTTTCAACGAGATAAACATTCTCTTCAGGCAGAAAATCATCTATTGGCACGTCATCTTCAATCCGAATCCTTGATAGATGATCAGCTACTCCGTTTTCAACTCCTTTCTTGTCCTTGACTTCTATGTCAAACTCTTGAAGAAGTAGAATCCACCTTAGCAACCTTGGCTTTACATCCTTCTTCTGCATCAAGTACTTTAATGCAGAATGATCAGTGTGGACAATCACCTTTGAGCCAACAAGATACTGGCGAAATTTTTCAAAGGCAAAGACCACAGCTAGCAATTCCTTCTCCGTAGTTGCGTAGTTATTCTAAGCATCATCCAAAGTCCTGCAGGCATAATAGGTGGCGTGTAGCTTCTTGTCCTTCTTCTGTCCCAACACAGCTCCTATTGCGAAGTCACTTGCGTCGCACATCACTTCGAAAGGTAGATCCCAGTCCGGTGGTTGAACAATTGGAGCACTCACTAAGGCTTGCTTGATTTGCTCAAAGGCTGAAAGACATTCTTCTGTGAAATCAAACTTCACGTCTTTGCAAAGAAGAGCGGTGAGTGGCCTTTCAATCTTGCTGAAATCCTTGATGAATCTTCTGTAGAACCCAGCGTGGCCCAGAAAACTCCTCACTGATTTCACAGAATCCGGTGCCTGTAGTGTCGTCATAACCTCTATCATAGTGCGATCCACTGGAATGCCTTCTGCTGAAACCTTGTGTCCAAGTACAATCCCTTCTGTGACCATGAAATGAGACTTTTCCCAGTTCAAAACCAAGTGCTTCTCTTCACATCGCTGCAACACTGCGCATAAGTTGTCCAGACAGTCTTTGAAGGATGATCCATAAACAGAAAAGTCATCCATAAAAAACTCCATAAACCTCTCAATCATGTCCGTGAAGATTGCCATCATACACCTCCGGAAGGTCGCAGGAGCATTACAAAGTCCAAATGGCATCGTGCGATATGCAAATGTACCATAATGACATGTAAAAGTGGTTTTCTCCTGATCATCCGGATGGATTAGAATCTGGAAGAGTCCTGAATAGCCATCCAAGAAACAGTAGTATGGATGGTTCGCCAATCTCTCCAGCATCTGATCGATGAATGGTAAGGGAAAGTGGTCCTTTCTGGTCGCAACATTCAGCTTCCTGTAGTCTATGCACATCCTGTGACCAGTCACAGTCCTTGTTGGAATCAGCTCGTTCTTCTCATTTTTCACCATTGTGACTCCTCCTTTCTTAGGAACCACATGAACCGGACTGACCCAAGCACTATCTGAGATGGGATAGATGATCCCTGCTTCCAAGAGCTTCATGATCTCCTTCTTGACTACTTCCTTCAGGTTCGGATTCAGCCTCCTTTGGTGTTTAATTGACGACTTGGTCTCATCTTCAAGGTGAATCCGATGCATGCATAAGTCTGGTGAGATACCTGAAATGTCATCAAGAGAGTATCCAAGAGCTTTGCGATACTTACGCAGCTTGCTTAGCAATAAGGTGAGCTCTGCATTGTTCAAAGAAGCATTAACAATTACAGGATAGGTGGAATTAGGACCAAGAAATGCGTACCTTAGCCCGGCAGGGAGCTGTTTAAGCTCGACTTTAGGTGCCTTAGCCTCACTCCAATCGGCGAGTGTGGCTGATTTCGTTGATCGTGGTGGGTGTCGATCGACACTGCTTGGTGTCGATTGACACAAGTCCTCAGCAGCGACTAATTGCATCACTTGCTCGCCTGCATCCAACATCTTTGCATATCCAGCAGCTGCATCGTCCAAGCACTCAATGTCTTTCATGGAAGTGGTCAATGCACGTTCCAGAGGGTCTGTAGGGTGATCCTCTTGGAAGATTTCTTCAGCAAGGTTGGTGAGTAAATCGACATAGAAGGTTTGTCCATCAATTGTTGGTCTCTTCATCAGCTTCTCCATGTCGAAATTCATCACCAAATCTCCAAGGTTCAGCGCGATCTTGCCCTTCCTCACGTCAATGATCGCTCCAGCTGTTGCCAAAAATGGTCTACCAAGTATGAGAGGGTCTTTGGGTTCCTCATCATACGCCAAAACCACGAAGTCTGTGGGAATAAAGCAATCTCCCACTTTGATAGGAATATCCTCCAAGATACCTTCAGGGATTCTGATCAGCAAGTACTAGGGAGATTCTTGTGGCCTTGAAATCTTTCATGTCCAGCCTTAGAGCGACTGAAAGAGGCATCAAGTTGACACTTGATCCTAGATCACACAAAGATCTCCCAAACTTGTCTGAAAAGATGGAGCAGTTTAGAACAAAGCTTCCCGGTTCGGAGAGATTCTCTGGAAGCCTGTTCTGAATGACATCACTAACTTGCTCTGATATCATCATTATGCTTTCCTCCATGTACATGTTGTTTGTCATCATCCACTTCAAGTATCTCTTTATCACTGGAGTAGTTCTAATGGCATCCATCAAATGGATTTCAACCACTAGTCTATCCATGATAGCCTTGCATCTAGCGTCCAGCAGCTCCTTCTTAGACTTCTTTGTCATCAAGGGGAAAGGGATCTTCGGTTTGTAAACCCTTTCTTCAGCAATGATCTTGGTCTTAGCTCAATCTGGCTCTGTCCATGGTGGGCGTCGATCGACACCCTCCTGGTGTCGATCGACACTCGTCGTAGAAGGTGTTTCCTTCGCAGATTAGCCAGCTTTGAACCAAACTCAACACGTTCCCAATTGAATGTATTCTTCAAAACTCTTTTCTAGAAGGTTTTCCAACTTACTCCTAAGGTGTTTACAACGGTCTTGGACAAAAAGAATGTAGTGAAAAGTACTATCAACCCAAGTATTTTACAAGAACCAGAATGGCGAATAACCAATCCCATCGCCAATCGCCACAACTGCCATTTACCACCATTCTCAACGCATTAGAAGCAACAACAAGAGCTTAACGACATCTCTTTCCGAATATCATTTCAGTATCATCTTATAATGTAAGTCTCTCACTACCGTTTTTCTTTTACTTGAATTGTATTCATTTTAATCACCTTGGTTTTTTTATTAAAAGCCATTTGATTTTTGTATGGTCATCATATGCGATCTTGGTTCTTTGAACTTCTCAAATCATTACTTGAGATTTCATGATCCAAGAAGACATTAACAAGTTCAGTTTATTTCATGAGTCTTATGGTGCATTTTTATTGAGTCATTTTATCGAGTCAAAAAAATATTATTTTAGTCGGAATAAACGAACTTTTCTAGGTATAAATCACTTTGAACATAAAGCCTATGACCTATCGCATCAATTAGAAGCATAGCTTATTAAGTTGAACAAATCAAGTGTATCATTCTACTAGAGAAATTTCAGATTTCTGGTGTACTCGAAGGATCTTGCGTTGACTCCGCACCTAAATGAATATAAAATTCTCTTCTAGGGGCTTGAGGTACATCAAACTTAACTCCTCGTTTGGGCAGTGTCAAAATAAGTTGGTGCAATCTCGCATTGAAATTCCCTTATAAATGATATATATATATATACTAAGCACAAGGAGCCCGAGTTCCACGAAATGGACTAGGAATGCGAGCAGTATCACAAAACGTCTCCTCATAAGGAACAAAAAGTGAGCGACACTGTTCTTAAACTATAAAAAGAGAAAGAAAATAAAAAAGTGGATAGAAAAAAAAAAGACACCCTAAAAATTTATTCATCCCATTTTTGCTAGTATATTTGTTTGTTGGGATGATCTCAAGGAAAAACAAAAGAAGAGTTAGAGCGACCAAAGACGCAAAAAAGGATTTGAGGGTTTTGTGTCACGGTTGTTATAGAATTTAAAGACGAGAATTGAAAAACAATGCTATTAAATAAGCTAAGTATGCTAATGCAACCTAAACTAAATGGGGAAAGGTAAATCAACTTAAAGGTAAATTAGAGTTGAAAAGGATACCAAAGCAAGCAATTGAAATCAATAAGTAAGAAGAGAAGTAAATTGCGATTAAAGGGTCTTCTCGGGAAATCTAAGGGTCTCTAACTAGAAATCAAAAAAGGATTAAAAAGCAAAGATAACGAAACTAGGCCTATTTTCTCGAAACTTGAATCAAGGTTTTATGATTTACCTACTTTTGAAACTAAATAGTCTATCTTTTAACTACTACGTAAGTATAATTTCGTATCTTACGACATAATCAAACACACAATATTTGGACTAGTTCTTTATAACGCTCATGACACTTCATAAGTATGCTTTTGTATCTGACGACATGACTGCTCGATTAAGTTAGATCTAGTTTTAAACAATCGTAAGATCAGTTTCTAGTTGATGACGCTAGATACATGCAATAAGAAAAAACTTAGAATGAAAGAAAACCCATAATACGAGTAAGCAAACAATCAACCACTTGTCTAAAAACAGTTAATAAAATTCTCCATAGATCCCCTTAAACAACTTCGTAAGTATACTTTCGTACATTACGACGCAATCAAACACAAAATATTTGGAAGAGTTATTTATAATGCTCACAGCACTCCGTAAGTATGCTTAGGTATCTTACGACGTGACCGCTAGCCTAAGCTAGATCCGGTGAATAAATTTAACACGTTAGTGGTTTTAAACAATACTAAGATCAGTTTCTAGTTCATGACGCTAGATCCATGCAATAAGAACAAACGTAAAAGGAATGAAAACACAAAATACAACTAAGCAATAAACCGGCCAATTGTCTAAAAGCCGTCAATCAAATTCTCCACTGATCCCCTTAAATAAACCCAAACAAATTAAACTACACTAACATGAATAAAAGAAGCAGAAAAGATATAGATGAATACATGCTTGAATAAATCAATGAAGAGAAAGAGAATTCAAAAAGAAGTTTTATCTCCCTTGAAAACAAAGAACAAAAATGATAAAGAATGTAAAAATTTTGGTGGCTATTTGTATATGGAGGCACACAAAATAAAGCCCTAAAAACTAAATATTTATAGGTCTTGAGGTCTTCTTATGCGTCAGTTAGGGTTAGCTTGCGTTTGACGGATTGACAGGCTTTGAAAACGGGGTTAGACTTCATGTTTGGGTCTGGCCCGCAGAGGGGGTGTGCAGCTACCGGTGTGAAGCTGTTTCGCCGGTCGGCGTGGGCTAGTGGATCAGCCAAATGGCATTTGGCCGGTCGAGAGCAGTGCTCTGCTTTGCTTGATAGACCTTCTTGTGATTTATGTAACTTGGGATATAACCGTTGGAGTATCCTCAAATCACTTCGGCGTGAAAGGTAGTAGATAAGCCTATCTTGTGTCCAAAAATTAGCTTGATTAAGACATAGGAAGGCTTCTGTTTATTGTTAAACTTTTGTCATCTCGCACATGCTCCGAAAATGCGTGTTTTGCTCTGTTTCTTATCTTTTTTACTAAGCTAAACTGAAAAGAGTCTTGAACATATAAATTCTTGAAAGCTAATATAAATTAATCTAAAACCGAGTGAAACACTTATTAAAGTGCTCACTTGTGATAGCTAAAATGGGTAAAATATTGATGTTATCAACTCCCCCATACTTAAACCATTGTTTGTCCTCAAACAAATCAAAAATCAAAGTAAGGAAAAGAAGTTTGAAAACGTGGAAACTCACCAATACTTGAGAACTCTCCAAGTCAACCATTCCAACCATTGAACCATATAGCTGATATTCCTGCAATTTACACATTTTCACATGCATTTCATGCTAGTTAGGATCTCATTCATGCACTTTTACCGTAGTTTTTGTATCATTTCCGTTCATGTTAGGTTTAGGATGTATTAGGTTAGGATTTTGAATATTCTTGCATGCTTGGAGTGTTTCTCAGGTACTAAGGGTGTGCGGAGGATGGTCCGAGGAAGAAGGTCCAAAGAGAGATCAAGAAGAAGGAGATAGACACTTTCCCAGGTGATATCGGGCATCGATCGCGGTCTAAATGCTGATAAGGACACGCGCAAGGAAAAACCTCGAAGTCTTGCAATGGCTTGACCCCCAAGAAGGCATCCCGGAGTGAAGGTTCAACAAGGTGTTCCCCGAGATCAAGTATCGGAGCAAGGCGACGAGATGATCCCGATATAACCTGCAGACAACGAACCTCACAACGACAAATCCCCGAAATAGGTTCCTGATATGGAGACTACCCGAAGAACACAAGAACTTGGCATTACAGCTTGGTTCCACGACTTGACCACGAAACGCTACACGCCAAGAAAGTACCCATTTCGGGCAAGTGGTCCCAACCGATAGACTCATAATTTAGCAAGTTTTAGCACTCATTTTAGGTAGTTTTGCATCCACTTATGCATTCATTTAGTCACTTTTGTTCTAGTTTGCATCCATTTTAGAGTTAGTGAGTCTTAGACTAGGCATTGCATGTTTTGCATGGTTTGAAGTCCTTTTCAGGTATCTTTGGAGCTAAGGAAACTTAGTGGAGGATGCTGAATGGTGTGGAAAAGAAGAACTGAGCTGAAAGCATTGGAAAAACTCGTTCAAGACTCATACCGTTGAAGTGACCCGTGGAGAACACATTTTCCCTATTCAGGTGCAACTGGGGGTGCAAAATGTATGGGTCCGGACGAATGCTTTTCACTTAGATTCAGACTCCGAATCCATCTTAAAAGTTCTAGAGGATCCAGTGCACCTTCCAATGGCATTGGAATCAAGTCATTCGGACCCGGGTTAGAAAGTTACGGTGATTTTACTCCATATCGACAAGATACATCGAGCTACATAGCTCGATACAGATCAAGCCGATGAATCTAGTTGGCATATCGACCATATACGTCGAGCTACATACCTCGATACAGATCCATGCAGGGTAAAGATCAGGTCAGAAGAAGGTTTTCCATTCCGATTCATAAAAGTTGTAAATATGTGAATCAGTTTTCATTTGGAGGTGGTTTCATGTCATTACGCGCAGCGGTTAGGGAGATAGATCGGTTTTACCAAGCACCAATCCATCAGCACAAACTTCAATACCGACTTTTGACCAAGAGTTGACCCGGACGGTTTCTTTTCACTATAAAAGGCCAAAGACCTAATTTTTGTGGCTAAACTTTATTTTTCTTGTTCTTCCTTAAGTAAAACATTTCTTATGTTCTAAACACATTTTGTATGAGATTTTGAGAGTATGCAATTTGGAATTTGTCTTTGTTAATCTTCCATCTATCTATTCTCTAATCATGTATATCAATTTTTTCTTCATGGAATTAGTAGGTTTAGCCATGATTCTTGAGCAGTTCTCTTAGGATCTAATGATGGTTCTTGATGTCTAAGGCTTAGATCTTTCAATATTCTTTGTTATTTAGTGATATTAATGCTCGATTAGCTTTGAAAAAAGTGATTTAGATCAAAGGGCATTTCCCACCAATAAAGTGTTTGTTGAAATGCCCCAACCAACTAAATCAAGAGATTTACATGCTTAGCCTATGAAAGTAGATGCTTAAGGTGTTTATTGGTTCTATGAAGCTTGTGTTTATTTCTTGATGATTATCTTTTCACTAATGATGATTAGATTTCGAATTGATAATTAGAAAAAAGATTAGTGCCATGGGAGTGGATTAGTCTTAATTAGTGCTTCTTACGTAATGATTAGTATTGAAATTGATTGATTGGACATCTTGAATCAGATTTAGAGTCACCCAAAGTTAATAACCCTATTCTTGGATTACCTTTTTTTCATTTGGTCATCTTGTTTAGTTATTTGCTTTGTTCTTGCTTTTATCTTTGAATGCTACTTGTTTGATCATTTAGGTTGGTAGAAAAAGAACAATCTATCTATATTTGCTTAGCTTAAAAAGTTATATGCATTTCTAGTGTCATCTACATCACCAAATGGATTGATACCTCAACTACTACAATGACATGAGTGGTATTGAGTATTGAAAGTACTACAAAAATCCTACTTATCGATTGGCTCTGTTGCCCTTTGGTGATTGTGTAGATCCATTAGAATTTTAGCTCTTGTTGAGACTAAGCTTTCATTTTTAGTTTGATTACTAACTTCTTTCACTTTGATTTGATCTCTCTCTATAGGTGCATGAAATTGAGGTCTAAGGAAGAGACAATCGTGTTGAGGCATTAGACAACATTCACCACTTGGATAGATGAGTTAGAGCAAGAGAAGAAAGAGAAAGGTTGGGTATGGAAAATCCACAAAATCATGGTGGTAATAGACCACCACGTTATGTTTCACAAGAGCCAAGAGCACATGCTCAAGGAGGCCAAGGAAATGGTGCTCAAACTAGAATTCCTCAACACCAACCAAGGCAGTCAAGGCATATTGGGACTGGAGATGCACACAATACTTATGCAAATCGCCAAGGTATCATCCCTCCACCAGTTGAGAACATCAATTTTGAGATCAAATTTGGGCTTATCTCAATGGTGTAAGGAAACAAGTTTCATGGGTTGCCTATGGAAGACCCTTTGGATCACTTGGATGAGTTTGATAGATTTGTACCTTAACAAAGATCAATGGTCTAAGTGAAGAGGGGTTCAAGATAAGGTTATTTCCATTTTCTCTTGGAGACAAAGCTCATTTATGGGAGAAAAACGTTCTTCAAGGGTCCATCACTTCTTGGGATCAATGCAAGAAAGTTTTTCTTGCCAAGTTCTTCTCCAACACAAGGACGTCTAGGTTGAGGAACGATATTTCAAGCTTCACTCAAAGGAACAATAGGATCTTTTGTGAAACTTGGGAGAGATTTAAGGGCTACACCAAGCAATGTCCTCACCATGGATTTTATAGTGACTCACTACTAAGCACACTATATAAAGGAGTCCTCCCCAAGATTAGAATGCTCCTTGATACAACTAGCAATGGTAATTTCTTGGGAAAATATGTGGATGCAGGCTTAGAGCTTTTTGAGAACCTAGCTCAAAGTGATGAAAACTATGGAGATGAATATGATAGGTCTTCAAGAGAAAATGGAGAGTATGAAGAGAATATAAGAAAGGAAATGAAAGCTCTAAATGAAAAGATAGACAAGCTCCTTTAAGTGTCACAAAAGCCAATCAACTTTGTTGGTGACTCTAATGGTTTTGGTACACAACAAGGACAAGGTAGCAACTCTATGCCCCAAGACTTGGTCATGTGACAAATGCTACAACAAATCTTACAAGGATAAGCTAGTGGTGCAGTGGATATGAGCAAGAGTATGGCTGAAATCCACAATAAGGTTGATTGCTACAATTATGATGTTCATTGCAAGATTGAGTCATTGAACCTAAGGATCAAGCAATTAGAACACAAAGGAGTTTCCTCTTCCTCACCTAACTCTCAAGCAAATGGTAAGGCTCATGCAAACACAAATGAGTATTGCAATGCTATATTCTCAAGTGAGGAGCATTCCAATGATGAGAATGTGGCTACTATCAAAGAGCTTGAGCAACTACTCTATGGTGCTAATGATGAGATCCTTCCATCAAAAGAGCTTCCATCAGGTCTCAATGTGGACATTGAGAAATAAGGTGGGGAGGTGGTCATTGAAGTTAATGTGGTTGTTGCTAAAGACAAGGGTAAATGATTGCTTGAAGAGTCATTGGCTCCTACACAAGTGAGGACTGAGAAGCCTCTTAAGGAAATGGTTAAGGAGAGAGACATGGTGACGCCTTTGCCTCACAAGAAAGAATTTTCTTACATTGAAACTCCTCCATACAAGCCACCACTTCCATATCCTAGAAGAATCCTCACCAAGGTTCAAAATAATGTGCTTTCAAGTTTCAAGGGAAACATGGACAAGATTGGTGTACCATTTCCTAATGTGGATAACTTGTATCAAGTCAAAGAACATCTAAGGTTCATCAAGAACATGCTTGCAAACAAATAAAAGGTGGAGGAGCTTATGAAAATCTTTGATCCACCAAGCATAACAAAGGACGAGCCTAAGTCTATCCCCAAGCTTGGAAAACCTGGTAAATTTTTGATTTCTTGCTCTCTTGGGGATTTGAAGATAGATGATGCCTTGTGTGATTCTGGAGCAAGTGTGAATGTTATGTCCCTTGAGATGGTTAAGAGTCTAGGGATAAAGAGCATGGAGAAGCACCCATCACCAATCACATTTGTAGATGCTTCTTCAAGGCAACCACTTGGTCTTGTTGATGATTATCCTCTAAAGATTTGAGATTGTCTTGTCTCAACCGATTTCATAATCATGGAGATGGTCAAGACCAACAAGCTTCCTCTTCTTCTTGGGACGCCATTCCTCAATAGCACCGGTGCAAGCATAGATTTCACAAACAAGAGAGTAGTGCTCGAGAATGTGAATGACAAAGTTTTCTATCCCATCAAGCCTTCTTCAATTGGAGTTTGTAGTACACTCACTTCTGAGAAGGTGGAAATTAACCAAGGGCCAAGGGATTGGAAATGTCAACAAATGGAGGTCAAAAGTGTGAGTGTGATGGATGAAGATGTTCTCTACATAAATGAGTATGATGGAAAAAGCTTTGATGGTGAATGTCTTCTTGCTATAATTGATGGAATCAAGATGGTGGAAGATATAGTTGAGCCACCAAAGAGGGCAAGAAAGAGGTCTGAGAAGAAGAAGAAGGTGCTACAAGATGAAGTAAGCACCATGATCATCAAGAAAGGAGAAGGAAATTCTCTTCCACCCCCATGACCTTCCCATTGCCTAAAAGGGTTTGAAAAGTCAAGGTAAGTGATGTTAAACAAGCGCTTTTGGGAGGCATTTGCATGTTTATCTTTGTATATATTCTTGGCTTTTTATTTCAATAATGTGTTTTTTAGTGTTTATGGTCAACAGGTTTTGATTAAATAGGATGAGCCCAAGAGTAAAGAGCTTGCAAGAGATTTTTAGCAGCGTGTCGAGCTGTGTGTCGAGCTACTAAGCTCGATACATCACTCACAGGGAAAATCGAACGACCGTATCAGGCATTTGTATCGGGCTACCTAGCTCGATACAAATGACCGTATCTCTAAGCCTTAAGAAGCTATATTAGATTTACCCATGGTGTGTGGTGTAAATCCTTTCTCCACCCTTTCCTCCTAACCCATGATGTTTGGTGGAAAGATAGGGTGAATAACATTAAGCCTTGATCTTAAATAATGGCCTTACTAACCCCCCTTACATCCATGGTGTATAGGAAGGGAAAGATTAGTATCTTGGATTTGGTTTTAGGGGATTTCCTAAGTCTTTTTGAGATAAGGAAATCCCTTGAATCAAAGAGATCTTTCTCAAGAGTCTCTAGACTTTAAGCCATCCAAATCGAAGAAGAGAAATAGATGAAGAACAAGAAAATACCCAAAAATCTAATTTTCAACCCCCTTAATCATCCCAACCCCAAACCTTAGTGGATTACTCACAAGACATGTTCAACCCTCTCTTAAACATAAGTTTAGAGCTGATGAACATAATCGATGAAACTTAAAAGAGAGACTTGATACTAGAAAATACTATGAAAAATAAAGAGACAAAGAATTTTCACAAAGAGTAAGGCGAGATTTAAGAAGAAAGACTTGACATTAGAATAAAAATTAAAAAGAGATTTTATAAAAACTAGAAGTAACTTATATAAAATAAACTAAGAATTCTTAAAAACACTCAAAAACTAGAGAAACTTACAAGAACACTAAGAAGACTTTAAAGAGAGAATAAGAATTTTTCTTGACTTATTTAGACTAAGAAGAGATGATTGAAAACTGAATGATTTATTACAAGCACACACATACTCTTTATATAGAGTTTTAAATATGGCTCTTGGCCTAAAAAGAGGGGTTAAGGGGCAAGAGACAAGGGGCAAGAGACAAGGGACAAGAGACAGAAAGTATGTCTACCACTTTCACTAAAGCATAAAAACTTTTCTGGGTCAACTTCAGATGGTTCGAGTGGTTCAGTCGATCGGTCAGTCGATCTACTTCTGGATCGAGTCAGTTGGTCGATCATGGGGTCGATCTATTCCTAGATCGAGTAGTTCTGCTCGATCTATCTCTCGATCTTGGCTGAATCGACTGGTCTTGGTCGATCTTGTGGTCGATCTTTGCTCCTTTTCTTTTGTCCAAGTTTTCTTTTTTATTTCTGCCAACTTTTATGCTCTTCTTTCATCTTCTTGTTAATGCTCAGCACCCATCACAGCTCCAAGTACTCTAAACAGCCTGAAAAGGATGCAAATATGCAAGAAACCATGCAAATGCTAATGCAAAGTGTTCTAGGACTTAAAATGGTACAAATGATGCAAACTAGTCCATTATGAATGATGTAAGCATGAAAAACCTATTCTAAATGCAAGCTAAATATGCGAAATATATGAGTATATCAACTCCCCCAAACTTGCCTTTTGCTTGCCCTCAAGCAAACAAAATTCAAGCTAGGAAGAGATGAAAACAAAAATGGGGGCTCAAATCCAATAGTGTTTTTCAAATGTTTCAATTCAAAGGTCCTTGTTCTCAGTTCTAGGATGCAGTACACAAGTATTTACTCAAAAGGACTTAGCCATAATCATCTCAAATCGAAATTCAAATCATGACTTGTTTATTCCAAGCAATCCAAGAATCAAAACTTTTAACATTCATTAAGAGCTCCAAACCGTGAATCACACTTGTGCCTTTTAAAACCGAATACATTTGGTAAGGGCTAAGGTTATGAGAATAAAATGATCTCATTCAAATGGGTACTCCAAGCAATGGTTTCTCTCAAAAATGTTTGAACTTATACATAATGCTAAAGGTAAAAGGCAATGCATGCATACATGACTAGACTCACATCTACCCAAGCATACTAACAATGATCCTAATCCCTCTCTCAATCATTTTTATACTTTCCAAGCTCACTCATCCTCTAGAAACTACCCAAATCAACAAGGCTATTCACGCCAAGCTTAAACCCACAAGAACTTCATCAAACACTTTCTTTAGGGAAATTTCTAAAACCTTGCTTAAGGCTAGTGGTATGGTCATAAATATTAGCTCTTTTTCTTTCTTTTGATAGCTTTCTAAAAATATTTCTTTTATGCATTTGGCCACTAGGACTCTTTTTTTTTTTTTTTTTTTTGCTTGAGCTTTTTCTTACAAATCAAGATTAACCACTAGAAATATGTATCCCTTTTTCATCTTTTTCCTTAACACCTTCTCATTCTCAAACCCGTGAACTCCAAATTCCTAATCAAGCTTAAAACTAGCTTTAATATGCAAAGCCAGTAACATTATGAGAGCCTAAACATGTCGCCCAAAACCTAACACTTTATGCCAAGTTCAAACAGAAAATAAGGCCTCACAATTTGAAATCACACACGAAATTTGGCTTGAAATAAGGCAAGGGTCAAGGTGAGGTATTCTATTTAGGCTTACAAAGAGTGGTGAAGTGAATAAAAAAAGCCTAAATATTTTTTTGTAATCCATGTATTCTTTTTTTAATTGCACAAGCATGATAATTAGATGTTCATGTTTAAGGTTCCGATTTTTAAGTAAGGATTCAAGTCATGCTTTTTTCAACTTTAAGCCAAGAAAATCGAATCAAATGGTCCAAGCATGGTTAGAACTTAATTTCAAAGTTGCACAAGGCATCAAAGAACTACTAACTAGGGCCTTGAACCAATACAAGAGCTTAAAACACTTTTTAAAGGAAATTTTTCATCATTGCCCCCTATGCATATGAGTGATGCAACTTATATGATAAAAATCTAGACTCAATCCTACAATATTTGACAATGCAAATGCAAGCTATATGAATTTTTTTTTCCGAAATTTTTAAGAGTTTTTATGATTTTTTTTTTTTGATTTTTCTATGCAACATTTTTCATGAATGCAAAAAGACTAAAAAAAAATAAAAAATAAGATCAAATAAAATATGCCAAAGCACAAACTTTCCTCCCCCAAACTTGAATGACACCGTCTCCGTGTTTAATCAAATTTAAGGGAAGAAACAAAACAAATAAAATAAAAATGCATGTTATGTACAAAGTTTGGCGTTTTTGGTACCTTGAAGCTAGAGATGGCCGAAGCTTGAGGTTTCTCCGGTCCTTCTGCTCTTTCTTGCTGTTTCATGGAGTACTCCCTTGTCCTTGCTCCTGGTTGTGCGGTCTTGGAGACTAGGACGTCCAGCCTGGAAATCGTCTGGTTCACGGATTTGTATCCCTCTGGTTGAATGTCTTGCTGCTGTCGTGTCTACTCGTTCACCTTCATCACTCAATGTCATCTCTGAAGAGTTTTTCCCTTGAAGGACCTTGACCTTCCTCACCAGCTTCTTGATCATCTTGCCTTGCCATTTGTTTACTTTGCGCTGAATCTTCACAACCGAGGCAAGAAATTTTTCGGTTTTGGTGCGCGGCTCAAAGTCTAACTTCGGGAGCTCAAAGCTTGAGGGCATTTCAGCGTCTGTGGGAGGAGATTCTGGAGATGATTGGGTCGGCTGGGGTGCTATTGCCATGCCTCCAAGAGGCGCAAAACACTCTTCTTCAGTAGGCAAGAACTCGATATTACCGACGCTATTAGCTAGAGTTTCCCCCGGGTTTGGTAAGATGAAGGTCTTCTTCTCATGTTCTTCATTGTAGAACAGGTATGCATGATAACCTGGAGCTGGAGTAGGTCCTATTGAATCCGTGTTGATCATGTAGGCTTGATCCATGTATGCATGTTCCGCGCATGGTGTGAACTCGCTAAGTGGTACTCCCGCTTGCACAAACAGTGGCGTGAGAAAGCCACCAATGAGTGCTGATGTTGCCTTTCACCTAATGGCCCAAGCTTTGTACCTGAGCAAGGACGAAGCCAGGATGCACCCATAGTTAACGTTATCTCCAAGATCGTCCTCCATTGGTTCATCACTCCTTTCGCTATCGCATAGAACATGTTTAACTGCTTGGAAAAGGAAGCACAGCTTGTTCTTTGTCACTGTTGCTGTCGTGGATCTCCCACTGAATGTGTTGGCTACCAGCTTGAGAGTGTATCTTAGCAAAGGGTTTCGCACCTTCTTGATTTTGGCGGTATTGGACTTGTAGTCTCCATTTCTAATCAAGTCCCATAACTTGCTTGTTGATTTGAATTGTGGGAACTCCACAAGGTCTGCTGCTGCATTGAGTCCATAGGCTTGACATAGCTCAGGGATAGAGAGACAGTAGGCTTGCTTGCGGATTTTGAATGTGATAAGACCTTCGGTTGGAGTTGGGACGTTGGGGTTTTCATACTCGCAATCCAAGGTGGAGAGGAAGTGAAGCGTGGCTTCGGGGTAGGTGGGACAGTCCATCCGTGAAAGACATGCAAGCCCCATGTTAGTGAGCAGCTCATCAAACCCTTCCAACAATCCTAGCCCTTGCAAGAACTCCCTACTTGCAAATTTTGTAGGCTCAAAACGCAACCTTTCTAGTCTCCTCCTTGTTTTCTTTTCTTCTTTGCTCCACTTAGCCGTTTATTCAGCTTCTTGCTGTGTCTCTTCTTGTGCAACCATAGCTCTACTTCTTTTCTTTGGTGCCATAGTACCTGAAATTCAAAACCTCAAAGAGAAAATTAGTAAAGAGCACGGCAAAGAGATGAACACAAGTTTAGGAGCTTTAGACGCTTAAAAAGATTTTTGCTCAAGGTTTTTATTTTTGGGAAAAGTTTTGGATTTATCAATAAATATTAGATGAAAAATCTCTTGAGATAAGAATGAATCAAGAAAATTTCCTAATATTTAGATATTTCTAAAAATAAAATCTTTTTCCTTAGCAAATTATGCGACCATACAACTTAAAAAGGATATTTTCAAAAATCAAAAATATGGCATGATAAAATTCGAATTACCTTTGAAAGTTGATGAAAATAAGAAGCTCTTCCTCTTTAGAAAACCATAAAAACTCACTCTCTCTTTCTGATTTGTAAAAATCGATTTTAATGTAAGGATAGGAGAGAGTGGATGTGTGGTTTTTATAAAGAAGGGAATGTTTGGACTCATGCAAGCAAGTGGGGTTTTAAATTTGGACAAAGCTCAATTATCAAGGTTCAGAGGAGCCTCTTTGACCAAATTCAAATTCAAATTCAAAAGTAGGAGGGAAGGAGAAAGAGGGGGAAATTTGAAAAACTCCCCTTGGCAGACGATCGAGTGGTTCAGTCGATCTACCACTCGATCTCTTGCTCAACTTACTCTGATCGAGTGATTGGGTCGATCTCTTGATCGATCTTGGCTCACGATCGAGTGGTTGGTCGATCTCTTGATCGATCTTGGCTCTCGATCGAGTGATATCACCCGATCTTACACTCGATCGTCTCCTCATGCCTTTCTTCTCTTTGACTTGTAGAACTTACGAACGTGTTTCTTGGCTCTTGTTTCCTTGCACCTACACACTTAAAGCAGAAAGCATAAAATTGAAACAAAATATATACAATGATAGTCATGGGATTGCCTCCTAAGTGCGCTTGTTTTAAGTCTCTAAGCTTGAATTTACTTGGTTAGGCTAGTGGGGGGTCTTGGAGAGGCAATGTGGTGCTCTCCTTACTCTAGTCACTCGCCATGTAGGGCTTGACTCTGTGCCCATTCACTGTGAAATGCTCCCCATTTTTCCCAACCAAAGTTATAGCTCCATATGGTAGTACCTCTCTTATCTCAAACGGCCCGGACCACCTAGACTTGAGCTTCCTGGGGAATAACTTCAATCTCGAGTTGTAAAGTAGAACCATGCTTCCCTCTTTGAGCTCCTTGTGCACCAGTTTCTTGTCATGAAAGGCTTTGGTCCTTTCCTTGTAAATCTTGGCGCTTTCATAAGCATCCATCCTTATCTCATAAATCTCTTGAAGTTGCACTAACCTCTTCTCTTGGGCGGTCTTGAGATTGTAATTGAGTTGCTTTACTGCCCAAAGAGCCTTGTGTTCTAATTCCACCGGAAGGCGACAAGATTTTTCATAGAGGAGGTTGAAAGGCATGGTTCCAATGGGAGTTTTGTATGCCGTTTTATACGCCCATAGAGCGTCATCTAGCTTGGTAGACCAATCTTTGTTAGTCACTCCCACGGTCTTCTCCAGTATAGACTTGATTTGTCTATTCGAAACCTCCACTTGGCCGCTTGTTTGAGGGTGATAGGGTGTGGCCACCTTGTGCTTAACACCATGTTTTCTCAAGAGGCTTTCCAAAATTTTGTTGATGAAGTGGCTGCCTCCATCGCTAATTACCACCTTAGGGACTCCAAATCATGGAAAGATGATCGTTTTGAAGAGTTTTACCACCATTTTTGAATCGTTTGTTGGTGAGGCCATGGCTTCCACCCATTTAGACACATAGTCTACTGCTACAAGAATGTACTTGTTGCCATATGATGATGGAAACGGGCCCATAAAATCGATCCCCCATACGTCGAAGATCTCTACTTCAAAGATTGGCGATTGTGGCATCTCGTTTCTTTTGGTGATGTTCCCGGTTCTTTGGCATGCTTCACATGACTTGATGAATTCATGTGCATCTTTGAAGAGTGTAGGCCACCAAAACCCAGCTTGGAGAACCTTTGTGGCAGTTTTGAAACTCGCAAAGTGTCCTCCATAGATCATACCGTGGCAATGTAGAAGTATGTCTCTAGCCTCCTCTTTTGTGACACATCTTCGGTACAAACTATCCACACACCTTTTGTATAGGTAAGGTTCATCCCAGAAGTAGTGTGAGACGTCTCTCATGAATTTCTTCTTGTGGTACCGGTCCAAATGAGTAGGCTCTTCTCCACAAGTTAAGAAATTGACAATATCGGCGTACCATGGGAGATCTTATTCTTTTAGGCTCAAAACTTCTTCAAGTTTGTCTTCTAGCTTTGCACATACAACGGTATTGATCATCATGAGCTGCTCTTCAGGGAGTGAGTCGTCTAAAGTTAGGATTTCTTCCACTCTCGTCCTTCAAAGATGATCCGCAACGCCATTCTCTATACCCTTCTTGTCTTTGATCTCCATGTCAAACTCTTGCAAGAGAAGGATCCATCTCAAGAGTCTAGGATTGGTGTCTTTCTTGGAGTATATGTACCTCAAGGCAGCATGGTCAGTATACACAATGACATTAGAACCCACCAAGTAAGATCTAAACTTCTCAAAAGCAAAGACCACAGCTAGAAGCTCTTTTTCGGTGGTAGCATATTTGACTTGTGCATCATCCAAAGTGCGGCTTGCATAGTAGATTACATGCAACTTTTTGTCCTTCCTCTGACCCAAGACAGCACCCACAGAATAGTCGCTTGCATCACACATAATTTCAAAGGTCAACTCCCAATCCGGAGCTTTAACTATAGGTGCGCTGACAAGTGCTTCCTTGATGGTCTTAAAGGCTTGAAGGCATTCTCCATTAAAGCTGAACTCAGTTTCTTTGCACAGTAGCCTTGTAAGAGGACGTGCTATCTTGGAGAAGTCTTTAATAAACCTTCTGTAGAAACCAGCATGCCCCAAGAAGCTCCTTATCCCTTTAACATTCACCGAAGGCACTAGGTTCACCATGACCTCGATTTTTGCTCTATCAAC
The DNA here is from genome assembly GCA_020283515.1 of Alliaria petiolata. Lineage (NCBI taxonomy): Eukaryota > Viridiplantae > Streptophyta > Magnoliopsida > Brassicales > Brassicaceae > Alliaria > Alliaria petiolata. Next base: position 142,004,449 of record JAHZTW010000001.1, on the reverse strand, counting down.
TTCAATGCCTTTCTCTGAAATCTTGTGGCCAAGAACTATCCCTTCTATGACCATAAAGTGGCATTTCTCCCAGTTGAGCACGAGATTGATCTCCTCACACCTCACCCTGCACAAATTAGACAAGCAAATACCAAAGGAAGAGCCATACACAGAAAAATCATCCATGAATACCTTAACCATTTCCTACATCAAGTCAAAAAATATGGACATCATGCATCTTTGAAATGTGGTTGGAGCATTACAAAGCCCAAAAGGCATTCTCCTATATGCAAAAGTTCCATATGGACAAGTGAAAGTGGTTTTTTCTTGATCATTTGGGTGAATTGGGATTTGAAAGAAACCACTATAGGCATCTAGAATACAGTAGTACGGGTGATTGGCTAGTCTTTCTAGCATTTGGTCAATGAAAGGGAGAGGGAAGTGATCTTTTCTTGTGGCCAAGTTGAGTTTTCTATAGTCAATATACATTCTATGACCAGTTATGATCCTAGAAGGTATTAACTCATCTTTCTCATTTTTTATAACTGTGATTCCTTCTTTCTTTGGTACCACATGGTGTTTGTTTTGGACCATCGAGACAAATCCTGGTTTGATCTCAAAGTAGTTGTTCTGCACCGGTGGTGGTGTGATGCCAAAGCGATTGGTGTGCGTGTTTGGTGCATCACCGGCGCCAATGATGCGTGGTGCCCTTTGAGGGTGGTAAGCCTGTCCATTGCCTCGTTCAGCAGCAGCGTGTTGAGGTGGATCCTCCACCTGGTCGTGGTCAGCCATGACCTCTTGATGGTACTCCTCGATATCTAGTAGGAGTCTTTCCCTCCTATGTCTTGCGCTTCCAAGTTGGTGGATGTTGTCCAGTGGTGGTAGTAGGTTGTTGTCACCTCGAGACTTCAGGTTCATATACCTGAAAACACAAGTATACGAATATGAATTAGTAACTAAATAGAAAAGAAAACTTAGTCTTTACTAAGCTCCAAATCTTAACAAATTCACTTAAAAACCCGAATTTGGCAACGGCGCCATTTGATAACTAGCTTTTTAGCAGGTTAAACAAAACCTAAAGCTTGTCTATGTCATTGTAATACTTCAGGTCATCAATCCAAACAAGGGTGTGAAAGGTATTAAGAATACAAGAGCTTGAAATAAAGTTAAGCAGATTCATGTTAAATGGGGAAAAATTCTCTAAAAACTACTTGCAACTATAAAACAAAGATGAAAACTATTTTAAAATCCCTACTGAAGGGTTATACAACTAATAGAA
>JAHZTW010000001.1:141953178-142002586 GCA_020283515.1 Alliaria petiolata | reverse complement strand
GCAGTGCACACGCGGGGATTGGAGCGAACTTGATGCCCCGAAACTCGAGCTCAAACCTCTTCCAGAAGGACTAAGGTACGCTTTCCTAGGTCCTAACTCATCTTACCCGGTCATCGTCAATAAAAACTTAAATGAAATAGAATTATCCTCCCTTTTATGTGAATTGAGAAAGTTTAGGAGAGCAATTGGTTATTCCTTGGATGACATCAAGGGCATATCCCCTTCTCTCTGCACACATAGGATGCATCTAGAAGATGAATCTATGACTTCTGTAGAACATCAAAGGAGGCTAAACCCTAACTTGAAAGAAATTGTAAAGAAAGAGATTCTTAAACTTCTAGATGCGGGTGTTATCTATCCAATTTCGGATAGCACTTGGGTTTCACTTGTCCATTCTGTGCCAAAAAAGGGAGGAATCACCGTAGTTAAGAATGAGAAAGACGAGTTAATATCCACAAGAACCATAACAGGCCATGGAATGTGTATTGATTATAGAAAGTTGAATTTGGCCACAAGAAAAGATCACTTCCCCCTCCCTTTCATAGACCAAATGCTCGAAAGGCTAGCTAACCATCCATACTACTGTTTTCTGGATGGCTATCGTGGCTTCTTCCAGATACCGATACACCCGAACGACCAAGAGAAAACCACATTCACATGCCCGTATGGTACCTTTGCATATCGAAGGATGCCATTTGGGTTATGTAATGCACCAGCGACCTTCCAAAGATGTATGATGTCAATTTTCTCTGGCCTAATAGAGGAGATGGTAGAGGTATTTATGGACGATTGTTCTGTGTATGGTTGCTCTTTTGGTGTTTTTTTGTCGAATTTGTGCAGGGTTCTCAAGCGTTGTGAAGAGACAAAATTAGTACTGAATTAGGAGAAATGCCATTTCATGGTCAGAGAAGGAATAATGCTTAGTCACAAGATATCGAAGAGGGGTATCGAGGTCGATAAGCCCAAGATAGAGGTCATGTTCCATTTGAAGCCACCTACCACAGTGAAAGAAATTCGTAGCTTCCTTGGGCATGCAGGCTTCTATAGGAGGTTCATCCGTGATTTCTCCAAGATAGCTAGACCACTCACTAGGCTCTTATGCAAGGAAGCCGAGTTTATCTTCGACGAGGATTGCCTTCAAGCGTTCACCACGATCAAGGACGCTCTTGTGAGTGCTCCCATAGTCCAAGCCCCTGATTGGGATCTACCATTCGAGATAATGTGTGACGCAATCGATTATGTCGTGGGGGCTGTTCTCGGACAAAGAAAGGAAAAGAAGTTACACGTGATCTACTATGCAAGCCGGACGCTAGACGATACCCAAGTGAAGTACGCCACGACCGAGAAAGAGCTATTGGTAGTCGTGTTTGCCTTTGAGAAATTCAGAAGCTACTTAGTGGGATCAAAAGTGATCGTTTATACGGACCATGCTGCACTAAGGTATATCTATGCGAAAAAAGACACCAAGCCGAGGCTGCTAAGGTGGATTCTCTTACTACAAGAGTTTGACATGGAGATCCTGGACAAAAAGGAAATAGAGAACGGTGTAGCTGATCACTTATCCCAGATGAGGATAGAAGATTTGATTCCCATCAATGACGCTCTACCAGAAGAAAATCTCATGATGGCAGATGTCCTTGGAGGAATGTACCAAGTAAATAAGAGTTTGGAAACTGTAGCGAGCATGGAAGAAAACGAAATTCCTTGGTATGCAGAATACAACAACTACTTGGTGAGTGGGGACATCCCAAATAACCTTGATGCCTACCGGAGGAAGAAATTCTTCAAGGACATTAACTATTTCTTCTACGACGAGCCGTATCTCTTCAAGAGAGGGTTAGATGGGATCTACAGAAGATGTGTGTCCAAAGGAGAAGCGAAAGGGATCCTAATCCATTGCCACGGTTCAGCCTACGGTGGCCACTTTGCCACGTTCAAAACCGCAACAAATATCTTACACGCACGATTCTGGTGGCCAAGTTTATTCAAAGACACTCACGAGTATGTCTCCTCTTGTGAAGCGTGCCAAAGAAAGGGGAACATTAGCAAGCGGGACGAGATGCCACATAACCCGATATTGGAAGTCGATATCTTTGACATTTGGGGAATTGACTTCATGGGACCATTTCCCTCCTCTTATGGCAACAAGTACATACTAGTTGCTGTTGATTATGTCTTGAATTGGGTCGAAGCCGTTGCTAGCCCCACCAACGATGCGAAAGTAGTACTAAAGCTATTCAAGTCAACTATCTTACTGATAGTAGGATTTTTCCACTTTTAATTAATCTCTACTACTCATGTCATTGTAGTATTTGAGATGTCAATCCATAGGGGTTAAGATTAACAACACTAAGAATACATGAAACTATTTAAGCTAAGCCAAATCAAATAAGTGGAGGGTTTTTATCTAACAACCTAAGTGAAATAAAAAGCAAACAAAGCTAATAACTCAAGAAACCAAAACAAGAAACTAAAGCAAGGCAAGGAACTAAGCAAAACTACTAATCAAGATAAACAAAGAGTAAAATCGAATCCAAGGATGAGGTTATGGACTTTGGGTGATCCTAGAGCTAACTTATGATGTTCAAACAATCACATAAATGCTAATCCTTAGGTTTATAACTCTAAATAAGACTAATCCACTCTCATGACACTAATCCCTTTGCTAATTACCTAATCAAGAGCTAATCATCATTAGTGAAAAGATAATCAACAAGCATAAAGATTTGGTTCTAATCTACCAATAAACACCTTAGACATCAACTTTCATAGGCTAAGCATGTAAATCTCTTGATTTAGTTGGTTGGGGCATTTCATCAAACACCTTGTGGGTGGGAAATGCCCTTTGGTCTAAATCACTTTTCTCAAAGCTAATCTAGCATGAAGATCACTAAACAAGAAAGGATTTAAAGAATCTAAGTCCTAAACATCATAGATCAACCCTAATCTCACCCTAATCTACCTCATCCCTAGATCCTAAAAAGACTACTCACTAATCATATATAAACCAACAAATCTCATGAAAGAAATGTTAGTAAACATGATTAGATGAGTAGGGAAAGAAAGATTAGAAGAAATAAGAAACAAATTGCATTAAACTTAAAAGAAATCTCAAAATCTCCTCAAAACCACAAAGGAGCGTTTTTCTGTTCAAAAACAAGAGAAGATCCATAAAAATTAGGTTTTTAAGTATTTATAGGGAAGGAGGTCAAACCGGGTCAACCTTGAATAAACCGGGTTTTGACCCGGGTAGCAGTCTTACGGAAATCGCCATATCTCCCTAACCACAGCTCGTAATGAGATGAAACCACTTCCAGATGAAAGATGATTCAATTACCTACAACTTTGATGAAGAGCACGAAGACTGAATCGGAACGGAAAGTCTTCGTTTCATCCGATTTGTACCCGGAAAAACATCTGTGTTCGGATCGACCAGGCTCGTCAATCCAACTGGTCGATCCGAACCTCTGGTTATCTGGATCGACCACCTTCGTCGATCCATCTCGTCGATCTGTGCTCCTGGAAAAATGGATCGACGTCCTTCATTTATCTGTTTCGTCGATCCATGCTCCTGGAGGTTTGGTTCGACGAGCTCGTCGATCTAACTCGTCGATTCAAATTAAAATCGATGTAACTTTCTAACTAGGAGTCCAAATGACTTGATTCCAACGGCACTAGAAAGCTCATTGGGTCCTCTTCAACTCTTAAGAAGGCACCAGAGTCTGAATCTAAGTGCAAGGCCTTCGCCGGACAGATACATTTTGCGCCTCTAAATGCTCAATATGCTTCTTCAAGACTTTTGCTTCTAATTTGGCTGCTTCTCTTCCTCCTCTTGATGATTTCTTGCCCTTCCTTTGCTATGCCATCCTTCTCCAACTCCATTCATGCCTCCATAGCATCCAAATCACCTGATCAAGACTCAAAATGCACAAAAATATGCAAAGACTATGCAAATACACCCTAGAACTCTAAATGATCAAAATGCAACACAATGATGCTTAATTGGACTCCTAAATGATGAGAAACTTACACTAAATGGATGTTAAAATGATGCAAAATATAGACATATCACTTACCAATGTATGGGATCCCAAGAGTGGTGATAAGTAACGGTGGTAGTCATTTTATCAACAACCTGTTCGAAAACCTCCTGAAGAAACATGGGGTCAAGCATAAGGTAGCTACACCGTACCATCCAAAGACAAACAGGCAAGTCGAGATATCCAATCGCGAGATCAAGGCGATATTGGAAAAGACGGTCGGAGCTACGAGAAAGGACTGGTCAGCAAAGTTAGACGACGCTCTATTGGCATACATAACTGCTTTCAAAACACCCATTGGAAGGTCTCCTTACGCCCTCATATATGGCAAGGCATGTCACTTACCCGTGGAACTCGAGTACAAGGCTCTATGGGCCATCAAGCTCTTGAATTTTGTCATCAAGACAGCTCAAGAGAAGAGGCTGATAAACCTACACGAGCTGGAAGAAATCCGTTTGGAAGCATTCGAAAGCTCGCGGATCTACAAGGAGAAAAAAAAAGTTCTCCACGACAAGAAAATCAAACCAAAAGAGTTCGCACCAGGGAATCAAGTGCTGCTATACAACTCAAGACTGAGACTGTTCCCTGGGAAGTTGAAATCGCGATGGTCCGGACCATACACCATCAAGGAAGTATTGCCATATGGAGCTGTGACACTGGTTGGAAAGGAAGGAGCGGATTACACAGTGAACGGACACATACTGAAGCCGTATTTGGGAAATGAGAAATACCAAGTTTTGGAAGCGACCGTGGTTCGTCTCCAAGAATCCAGCAAAGCATAAACGACCTGGAAAAGTCAAGCTATAAGACTCTAAACAAGCGCTCTTGGGAGGCACCCCAAGCTTATCCTTTGACCTTATTTGTTATTTTTTTTTTCTCTCCTTACTTTATATTCTCAAGAATAATTATGAGTGGATCGATGATTTAGATATGAGGACGTGGGATATCGGGGAACCGTAACGGGAAGAAAACTGGAAGATTTGTTCGTTACGGGCGTGAAACCCATGTACAGTCTAGGGTGCAAGACACACCCTCAGATATCGGGTCGGGATTACGGTCTAAAGTCGTTATAGAAACATAACCTGGCTGGGACAAACAGGTTCACCCCGTAATGATCACCCAGATACAGTCGCGCCCGTTTGCAAATTACTGAACCACACTATACCGGACTCCTCCAACGGTCACAGCCCGACATAACCACGGGTAACACTTTCAAACCATTGTACATAACCATTTTTCTTCATTCTCGCTCTTGGATTGAAATTTTGCATTTTCCTAGGACAGTACTCTTCCTCTCTTCTATCACACAGGGACTATGTGATTTAAGTTTGGGGGAGTATGTAGTACATGCACTCACATAGATTAGACATCATGCATTCATCAAATTTGCATAGAAAAACACAAAAAAATTGAAATTTTTTGAAAATTTATCCCACAAAAAGATTCATGTAGTTGCATTTCCATATTAGGATTGAGTCTAGATGCATTCATTTAGGATTCATAAGCATTCACATAGGGTGTTAAGTATGATGAATCCTTGTAAATAGCCATTTTTAAGTCATGAATTCAATGCCTTAGTTCTTGTTTGTTTGATGCATTTGGAATTAGACTGAGCTTAAGGCAGCACCACATTTGGAATTTGTCTTGTGAAATTCGGTTTTAGCTTGATGCATTGCGATTTGAACCATTTCTCTAATGAACTTGAACCGTTAAAATGAAAATTTAATTATCTTGTTCAAATTTGTCGATCAACTCATAGATTTCACTTGGACTCTCTTTCCTTTTGACCATTCTTCTGCTAGTCCAAGTACCAGACCACACCCAAAACCTAAACCGTCGTTTTAAGCCATAAACACTTTTGTGAGAGCATGTGAGGCCTTTGCACAATTTTCGAATCTTCTTAGGCAAAAAGTGTTGGGTTTAGATCGACAATGTTAGATTTCCATGTAGACGTTGGCTCACATCTCGAGTTAACACTAGGTTAAGAGGTATAGATACTGAAACGGCTTGATACCGAAATTTGAGGGTGATATTACTAGGTAGACTAGGAAAAAGGGGGGTGTATTCCGATTGATCATGCATTAACAAAAGGGAAAGGAGAAAACCACTGAGTCAGACGGGGACACGAATAAAGAGATGGCGGCAACAAATGAGGCTCGAAACCAAAAGAAGAAAAAGGCGATTCCAAGAGAAAGCAAAAGAAGGCCAATCAACAAAGTCTAAATCCGGCCAACAACAACAAAGGTGAAACGCAAGGAACGCAACAAAGGAGCCAGAAAGCTGAAACCGATCTCCAACAAAGAAGAAGTCCCCTGAAGATGACCAGGAAATGTAATATCGAGGAGTAATATCGGGTATAAGGCGAAATGCCAAAACAAAGGGTAGCTAAGGAGGGAGCAGTTTAGATACAAAAGTCACGGTTTGAAAAAGAAAAACAGAAAACAAAAAGTAGAAAGCGTGATGAAGAGATAAGAGTGAGGGAGTAGGTATTTATACACAAAAAGGGAAAAACATAAACGTTGGGACCACTTTCCCGAAATGGTACTATTTTGGATTTTAGCGTTTCGGGCTCAAGTCGTTGTGAGCAAGCCGAAACGCTATCTCTTCTTGGTTCTTGGGCAGTCTCCATATCGGGGAGTGATTTCGGGATCACGTCGTGAAGGCTTGCCTTCCTTGGTACTTGAATCGGGTACTTCCCGTTGCCTTTCTCCGATATCCGTCTTTAGGGCATCCTCTTGCTGGATCTTCACACCAAGGTGCTCCTTTCGGGACTAAGTCAATGCTACTCGTCTAAATCGGCCTCGTGGTCGTGATCCATGCTCGTTATTACCGGCTCGTTCTCCATTTGTGACCTCCCTCCTTGGTCTTTTCTTCGGATCATCCTGAGCACCTGAGAACACACTCCAAACATGCAAGACTATGCAGAAACCTAACCTATTGCATCTAATCCTAACATGGGTGAAAATGTGATGCAAGCAAAGATAAAAGTGCAAGAATGAAATCCTAACTAGCATGAAATATGTGTCAAAATCATGCAATTTACAGAGATATCAACACCCCCAAACTTGCCTTTTTGCTTGTCCTCAAGTAAAAGCCAACCGGAGGGGTGAGGTTTTAAAAGAAAAGGTGTAAGTTTGAATCCAAAATGCCAATTAAAAGAAATCAACTCAATGTCTAAGTTCAGGTTTCTGGGATGCAAGTCGAATTCTACCTATCCAAAAAGCCTTAGCCACATTCATCACAAAATCAAGTAAAATCAATCCCAACTTAGATGCAAATTCAAATTCCCAAATCCCCTTCACATTCATTAAGAAATTTAAAACATGGATCTCATTCATACCTGTCAATCAACTCACTTGGTTCAGGGTAAGGTAACGAGCTAAATATGAACTCGTGGCGCGATCGGGTTAAGTGTTTAGATGGGATCACTCATGAAAGGAACCTTCTTAATGCAAAATGCTAAGGGTAAAAACCAATGGATGCATACAAGGCTAGATTCCCATCTACCAAGAACATCTATTTCGTTTCCTACCCTAATCTAAACTGCTCTCTCCTAAGCTACCCTTTGTCATGGCGTTTCTCCTTATACCCGATATCACTTCTCGATATTACCTTTCCTGGTCATCTTCGGGGAACTTCTTCTTTGTTGGAGATCGGTTTCGGCTCTCTGGCTCCTTTGTTGCGTTCCTTGTGTTTCACCTTTGGTGTTGTTGGCCGGATTTAGACTTTGTTGATTGACCTTCTTTTGCTTTCTCTTGGAATCGCCCTTTTTCTTCTTTTGGTTTTGAGCCTCATTTGTTGCCGCCATCTCTTTTATTCGTGTCCCCATTTGACTCAGTGGTTTTCTTCTTTTCCCTTTTTGTCAATGCATGATCAATCGGAATACACCCCCCTTTTTCCTAGTCTACCCAGCAATATCAGCCTCCGATTTCGGTATCAAGCCGTTTCAGTATCAATACCACTTAACCTAGTGTTGACTCGAGATGTGAGCCAACGTCTACATGGAAATCCAACCTTGTCGATCTAAACCCAACACTTTTTGCCTAAGAAGATTCGAAAAATAGTGCAAAGGCCTCACATGCTCTCACAAAAGTGTGTATGGCTTAAAACAAAGATTCGGGCTTAAGGTATGGTCTGGTACTTGGACTAGCAGAAGAGTGGTTAAAAAGGGAAAGAGAATCCAAGTGAAATCTATGAGTTGAATGACAAATGTGAACAAGATATTTAAATTTTCATTTTAACGGTTCAAGTACAATAGGGAATTGGTTCAAATCTCAATGCATCAAGCTAAAACCGAATTTCTCAAGACAAATTTCAAATGTGGTGCTGCCTTAAGTTCAGTCTAATTCCAAATGCATCAAACAAACAAGAACTAAGGCATTGAATTCATGACTTAAAAATGGCTATTTACAAGGATTCATCATACCTAACACCCTATGCGAATGCTTATGAATCCTAAATGAATGCATCTAGACTCAATCCCAACATGGAAATGCAACTATCTGAATTCTTTTTGTGGGATAAATTTTCCAAATTTTTCAATTTTTTTTTGTGATTTTCTATGCAAATTTTATGAATGCATGATTTTTATTCTAATCAAATGCATGTACTACATACTCCCCCAAACTTAAATCACACAGTCCCTGTGTGATAAAATAGAGGAAGAATATGGTCCTATGATAATGCAAAAATTCGAGCATAATTTACAATGGTTTGAAAGTGTTACCCCTGGTTATGTCGGGCTGTGACCGTTGGAGGAGTCCGGTATCGTGTGGTTCAGTAATTTGCAGACGGGTGCGACTGCATCTGGTTTGATCGTTACGGGGTGAACCCGTTTTTTCCAGCCAGGTTATATTTGTATAACAGTCTTAGACCGTAATCTCGACCTGATATTTGAGTGTGTGTCTTTCACACTGGCTGGTACATGGGTCTCACGGCCGTAACGAACAATTCTTCCAGTTTTATTCCCTTTACGGCTCCCCGATATCCCACGTCCTGATGTCTAAATCACCGATCTCCTCATAACTATTCTTGAGAATGTAAAGTAAAGAGAGAAAATAACAAAATAAATTAAAAGGATAAGCTTGGGGTGCCTCCCAAGAGCGCTTGTTTAGAGTCTCATAGCTTGACTTTTCCAGATCGTTTAAGCTTTGCTGGGGTCTTGGAGATAAACCACGGTCTTTTCCAGAACTTGGTATTTCTCATTTCCTAAATATGGCTTCAGTCTGTGTTCGTTCACTGTGTAATCCTCTCCGTCCTTCCCGAACAGTGTCACAGCTCCATATGGCAATACTTCCTTGATGGTGTATGGTCCAGACCATCGTGATTTCAACTTCCCGGGGAACAGTCTCAGTCTTGAGTTGTATCTCGACTTGCCCGTTTGTCTGTGGATGGTACGGTGTAGCTACCTTATGCTTGACTCCATGCTTCTTTAGGAAATTTTCGAACATCTTGTTGATAAAATGACTACCACCGTCACTTATTACCACTCTTGGGATCCCATACCTTGGAAAGATAGTTGACTTGAGTAGCTTTAGTACTACCTTTGCATCGTTGGTGGGGCTAGCTACGGCTTCGACCCATTTCGAGACATAATCAACAGCAACTAGTATGTACTTGCTGACAAAAGAGGAAAGAAATGGTCCCATGAAGTCAATTCCCCATACGTCAAAAGTATCGACTTCCAATATCGGGTTATGTGGCATCTCGTCCCGTTTGCCAATGTTCCCCTTTCTTTGGCACGCTTCGCAGGAGGAGACATACTCGTGAGTGTCTTTGAATAAACTTGGCCACCAGAATCCTGCGTGCAAGATTTTTGTTGCGGTTTTGAACGTGGCAAAGTGGCTACCGTAGGCTGAGCCGTGGCAATGGAATATGATCCCTTTCGCTTCTCCTTTCGACACACATCTTCTGTAGATCCCATCTATCCCTCTCTTGAAGAGATACGGCTCGTCGTAGAAAAAGTAGTTAATGTCCTTGAAGAATTCCTTCCTCCGGTAAGCATCGAGGTCATTTGGGATGTCTCCACTCACCAAGTAGTTGATGTAGTCTGCATACCAAGGAATGTCGTTTTCTTCCATGCTGGCTACAGTTTCCAAACTCTTATTCACTCGGTACATTCCTCCTAGGACATCTGCCATCATGAGCTGTTCTTCTGGTAGAGCGTCATTGATGGGAATCAAATCTTCTATCCTCATCCGGGATAAGTGATCAGCTACACCGTTCTCTATCCCCTTTTTGTCCAGGATCTCCATGTCAAACTCTTGTAGCAAGAGGATCCACCTTAGCAGTCTAGGCTTGGTGTCTTTTTTCGCATAGATATACCTTAGTGCAGCATGGTCCGTGTAAACGATCACTTTTGATCCCACTAAGTAGCTTCTGAATTTCTCAAAGGCAAACACGACTGCCACTTTCTCGGTCGTGGCGTACTTCACTTGGGTATCGTCTAGCGTCCGGCTTGCATAGTAGATCATGTGTAACTTCTTATCTTTTCTTTGGCCGAGAACAGCTCCTACGGCATAATCGCTTGCATACCACATGATCTCGAATGGTAGATCCCAATCAGGGGCTTGGACTATGAGAGCACTCAAAAGAGAGTCCTTGATCGTGGTGAACGCTTGAAGGCAATCCTCGTCGAAGACAAACTCGTCTTCCTTGCATAAGAGCCTAGTGAGTGGTCTAGCTATCTTGGAAAAATCACGGATGAACCCATTATAGAAGCCTGCATGCCCGAGGAAGCTACAAATTTCTTTCACTGTGGTAGGTGGTTTTAAATGCACCATCACTTTTATCTTGGCCTTATCTACCTCGATACCCCTCTCCGATATCTTGTGACCAAGCACTATTCCTTCTCTGACCATGAAATGACACTTCTCCCAATTTAGTACCAAGTTTGTCTCTTCACAACGCTTGAGAACCCTGCACAAATTCGGCAAACAAACACCAAAAGAGCGACCATACACAGAAAAATCGTCCATAAACACTTCTACCATTTCCTCTATTAGGTCAGAGAAAATTGACATCATACATCTTTGGAAGGTCGCTGGTGCATTACATAACCCAAATGGCATCCTTCGATATGCAAAGGTACCATATGGGCATGTGAATGTGGTTTTCTCTAGATCGTTTGGGTGTATCGGTATCTGGAAGAAGCCGCTATAGCCATCCAGAAAACAGTAGTATGGATGGTTAGCTAGCCTTTCCAGCATTTGGTTTGAGCTCGAGTTTTGGAGCGTCTAGTTCGTTCCAATCTCCTCTTATGCCTTGACCTTCCGAGCTTGTTGTACCGGCTTGATCTCGATATGTCCCTTCTTTTGTTTTCCAGGCGATTTTGTGCCTCCCATGCTCCAGGTCCTCTGGATATCCATCATCTTCCATGGCTTTCCTCGCATCTTGATGCATAAAATAGACCTCGCTTTCCTGTTCCACATGCCCGTGATGCCTCTCCTCTTTTGTCAAAGCGACAAGCAACAGATCTTTTAAAGAAACTCTTCAAAGAGTTCATCGTTCAGCTTATCCATTGCGTCCACCCAGAATATCTTTCCTCCTATGGTGGGTTTCTTCATCACTTCTTTTATGTCGAACTTGAGGATGATATCCTTTCCAAGATTCAGCTTAATCTTTCCTTTCTTTACATCAATCACGAAGCCTGTCGTGGCTACAAAAGGTCTCCCAAGAATAAGAGGGTCTCGCGGTTCTTCGTCCATTTCGAGCACCACAAAATCGGTTGCCACCTCGATATCGCCAATCCGGATGGGAATATCTTCGAGTAGTCCCTTAGGCAACCTTACAGATCGGTCTGCCAATATTAGAGATATTCTGTTCGGCTTGTATGACGCGAAACCCAGTCGTTTAGCTATTGACAGTGGCATGGGGCTCACACTTGCCCCTAGATCGCAAAGGCAATTGTTGAATGTGAGTGGACCAATTGAACATGGGAGAGTGAAGCTTCCCGGATCGTCTAGCTTGTTCGGCACTACTTTATTCTGGATAATGGCGCTACACTCTTCTCTCATTACCATCATGCCTTGGAGTTCTTTCGTTCTTGCTAAGATTGCATCTTTTATGAATTTTTGATACAGTGGTACCAACGCCAAAGCGTCCATGAGCGACATGGTGAGTTCCACTTTCTTCAGATGCTCTGCAAACTGAGCTCTGTATTTCTCGAGGAGTTCTGTAGCATCCGCGACCAAAAATCCTAAGTATGGTCGGGCGGGTCATGGGATGACCGTTGTATTTATGTCCTGGTATAGTGGAGGTTCGTCTGTTTCTGTAAATATATGTGTTGTACAGTGGTACGTCTGTGGTACGTCCGTGGTACGTCTGTGGTACGTATGTGGTATGTCTGTGGTACCGTCCGTGGTACGTCTGTGGTACGTCTGTGGTACGTCTGTGGTATGTCCGTGGTACCGTCCGTGGTACGTCCATGAGGTTAAGTACCATACTGTGGCTGGACCGAATATATTTCTGTGGAATTTTGGCTAAGTGTCGAAAGACAAAGGTATTAGGCCGGGGGCCGTGAGTTTTCTCGAGAGAATGTGGTTTTTCTCGAGAGAAAAAGGTTTTCTCCCGTGTTTGGTCGAGCGGTTTAAGTCTGGCCGAGAGAAAAAGGAAAGTTTGTTGGTTTGGTCGAGAGAAAGTGAAACCGCGTGGGTTAAACCGAGGAAGGGCTGTCGAGCTAGGGTTTCTCGGTCTATATAAGAGTTTTCTCTCGTGGCCGAGTGACTTTTCTCGAGAGAAAACCTAGAGGCTATATTTTTTTCCCCGAGAGAAAAGTGTAGCCGTCGAGAGATTTCGAGAGCCGTCGAGTTCTTGGGATTTCTGTCCGAGAGAAACGAACGGGAACGGTCGATTTGCCGAGGGAAGTGCATTCGGCCGAGGGATTTCTCGATCGGATCACGAAGCATCCGAGGGATAATCAAGGTAATCCGTTTTCTCCGAGAGAATTCTGTTCTGGTGCGATTTCACCGTGAGTTTTCTGTTCTGGGTTGTTTTCACCGAGAGATAATCGAGTTATCTGTTTGTAGGCAAGTTTTTGCCTAAGTTATCCGAGAGATATCCGAGGATTTTCTGCTTAGCCGAGAGATAGCCGGGAATACTTAGAACCGTCTGAGAGAATTCGGTGAGTGTTCGGCTAACTCTTTTCTGGTTGAGTTTCTGTCGAGTAACCTTCGACTAATTTGATTATTTTGGCCTGTTTCCGAGGGAATACATAAGATTTTTCGAGGAAAAGTGAGCGGTTTGAAAGATAGCCGAGAGGAGATTGGATCTCGCGGGTTTAGCCGTAGCGATAGCCGAGAGAATGCAAGTGCGTCCGACTATCTCCTTTTCTGACCGGGAAATCACCGAGTTTCTTCCGACTGAAACGGTTGCCTTTGTGTCTAAGGTGAGTGCGTGACTGTAGCTGACCTGGAACCGTAGGATTGCTAAGTTATCTGGTTTTCATTGATTGCTTGTGTAAGTTAGTGTATGCTTAGCAAGGTCAATGTGTTTCTGTGATTGGTATTGGTTACCTTGGTTTATACGTGGTGTCTAATTAGCTGTGTGAATGTCCGGATCGTGTTGCTAGCTCAAGGGGATGTGTGATTCTCGCTTGAGTAGAACCGAGTTCGTGAGGAAATTCACAAGTAGTTGAGATGATCATAGAACCGTGATTTTGTTTTCTGTGCTTGCTTGCTAAGTGTTAATGCGAATTATATAACTGTTGCTTGATTGCTTTTTCTGGTATTGGCTGGTGGTACGGGATGACCGTACTCACTAAGCATTTGTGATAATGCTTATGCCTCTCTTATGTGTTGAGTGTGCAGGTAAAGATGTTATCCTGGACGTTTAGTCTTGAAGGCGGACTTGAAGGCAGTGAAGAAAGAAGTGGATTAGGACTGGGTTTTGGGGGTTTATTTATCATAAGTTTTCTGGATATTTGACTTTGCATTTCTGTTATGACTTAGAACGAATTTGGCTAAGTTAGTTTTCTGTTTTATGAACCTTTGTTATATCTGGATTGGAATTATTATGCAATAAGAATGGGCTTTTTATGAATCGAATGCGTTGTTTAAGTTTAAGAAAAATCTGAAAAATATGCTAAGTCTGGAATCTGGTTAGAGTTAGACTCGGGACGGCCGGCCTGGTTAGGATTACCGGGTTGGGTCGCCACAGTTGGTATCAGAGCATGGTCGATTCTAGGATAGTTCATTTGCATAGTTGGGGTTAGAAATATCCACCTTTCACTGCCGAGTCTCGCGGTCTGTTGTTCTCTGTGGAGTTTGGAACTCTTGTCTGGTGTTAGCTTTGGGCTAACATGTTCTGTGCGACTTGCAGATGGCTCCGAGAAGGACTAGGGCTGCAAGGTTGAATGGTGCTGTGAACTCGGGGAGTTCGGGAACTGAGGATGCGGTTGGAAACCAGCATGAGTTTGAGGCTGCTGCGGCGGCCGAGGCTGCGGCTGCTGCGAATGTGGCTGCGGCTGGAACTGGGAACGTGGCTGGGAATGCTGCGGGTGCTGTTCCAGACAGGCTGGAGGCTGTGCTGGGATTGCTAGCTCAAGTGTTGGAGCGTTTACCGGTGGTTGCGCCTGTACCGGGAGTGGTACCGGCCGTGGCACCACAAGTGGTTGCGCCTGTACCGGGAGTGGTACCGGCCGTGGCACCACAAGTGGTGGATCCAAACGTTGGGAACGTGGCTATGGAGGAAGCGGATCAGGTCGTGGCGATCCCGTCTTACCTCAAGGTTCTGGATCATATGGCGAGGTTGGGAACCAAGTTCTTTGCTGGAGGAACTGCGCCGATTGAGGCTGATGAGTGGAGGATGAGGCTTGAGAGGAACTTCGAGTCTATCCGATGTCCCGAGGAGTACAAACGGGACATAGCTGTGCATTACCTGGAGGGTACTGCGCATACCTGGTGGAAAGGGACCACGGGACGTTTGGTGAGTCCGAACTGTTCGTATGAGACGTTTTCTGCGATGTTCCAAAGTAAGTACTTCCCGCAAGAAGCTTACAATCAGCTGGAGGCTGAGTTTCTGTATCTGCGCCAAGGGACCAAGACGGTTCGGCAGTATGAGACTGAGTTCAACCTGTTACGCAAGTATGTGGGACGTGACCATGATACTGAAGAGAAGCTGATCCGAAGGTTCATGAGCGGACTAAGGGTCGAGCTGCGTAATGGTTGTCTGGTGCGTGACTATGCGACGGTCACAGAGCTTGTTGAGAAAGCGGCCTTGTTGGAGACTGGACAAGCCGAGGAGGCCTTGTCTAAGGCTGGTACCGTGGCCAGGAGTGGCCAAGTGTCTGGAGGACAGAACCGCAAGTTTGGGAAGAATGTTCCGGCTAAGTCGAGTGGGAACCGCAGCGTGTGTGGATCTTGCGGAAAGGTGCATGTTGGCGTGTGTAGACGTGCATCTGGAGCTTGTCATCGTTGTGGTAGCTTGGAACATAGAGTGCGGGATTGTCCTGAGCCAGACTCGAGGTTGGTGAGAGTGTCGGATGGAAGTAACACGTCCGTTGTGTGTTTCGGTTGCGGAGAACCGGGACATTACAAGCGGGATTGTCCGAGGTCCGGAGCAGTTGGGCAGGCGGCCACTCAGCCTAAGCGTGCAGGGGATGTACTGGCGCCACCGGCTAAGAGGCAGGCCATCATGCCAAGGGTGTATGCAGCGACCGTGGATGGGACTGGAGATCCGACCACTTCTCGACCGATCACTGGTAAGTTTTAGTACTTACGTTTTCTGAGTTTGTCTGTGTCTGTGTGTTCTGTTAAGTGTCTTAGCATTCTAAGGATTGAATGTGTAGGGACCTTACTAATGGGTGAGGTGGAAACCCATGTTCTGTTCGACTCCGGAGCGAGTCATTGTTTTGTTAACCCAGGGATGATTGGGAAGGGAGGATTCCAGAAGGAAGCCGGGGAAGAGTTTGGACTAGTGAGGGCGGCCGGAGGCCAAGTGATGTTCTCACTAGGGACTGTTCGCAACATTGATGTCTGGATTGGCGAGGTTAATATGCCAGCGGACTTGGTGATTTGCGAAGTTAAGTCTTACGATGTCATCCTCGGAATGGATTGGCTCGGTAAGCATAAGGCGCATCTGGATTGTCACCGAGGAAGGGTGGAGTTCGAGAGGGATGGCCAAGTTCTGGTTTACCAAGGAGTGAGACCGACTTCGGGTAGCTTGGTTGTGTCGGCAATTCAAGCGGAGAAAATGTTAGAGAAAGGCTGTGAAGCATATCTGGCGACGATATCTTCAATTGAGGTTGGACCAGACGCGGAGTTAGGGGACATTCCAGTGGTACAAGAGTTTGAGGATGTTTTCCAAGCCTTGTTGGGAATGCCACCGGCCCGTTCAGATCCGTTCACGATTGAACTTGAGCCGGGAACTGCTCCTGTGTCTAAGGCACCATACCGTATGGCTCCGGCCGAGATGGCTGAACTAAAGAAGCAACTGGCTGATCTTCTAGAAAAGGGATTTGTAAGGCCAAGCAGTTCACCATGGGGCGCACCTGTTCTGTTCGTAAAGAAGAAGGATGGAAGCTTCCGGCTTTGCATCGATTACCGAGGGTTGAACCGTGTTACTGTGAAGAACAAGTATCCACTTCCAAGGATAGATGAGTTGTTGGATCAGCTTAGGGGTGCTACTTGGTTCTCTAAGATCGATTTGGCTTCTGGGTACCATCAGATACCGATAGATGAACCGGACGTTCGGAAGACTGCCTTTCGGACTAGGTATGGTCATTACGAGTTTGTGGTCATGCCGTTTGGTTTGACGAATGCGCCAGCTGCATTCATGAAGTTGATGAATGGCGTGTTCAGAGAGTACTTGGACGAGTTTGTGATTATTTTCATAGACGACATCTTGGTATACTCGAAAAACCCGGAAGATCATGAGAAGCATCTGCGGATTGTTATGGAGAAGTTGCGAGAGCAGAAGTTGTTTGCCAAGCTGAGCAAGTGTAGCTTTTGGCAACGGCACATTGGGTTCTTGGGTCACGTTGTTTCAGACAAGGGAGTTTCCGTGGATCCTGAAAAGATCAAGGCCATTGCGGATTGGCCGAGACCAGAGAATGCGATGAAGATAAGGAGTTTTCTGGGGTTGCCTGGTTACTACAGGCGTTTTGTTAAAGGCTTTGCAAGTATGGCTCAGCCGATGACATGCTTGACCGGGAAGGACATTGAGTTCGTATGGACAGCCGAGTGTGAGGAGTGTTTCTCGAAACTGAAAGGGATGCTTACAAGTGCACCAGTGTTGGCTCTACCTGAGCCGGATGAACCGTATGCGGTGTACACGGACGCTTGTGGGAAAGGACTAGGTTGTGTCCTAATGCAGCACGGGAATGTGATTGCATATGCGTCTAGGCAGCTAAGGAAGCATGAAGCAAATTATCCTACTCATGACTTGGAGATGGCGGCCGTCTTTGCGTTAAAGATATAGCGATCTTACTTGTATGGTGGGAAGGTTCAGGTCTTTACCGATCATAAGAGTTTGAAGTACATCTTCACTCAACCTGAACTGAATCTGAGGCAACGGAGATGGATGGAGTTAGTCGCTGACTACGATCTGGAGATAGCTTATCATCCGGGGAAGGCTAATCTCGTTGCTGATGCATTAAGCCGGAGACAGGCTAGTGTATCGTCTGCGAAAGACTTGGAAGGAGTTGTGAATCTCCTAAGGACGTTAAGGCTGAACGTTCTGACTGAGGATACATAATCGTTGGGTTTGGGAGCTGCGGATCAGGCTGACTTGTAAACAAGGATCCGGTTAGCTCAAGAGGAGGATGAGAATCTGATTAAGATGTCAAAAGCTGACAAGACCGAGTATCAAACTTCAAACAATGGGACGATTGTTTTGAATGGCCGAGTATGTGTTCCTAACATGAAAGAGTTAAAGGAAGAGATCCTTAAGGAAGCACATCAGTCTAGGTTTTCTGTTCATCCGGGAATGACCAAGATGTACCGCGACCTGAAAAGGTACTATCATTGGGTCGGGATGAAGCGGGACGTGGCCAAGTGGGTGGCTAGTTATCCGACGTGCCAGTTGATTAAGGCCGAGAACCAGTTTCCGAGTTGTTTGTTGCAAACATTACCAATGCCGGAATGAAAATGGGATATGATCACAATGGACTTTGTGATTGGTTTACCGAAGACTAAGAATAAGCATGACGCGATTTGGGTCATTGTGGATCGGCTGACCAAGTTTGCTCATTTCTTACCTATGAAAAAGACGGATGGAGTGGCTAGGCTGGTGGAGTTATATGTCGATGAGATCGTGAGACTCCATGGCGTGCCAGTGAGCATTGTGTCTGATCGTGATCCGAAGTTTACTTCACGATTCTGGAAAGAATTTCAGGAAGAGTTTGGGACGAAGGTACACATGAGTAGTGCGTATCATCCGCAAACGGATGGTCAGTCTGAGAGGACATGCTGAGAGCGTGTGTACTAGACTGGGGTGGTAACTGGGATAGACATCTACCGTTGGCTGAGTTTGCATATAATAACAGTTACCAAGGGAGCATTGATATTTCTCCGTATGAGGCGTTGTATGGACGGCCGTGCAGAACACCGTTGTGTTGGACCCAAGTGGGGGAGCGGAGTGAGATAGGACCTGCGATAGTCGAGGAGACGACTGAAAAGATTTGGTTTCTGAAGGTTAAGCTGAAAGAGGCTCAAGACCGGCAAAAGAGTTATGCCGATAGGCGCCGTAAGGACTTGGAGTTCAGTGTGGGCGATCTGGTTTATCTGAAGGCTATGACCTACAAAGGGAAAAGCCGAGCAATGTTTGATGCTAAGTTGAGTCCGAGGTACATGGGGCCGTACCGGATTCTGGAAAGGATTGGGGCAGTGGCGTATAAGTTGGACTTACCGCCGGAAATGAGTGCTTACCACAATGTGTTTCACGTGTCGCAGCTGAGAAAGCACATAACCGAACGTGAGAATGTGATATCTGAACCGCCTCCGGAACTGCAAGAGGATCTGACCGTGGAAGGTAGACCGATCCGTGTGGTTGGCCGGAAAGAAAAGGTTAAGCGTGGTAAAGTGGTCAAGATGATCAAAGTTCTGTGGGACTGTAATGGCGACGAGCAAACGACTTGGGAAAAAGAGTCAAGGATGAGTACAAGGTTCCCGAAATGGTTTGAGAAACTTCCTGAGGAAGAGCCGGATTCGAGGACGAATCCAAACTGAGTGGGGGAGAATTGTAGCATCCGCGACCAGAAATCCTAAGTATGGTCGTGCGGGTCATGGGATGACCGTTGTATGTATGTCCTGGTACAGTGGAGGTTCGTCCGTTTCTGTAATTATGTGTGTTGTACAGTGGTACGTCCGTGGTACCGTCCGTGGTACGTCCGTGGTACGTCCGTGGTACGTCCGTGGTACGTCCGTGGTACGTCCGTGGTACGTCCGTGGTACGTCCGTGGTACGTCCGTGGTACGTCCGTGGTACGTCCGTGGTACGTCCGTGGTACGTCCGTGGTACGTCCGTGGTACGTCCGTGGTACGTCCGTGGTACGTCCGTGGTACGTCCGTGGTACGTCCGTGGTACGTCCGTGGTACGTCCGTGGTACGTCCGTGGTACGTCCGTGGTACGTCCGTGGTACGTCCGTGGTACGTCTGTGGTACGTCTGTGGTACGTCCGTGGTACGTCCGTGGTACGTCCGTGGTACGTCCGTGGTACGTCCGTGGTACGTCCGTGGTACGTCCGTGGTACGTCCGTGGTACGTCCGTGGTACGTCCGTGGTACGTCCGTGGTACGTCCGTGGTACGTCCGTGGTACGTCCGTGGTATGTCCGTGGTACGTCCGTGGTATGTCTGTGGTACCAAACCGTGGTACGTCCGTGAGGTTAAGTACCGTACTGTGGCTAGGCCGAGTAAATGTTGGGGATTTTGTCTAAGTGTTGAGGAACAAGGCTGTTGGGCCGTGGAACGTGGTTTAACTCGAGGGAAATCAGTTTATCTCGAGTGAAAAGTGTTTTATCCCGTGTTTGGCCGAGCGGTTTAAGTGTGGCCGAGAGAAAAAGGAAAGTTGGCCGGTTTGGCCGAGAGAAACTTGTTTTGGACCGAGAGAAAGTAAAACCGCGCGGGTTAAAGTCGGTTTGGACGGTCGAGCTAGGGCTTTTGGGGTTTTCTCTCTATAAATAAGCTTGTCTCTCGCGGCCGCGTGAGAGAATCACAAGTTATCCCGAGAGAAAGTTCGAGCCGCCGAGAGAAATCCGAGTTCTTCGAGAGATATCTTTGTCCGTCGAGTTTCTGGGGATTTCGTTCGAGAGAAACGAACGGGGAGGGTCGACTTGCCGAGAGAAGTGCATTCGGCCGAGAGATTTCTCGATCGGATCGCGAGAATCCGAGAGATAGTCGAGGTAATCCGTTTTTCACCGAGAGAAATCTGTTCTGTTGAGATTTCACCGTGAGATTTCTGTTCTGGATTGTTTTCACCGAGAGATAATCGAGTTATCTGATTGTAGGCGTGTGTTAGCCGAGAGATCTGAGAGATAGCCGTGAGTTGTTCGATCGGATCGAGAGATATCCGAGAGAAGGAGTTTCTGGCCGAGAGATTTCGGTAAGTGTCGGCTATTTCGTTTCTGGTTGAGTTTCTGTCGAGTAATCTTCGACTAATCTGATTATTTTGGCCTGTTTCCGAGGGAATACAGAAGATTGTCCGAGGAAAAGTGAGCGGTTTGAAAGATAGCCGAGAGGAGATTGGATCTCGCGGGTTTAGCCGTAGCGATAGCCGAGAGAACGCAAGTGCGTCCGACTATCTCCGTTTCTGACCGAGAAATCACCGAGTTTCTTCCGACTGAAACGTTTGCCTTTGTGTCTAAGGTGAGTGCGTGACTGTAGCTGACCTGGAACCGTAGGATTGCTAGGTTATCTGGTTTTCATTGATTGCTTGTGTAAGTTAGTGTATGCTTAGCAAGGTCAATGTGTTTCTGTGATTGGTATTGGATACCGTGGTTTATACGTGGTGTCTAACTAGCTGTGTGAATGTCCGGATCGTGTTGCTAGCTCAAGGGGATGTGTGATTCTCGCTTGAGTAGAACCGAGGCCGTGAGGAAATTCACAAGTAGTTGAGATGATCATAGAACCGTGATTCTGTTTTCTGTGCTTGCTTGCTAAGTGTTAATGCGAATTATATAACTGTTGCTTGATTGCGTTTTCTGGTATTGGCTGGTGGTACGGGATGACCGTACTCACTAAGCATTTGTGATAATGCTTATGCCTCTCTTATGTGTGGAGTGTGCAGGTAAAGATGTTATCCGGGACGTTTAGTCTTGAAGGCGGACTTGAAGGCAGTGAAGAAAGAAGTGGATTAGGACTGGGTTTTGGGGGTTTATTTATCATGAGTTTTCTGGATATTTGACTTTGCATTTCTGTTATGACTTAGAACGAATTTGGCTAAGTTACTTTTCTGTTTTATGAACCTTTGATATATCTGGATTGGAATTATTATACAATAAGAATGGGCTTTTTATGAATCGAATGCGTTGTTTAAGTTTAAGACAAATCTGAAAAATATGTTAAGTCTGGAATCTGGTTAGAGTTAGACTCGGGAAGGCCGGCCTGGTTAGGATTATCGGGTTGGGTCGCCACAAGTTCCTTCTTGAACCTTCCTGGAAAGGGGTAAGGAGGTTTGTATGTGGGGGGAACAAATCGTGGCTCTTTTGGTTTCTCAAAACGGGCAGCAGGTATCGGTGTCATCCCGATATTTTGTTCTCTGAGTTTGGTGAACAGCTGATCTTCAACACTTTCTTGAACCTCTTCTACCTCGTTGTTGACTTCTGATTTTTCAGAGCTGTCCCCCCCCCCACTAGATCTGAAACGTCCTCGCTGATCTTCGGAGCTTGAGCTTTTGGTGCAAGAATCTTACCGCTTCGTAGAGTTATAGCTTGTACGTAGGCTGGTTGTGTAGTTTTTTTATTGTGCATTGGTTGTTGGATTAGCTTGATATGTTATTCCTGCTTATCCAAGCGTGAATTGATTGATTTGATATCCTGGGTGCTGCTGCAGTGACTTTGAACCAGCTGAGTGAGAAGATTCTTGATGTCAGAATCTTGCTGTTGTTGTGGGTAGAAACCGTAATGTCCATATGGTGGTGGTGGGTATGGAGCTTGATATTGTTGATGTTGAGAGTAACAGTGGGGAAGAGGAGTAAATGTCTGCTAAGTGTAAGCATTTGCATTGTACAGAGGGGCTTGGTTCCGTCGGGTTGACCCCGATACTCGCCACCTTAGCGTTTTGAGCATGTTGGCTTTTTAGTAGCGCGTCAAAACGGGCTTGCAGTTGCATCACTTCGCTTTCCCTCTGCTTATCCAGCTCGCATGGTTCGTTGTCAACGTCGTCCTCGTAATTACTATCATTTGTGACCATATTTTCGACGAGGTTCATGCCGTCGTCCACGTCTTGGCCAAGGAAGATGCCATTACTTGCAGTATACAGCTGATCCCTATATTTCTTTAACACTCCTCTATAGAGGATACTGAGTAGTGAGGAGCTTGAGTAGCCATGATGGGGGCATTTTAGTGTGTACCCTTTTAGACGTTCCCAAGCTTCACTGAATCTTTCGTCTTCAAGTTGGGTGAACGTGGAGATTTCCAATCGCAACTTCGCTGTTCTTAACGACGAGAAGAATTTCTTGAGGAAGGCTCATTTGCATTCATCCCATGTTTTTATAGACCCCGGCTTGAGAGTCTTTTCCCATTGGTGAGCTCTGCCTCCCAGGGAAAAGGGAAAAAGACGTAGTTTGAAACCGTCATCCGAGATTCCTTCTTGTTTGGTCAGAGAACAAATTTTCTCAAAATCGTCAAGGTGGTCTAGGGGATATTTCATGGCTTCACCCTGATATTTGTTGTTCCGGACCATGGCAAACATATACTACTCTTTATCTCGTACCCATCATCACTTGAGGGTGGGGTGATACTGATTTGTGGTCTGTAGTTGGTGGGGGAATCACATTCGCCGATTAGACATTGATGTCGCGGTATATCGGCATGTTCCCGTTGTGCGTCATGCATTGCTTCTTGGGGATGGTACATGTCATCCATTTGAACGTGTTGTTATTGGTACCTGCAAAAAAGTCTAAAGGAATGATGTTAGAGTCGAAAAAGAAAGTAAAGTCTTAGTCTTGCTAAGAATTAGAAATTCAACACTCAAATTTCTCCCAAATCTGCAACAGCGCCAATTGATAAGTAGATGTTTCTATGGGTTCTACTCAGTCAATGACCCACTACTTATAACCGAATGTAGTATAGGTTATGGGTCTTATCAATCCGATGAGAGATTTCGAGGCATTGCATTTATGGCATTCTTTCACAAGCTAAGATGGATAAAAGAAAGAGGTGAAATGGTGAGAATCTAACATTAAGATACCAGGAAAGCAGGAAACAGGTATTGAAGTTAACTAATGCTAAAGAACTGAAAATAAGATGGCTAAAATACGAACTTGTAAAAGAAAAAAAAAGAATCGGCTCACGGGACAAGGGAGTTTTTCGGGTCCAAAATGTTAAAGATCCTTCCTTTGATGCTGGATTTAATTCCTATAAGGCTAATCCTTTAGCGTAGAGTTCAGGATCTGGACTAATCCACTGTCGTGGTATAAGTCTCTTTGTCGTCTCACGACCTAACCTCGCTATCACGTAGTGATCCATGAGAACAGCAAGCTTGAATAGACAACTCTACTAATGCCAAAACGCTCCCTAGGCATCTAATCTCTTAGGCTAGGATGAGCAAATAGCGAAGATGACTAAGCATTAATAATATCAAATAAGAAAGGATTAAGATGGATTAAGCCTAGATCCGCATCAAAGGTTGGAACTTTAACTCATTTTTTTCCTACCTTTTGTCCTAAAACCGAATTATACTACTCACAAGCCATTTGAGAAACCTCAAAATCCATAAGGATGAGAGAGTAACTCATAGGCTGCAAGATTGTCGAGAACAAGAAAAAGGAAGAAGCTTTAAGAAAATAAGACTAAGCTATAAGACTTAAAACTTCAAAGTTGCATAAAAATCAAAGCTTTAAAACAAGATTCAATGGCGAAAATACAAAAGTCTCGGTTTGAAAGAGAAGAAAGAAAAAAAGAGAGTAGAAAGCGTGGTTGAAAGATAAGAGTGAGGGAGTAGGTATTTATACACAAAAAGGGAAAAACATAAACTTTGAGACCACTTTCCCGAAATGGTACTTTTTTTGCTTTTAGCGTTTCGAGCTTACGTCGTTATGGACGAGACGAAACGCTAACTCTTCTGATTCTTCGGGCAGGCTCCATATCGGGCAAGGATTTCGGGGTCATGTCGTTAAGGCTTGCCTTCCTTGGTACTTGAATCGGGCACTTCCCGTTGCCTTGTTCCGATATCCGTCCTTTGGGCATCCTCTAGCTGGATCTTCACACCGAGGTTCTCCTTTCGGGACTAAGCCGCTACTACTCATCTAAATCGACCTCGTGTCGTGATCCATGCTCGATATTACCGGCTCAATCTCCATTTGTGACCTCCCTCCTTGGTCTCTTCTTCGGATCATCCTAAACACCTGAAAACAAACTCCAAACATACAAGACTATGCAAAAACCTAACCTAATGCATCTAATCCTAACATGAATGGAAACGTGATGAAAACTATCACTAAAGTGCAAGAATGAAGTCCTAACTATAATGAAACATGTACTAAAATCATGCAAATTACAGAGATATCAGTTTTCATTGACAATGATCGGGTAAGATGAGTTAGGACCTAGGAAAGCGTACCTTAGCCCTTCTGAAAGAGGTTTGAGTTCGAGTTTTGGGGCATCAAGTTCGTTCCAATCCCCGCGTGTGCACTGCCCAACTGAGCTCGGTGTGTCTTTATCGGTCCGATCCCGATATTCTCCTACTGTTGGTTCCCATGCAATCTTATGCCTTCCGTGCTCTAAGTCCTCGGGAAACTCATCATCCTCAGTGGCTTTCCTTGAATCCAGATGCATGACATAGACTTCGCTTTCCTTCCCCATATATCTGTGCTGCTTCTTATCTTTTGTCAAAGCGACTAGCAATGGGTCTTTCAAAGATAGCTCCTCAAAGAGCTCGTCGTTTAGCTCATCCATTGCATCCACCCAGAAGACTTTTCCTCCTATAGTAGGTTTCTTCATAACTTCCCT
This sequence comes from Alliaria petiolata, assembly GCA_020283515.1. Classification (NCBI taxonomy): domain Eukaryota; kingdom Viridiplantae; phylum Streptophyta; class Magnoliopsida; order Brassicales; family Brassicaceae; genus Alliaria; species Alliaria petiolata. Next base: position 141,977,444 of record JAHZTW010000001.1, on the reverse strand, counting down.
TATGTCGAAGTTGAGGACGATGTCCTTTCCGAGATTGAGCTTAATTTTGCCTTTCTTCACTTCAATCACTGCCCCTGCCGTGGCTAAAAAGGGTCTCCCAAGGATAAGGGGATCTCGCGGTTCTTCATCCATTTCGAGCACCACAAAATCGGTTGGTACCTCGATATCACCAATTCAAATGGGAACGTCCTCGAGTAGCCCTTTCGGCAACCTTACCGATCTGTCCGCCAGAATCAGAGATATTTGGCTTGGCTTGTAGGATGTGAAACCTAGTCTTTTGGCTATTGACAGTGGCATGAGGCTCACACTTGCCCCTAAATCACAAATGCAATTGTTGAATGTGAGGGGGCCTATTAAGCAAGAGAGAGTGAAGCTTCCCGGATCGTCTAGCTTGTTGGGCACTATCTTCTTTTGGATGATGGCGCTACACTCTTGCGTCATCACCATCATGCCTTGGAGTTCCCTTGTTCTTGCTAAGATAGCATCTTTTATGAATTTTTGGTACGGCGGTACCAATGCCAAAGCATCCATGAGCGGCATGGTCAGTTCCACTTTCTTCAGATGCTCTGCAAACTGAGCTATGTATTTCTCAAGGAGTTCCTTCTTGAATCTTCCTGGAAAAGGATAAGGAGGTTTGTATGCGGGGGGAACAAATCGTGGCTCTTTTGGTTTCTCAAAACGGGCAGCAGGTATCAGTGTCATCCCGATATTTTGTTCTCTGAGTTTGGTGAACAGCTGATCTTCAACACTTTCTTGAACCTCTTCTACCTCGTTGTTAACTTCTGAATTTTCAAAGCTGTCTCCCCCCACTAGATCTGAAGCGTCCTCGCTGATCTTCGGAGCTTGAGCTTTTGGTGCAAGAACCTTACCGCTCCGTAGAGTTACAGCTTGTACGTAGGCTGGTTGTGTAGTTGTTTCATTGTGCATTGGATGTTGGATTAGCTTGATATGTTATTCCTGCTTGTCCAAGCGTGAATTGATTGATTTGATATCCTGGTTGCTGCTGCAATGACTTTGAACCAGCTGAGTGAGAAGATTCTTGATGTCAAAATCTTGCGGTTGTTGTTGGTAGAAACCGTAATGTCCATATGGTGGTGGAAGGTATGGAGGTTGATATTGTTGATGTTGAGAGTAATAGTGTACGGGGGGGGGGCTTGCGGAGGATGTGTAGCCGAAATTGGAAATTCCCCATATTGTCTTTGCTCGTTATTGGTCGTCGCGTCCCCATATCGGCCAGGTTCCGTCGGGATGACCCCGATACTCGCTACTTTAGCGTGTTGAGCGTGTTGGCTTTTTAGTAGTGCGTCCAAACGGGCTTGCAGGTGCATCACCTCGCTTTCCCTCTGCTTATCCAGCTCGGTTGGTTCGTTGTCAATGTCGTCGTCGTAATTACTATCACTTGTGCCCATATTTTCGACGAGGTTCATGCCGTCGTCCACGGCTTGGCCGAGGAAGATGCCATTGCTTGCAGTATCCAGTTGATCCCTATATTTCTTTGACACTCCTCTATAGAGGATACTGAGTAGTGAGGAGCTTGAGTAGCCATGATGGGGACATTTTAGTGTGTACCCTTTTAGATGTTCCCAAGCTTCACTGAATCTCTCATCTTCGAGTTGGGTGAACGTGGAGATTTCCAATCGCAGGTTCGCTGTTCTTGAGGGTGAAAAAAATTTCTTGAGCAAGGCTCGTTTGCATTCAGCCCACATTTTTATAGACCCCGATTTGAGAGTCTTTTCCCATTGGTGAGCTCTTCCTCCCAGGGGAAATGGAAAAAGACGTAGTTTGAATCCGTCGTCCGAGATTCCTTCTTGTTTGGTCAGAGAACAGATCTTCTCAAAATCATCGAGGTGATCTAGGGGGTCTTCCACGGCTTCACCCTGATATTTGTTGTTCCGGACCATGGAAAGCATACTACTCTTTATCTCGTAACCAGCATCACTTGAGGGTGGGGTGATAACGATTCGTGGTCTGTAGTTGGTGGGGGAGTCACATTCGCCGATGAGACGTTGATGTCGCGGTATATCGGCCTGTTCCTGTTGTGCGTCATTCATTGCTTCTTGGGGATGGTACATGTCATCCATTTAAACGTGTTGTTATAGGTACCTGCGAAAAAGTCTAAAGGAACGATGTTAGAGTCGAAAAAGAAAGTAAAGTCTTAGTCTTGCTATGAATTAGAAATTCAATACTCAAATTCCTCCCAAATCGGCAACGGCGCCAATTTATAAGTAGGATTTTTCTATGGGTTCTACTCAGTCAATGACCCACTACTTATAACCGAATGTAGTATATGTTATGGGTTTTATCAATCCGATGGGAGATTTCGAGGTATTGCATTTATGGAATTCTTTCATCAGCTAAGAGGGTTTAAAAGGGGTGAAATAGTGAGAATCAATCACTCAGATTTTAATAGAGCAGAAAACAGGTATTGAAACTAAGTAATGCTAAGGAACCGAAAATAAGATGGCTAAAATACGAACTTGCAAAAGAAAACAAGAATCGGTTCAAGGGACAAGGGGTTCTTCAGGTCTAACACGTTAAAGATTCTTCCTTTGTTGCTGGATTTACTTCCTATAAGGCTAATCCTTTAGCGTAGAGTTCAGGATCTGGACGAATCCACTGTCGTGGTATAAGTCTCTTTGCTGTCTCACGACCTAACCTCGCTATCACGTAGTGATCCATGAAAACAGCAAGCTTGATTAGACAACTCTACTAACGCCAAAACGCTCCCTAGGCATCTAATCTCTTAGGCTATGATGAGCGAATCTCTTATGAGATTGGTCCTTGCAAACATTCAAACATGGCGTTTGTTTGAAGAAGCTCGATAGCAAAGTTCAAATAGCGAAGATGACTAAGCATTAATAATATCAAATAAGAAAGGATTAAAATGGATTAAGCACATATCTGCATCAAAGATTGGGACTTTAACTCATTTTCCCTACCTTTGCCCTAAAACCGAAGTAGACTACTCACAAATCATTTGAGAAACCTCAAAATCCATAAGGATGAGAGAGTAACTCATAAGCTGCGAGGTAGTCAAGAACAAGAAAAGCAAGAAACTTTTTTGAAATTAACTGAGCAATAATATTTAAAAACTTCAAGATTGCATAAAATCAAAGCTTTGAACAAGGTTCAATGGTGGAAAATACAAAAGTCTCGGTTTGAAAGAGAAAAACAGAAAACAAAAAGTAGAAAGCGTGATGAAGAGATAAGAGTGAGGGAGTAGGTATTTATACACAAAAAGGGAAAAACATAAACGTTGGGACCACTTTCCCGAAATGGTACTATTTTGGATTTTAGCGTTTCGGGCTTAAGTCGTTGTGAGCAAGCCGAAACGCTATCTCTTCTTGGTTCTTGGGCAGTCTCCATATCGGGAAGGGATTTCGGGATCACGTCGTGAAGGCTTGCCTTCCTTGGTACTTGAATCGGGTACATCCCGTTGCCTTGCTCCGATATCCGTCTTTAGGGCATCCTCTTGCTGGATCTTCACACCGAGGTGCTCCTTTTGGGACTAAGTCGCTGCTACTCGTCTAAATCGGCCTCGTGGTCGTGATCCATGCTTGATATTACCGTCTCTTTCTCCATTTGTGACCTCCCTCCTTGGTCTCTTCTTCAGATCATCCTGAGCACCTGAGAACACACTCCAAACATGCAAGACTATGCAGAAACCTAACCTAATGCATCTAATCCTAACATGGGTGAAAATGTGATGCAAGCAAAGATAAAAGTGCAAGAATGAAATCCTAACTAGTATGAAATGTGTGTAAAAATCATTCAATTTACAGAGATATCAATCCTAAATGAATGCATCTAGACTTAATCCTAGTATGGAAATTGATAACATGCATATTTTACCCGTTTTTACTATCATAAGTGAGTGCTTTAATAAGCATTTCACTAAGGTTTTGATACAAAAACACTAGATTTCGAGTATTTGGTTGTTCAAGACTCTTTTCAGGTAATCTTAGCAAAAGACGCATATTTTGGAGCAAAATGGACAATTCCAGAAATAGTGCCCGAGGACAGAAGTTCAACACCAAATAAAGACCTTCCCACCACGAGATCAAGCTCATATTCGGAGACAAGGTAGCCTTATCAGCTGTCTTTCACCTCGAAGTGGTTTGAGAGCAATCCCACGGTTGGATCTTGAGTTATGAAGGAAGCAAGAAGGTCCGTCAAGCACCCGGAAGGACGAGCTGGCCGCGCCACGGCCTAGCCAGAAGACCAGTGGCCGCGACACGGCCAGTCGCTCGCGCGGCCAGGCCACTCGCGGATTCTCGAGCCCATTTGAAGCCCAACTTAAACCCGCAGCCGTCTTATGCAAGCCAAGACCTAATCCACGACCTAGGGCACTTGAAGACCTATATATACTCGCCGTTTAGGGTTTTATATGATATCAGTTTTTCATCCCAAATACTCTAAGTTATAGATTTCTCTTTGGCAGCCGCGGATCTTTGATTCGTGGTTTCCACTTTGTTCTTTGAGGGAGATTGATTTGTTCTTGAACCCTCTTTTACTTCAATCGATTTATATAAGTTATGCATTCATCAATCACGTTTTCTGCTTCTACTTTTATGTCTGAGTAGTTTACTTTCGTTGGGTTTTCTTTAAGGGGATCTATGGGGAATTTCATTAACTGTTGTTGAAACCGATTGTTTAGGCCGAAGATTAGGATTTTCTGTCTCACCTTATTCGTTCTTATTGCATGAGTCTGGTGTCAAGAACTATATTCTGATCGCCGGATCTTGAGAACGACAAACGTCTTGAATCTCAGATCTAGACCAAAATAAGGTAGAGAGCATCCTTCCTGGGCGCTTATGCGTATTCGGGGAGATGTCTGAATGCTTATTGTCCCGTTCCTATTGCGTGTTCGTCTAGGCTGCAGGATATGAAAATATACCTGTGGAATAGAAGTTCGCAGATCGACCTAGTTTGATGAAGTTATGTTGTTAAAACCAGTGAATCAGTTTGGGGAAAATCGCCTAGTCTCGTTTGCTTAGCTTTTGTGTATTGATTTCTAGTTAGAACCCCATAGATTTCCCGAGAAGATTCCCAACGTATTCGCCCACTTGCTTTTACATCGAGATTTACGCACTTCCATACTTTACTCTTTCTGCACTGCTTGCTTGATTTCCTTATTACAAGTTCTTAAGTTTGATTTCCTTTTCCCGTTGATTATAGAAAAGGCTGACAACCTCTTCTATATAAGGCGTGGTACTGCTTTATTTATTTCCTGCAAGAATCGTGACACTCATTCCCAAACCCCCAATTCTTTGCGTCTTTGGTTGCCCTGATTCTTCTGTTTTGCAGTTGACCTCCTCCCTGTGGATCGATACCCTAAGTACTACAACACGTTGTGCACTTGCAGCTTAGGGTCCTACAAATTCAAAGCTCGACGAGTACCCAAAGAAATCCTCCAAACTCGGACGACTATTTAGACCTCATAAAGCTTTTGGCGCCGTTGCCGGGGAGGCTGCGTTTCGCTGTCCAAAACAAAGGTCAGGATCACAACTCAAAGACATCATTTTCTCTAACTTCTAGGTTTATTTCTATTAGTTTCAGAAACACTAAAACCGTGGAGGTACCCACGAATCAAGAACAATTCGAGCCTGGATCCCCAGAGGCCGATATCGCCCCCGAAGGTCACGACCTGCGCGACCCATGGCTTACCAGCCAAGAAAAAAATCCGAACGGCAATCATCTCGACACAGAGGTCGAACACGCTCGCCAGATCGACAAGCTCATAGTCTCGATCAAGAATATGATGGAATACCAGGCGGATTGAACTGAAGCTGTCTATGGGCATATAGACAAGGTTCAAGCCGAACTTCTCGCTAAGATCGAAGCTCTATCCGAGGAGATAAGGCTGCATAAGGAGCAAACGGCCAGCAACACGGCCCAGCTGAAGAAGATCTCCGATGCGCTCGAGTATCGCAGACCTATTCTTGAGCAGAGCGTGAGAGACATCCGCACCTTGAACGAGAAGCTTGAAGACACCAACGACTCTATCTATGTCAATAGAGATCGAGCCGAAGCCGACATCCTTCAACTCATAGAGGACCAAAGACAATCTGAGGACAAAGCGGAGGAGACTGACGATAAGCTCGAAAGCATTTTCAATTGCCTTAAGGAAAAGACGGCGGCGATAGAGAGGCTAAGCAAGGAACAGCGGAGGCTTGTAAAGATAGTTTCTGGTATGAGCATTGGTGGAACCAAGATGGCTACTTATCCTCTAGAGGAAGCGACTAAAGAGGTCTCTGAAGTCTCAATCTACCGAGCAGCCCGGAAGAACACGCCGAAAGCACCAGACCCCCGACCTGACCCAGCCACGTTCGCACCATGCAATGCAGTGGAACCCATCACCGAAACGAGATTCTCAAGCCTTGAAACGAGCTTCACTACCAGCTGCTCGAGTGACTCAAACTACGAGTTCGGAGAGGGATACTCGCCCGAGTCATCAAGGTGCTCATCTCAGGGATCTCTCGGGGAAGAAACCTCCTTCTGCTCGACCGCAGGGAACAAGGCCAGCCACGCAAGGCCGGTCACCGTGCACGTTCAAAGGGAGAAGCTTATGAAGTTCAATGCCAAAGTTAAGGGACTCCCCACAGGAATGACGTTCGAAGACGCCTGGAAAAATCAGGGTTTGGCCGACTTCTTTCAAGATAGCTTGGAGGATAAGGGAGATATTGAAGTCTACTTTAATCAAGCAAGGCACTCAGCCAACAAGGATGCCATCAGGATGCCTCTTACGAAGAAGGATGATTGGCACCAAAACCGAGTGGAGCCGCTGGCACTTGAGGAGTTCAACAAAGTGGTGCGAGAACTCCCTCCTGAGACGGATTTCGTGGAAGCATGGAGAGATCATCTTATCGGACACTTCTTCAGCGAAAGCAGGGAGACAGTGTCAGATATTCAAGGACTTTTCGACCTCGCCAGAACCGGAAAGCCTATTAGAAACCTCCACAAGATCCAGGGCCACGAGCAATACCTTTTAACTTGCAGCATCCGAGGTGACATTTTCAAGAACGCCATATGCGATTCAGGGTCATGCATAAACATTATGCCAGCCGGCGTGGCAAGGAAACTCGGGGTGAAATGCGTTTTCCCCACTGACATCAGGATTGGACTGGCGGATCAATCCTTCGCTGCCCCGAAAGGAATCGTTTATGATCTCCCGGTCATAATTGGCGATTGTAGAATCCCGGTAGACTTCTACATAGTCAAGACACGCCAAGAAGGAGCTGCACCTCTCATCTTGGGATGGCCGTTCTTAGCCACTGTAGTAGCCATCATGGATTGGCCAAACAGGCGAGTCTCAATTGCCAACGTCGACGGGAAGAAGTTCTATCCCGCGGTACCTTACACCATGGAGAAACACCTTCTTGAGAAGGATGAGGATGCCATCATGGAGAGACTCGAGGAGCCTTTAGCAGAAGAGGCCGCGCATAAGGCAAAAAGGCCTTGCCTAAGGTCGAACTCCACCTCCAACTAAGCTCCCAAACTACCAAAGTCTAGCTAAAAGACTTTAAACAAGAGCGGCTCAATGGGAGGCAACCCATTTTAGGTATTCTCTTTCTCATCTCCTTAACCATACTAATTTTTAGTTTTGGTTTCTTCTTAGTTTACAGCATTTTCATAAACACCAAAAGCACAAAAAATCAGAAAAACCCAAAAAGACCAAAAAATGAAGAAGGCGTTCCTAAGAACACTCACCGGGCGACGAACCGCCCGTGGGCTGGCCAGAAGGTGCCTGGCCATGCCATTAGCCACGATGGCGCGGACGAAGGACCCCCGGCCGCTGCCGCGACAACCCGTCGCGCAGCCACCCTTCTTCCACGATGTTCTCCATCCGAACCTCAGCAAACCGGATCTCCTTCAACCTGTTTCAAGCCTTTCAAGTATCCTCCTTGTTTCAAGGACTGAACACGACCTAAAGACCGCGAGATCACTTCCACAACAGCGGCACATTGCTGTTGCATCAAAGACGGCGAGACGAGGCAAGACTCCATCCAAGTCTAGTCAAGTTAATGATCCATCTCTCTACCTACTTCGTCCAGCACATTCAACAGACCTGCATCCACGAAAACGAAGAGGAACACCACGGTTCTAGAGGATGATAACCGTAGTGCAAGCTCCAGAAGGAAGAAGATGCAACTTCCTTAACCAACCGCGAAGAGAAAAGCTCCCGAAGACTAGCTTCTCTCTCCCGCGACCAAGACCTTTACCGAAGCCAAATAAGGATTTCCTATGGCACTGAAGTTCGAACTAGCAACACCTGTCTTCCGGGATCCCGAACAGATCACTGGATAGGCCAGCATAGACCCAAACTTCAAGTCAAGTTTCTGAGGTGACGCAATCTTAGAGACGCAAGGAAGGAAGATTTTCCATCTCTCATTCACGGTGTTTTTACAAAGGTCAAGGAACCAAGACAAGTACTCAAACGACTGAAGTACCTGTTCTTCTCAACATAGGCGTGCCTCAATCAACATCATCACCACCAAACGCCTATCACCATCCTCTTCCATCACCACCACACGCACACCACCACCATCCGAAGCAAGGAAGCCCAACCGCGCAACACATTTCCTTTCGAGCTAAGTTTTCGATTTTTTTTGTTCAATCAAATCGATTCTAAGCAGGGACATAAGGATAATGATCAAGTCCTTAGCTCAATCATACCACACGCCCATCCACCCATACCAAACCCAACGCCACTTTCAAGTAAGTCTTCACAAGCTTGTACTTGAATTTACCTATCTTTTTCACCTCAACTCGATTTAAACAAACTGGGGACAGTTTGATTTAAGTCTGGGGGGGTTTCTTATATTACTAATTATGCTTTTATTTGATGAGTCTTATGCATACTTACATCATTTATCGAGTCGTTTTATAGAGTCAAAACTTTTTTTTTTTTTTTAGTCGGAAACTATGAACTTTGCTAGGTACAAGTCACTTTGAACAAGGAACCTTAATGACCATTCTCACGGATTTAGAAGCAAGGTTTACTAAGTTGAACACGGCGAGTGGATCATTCCAGCGGAGAAAGTTCTAATCTCTAGAGTACTCGAAGGATCTTGCGTTGACTCCGCACCTAATGAATCAAATCTTCTCGTCAAGGGGCTTGAGGTACTTCGAACTTTGCTCCTCTTTTAGACTCTAGCATGACTAAGTAGATGCAATGCAACCTCTCCTTGATCTTCCCTTGTTATAGAAAAGAAAAAAAAATATATAAAGAAAGGTTTTAGTTTGGGAATGGCAACCAGAGTTCCTTAAAGGACAATGACGGTTCGCAGCAATCATGTAAACTTCAAAGAAGTGATCATTCTCAAGCTAAGAAGAAAGAAAAAAAAATGGAATAAGAAAGTCGATAGAAAAAATAAAATGATACCCTAGAAAAGTAGGGAGAAATCGACTAAGGGAAGAGAAAATAGGAGAGTTGTGTCTGAAATGTCTATGTCTAGATGTTTGGAAGAGAAAGTATAATGTCTCGTCGACCAATACTCCCTCGATAGAGACCGCACGCCTAAATGAATAAAGGAGTCAACAAGAGGGAGCTCGAAATACTCAAAGGGACCATGAAGCGTATCCGGGAAGGGTGAAAAGCTCAAGGTAACTAGACCCAAACGCCTTGAAGCTGAATTCCGAGTTATGTGGCTCAACAGGTCGATTGCTAGACTTGATGAGTTCCCAAGTATTGGTGAGTTTCCACGTTTTCAAACCTCTTTTCCTTACTTAGATTTCTGTTTTGTTTGAGGACAAACAAAGGTTTAAGTCTGGGGGAGTTGATAACATGCATATTTTACCCGTTTTTACTATCATAAGTGAGTGCTTTAATAAGCATTTCACTAAGGTTTTGATGCATAAACACTAGATTTCGAGTATTTGGTTGTTCAAGACTCTTTTCAGGTAATCTTAGCAAAAGACGCATATTTTGGAGCAAAATGGACAATTCCGGAAACAGTGCCCGAGGACAGAAGTTCAACACCAAATGAAGGCCTTCCCACCACGAGATCAAGCTCATATTTGGAGACAAGGTAGCCTTATCAGCTGTCTTTCACCTCGAAGTGGTTTGAGAGCAATCCCACGGTTGGATCTCAAGTTATGAAGGAAGCAAGAAGGTCCGTCAAGCACCCGGAAGGACGAGCTGGCCGCGCCACGGCCGAACCAGACGACCAGTGGCCGCGCCACGGCCAGTCGCTCGCGCGGCCAGGCCACTCACGGATTCCCGAGCCCATTTGAAGCCCAACTTAAACCCGCAGCCGTCTTATGCAAGCCAAGACCTAATCCACGACCTAGGGCACTTGAAGACCTATATATACTCGACCTTTAGGGTTTTTTAGGGCATCACCACTTAGCATCACGAAATTCTCTTGTTACAAACTTCTCTTGGCGGCCGCGAATCTTTGATTCGTGGTTTCCACTTTGTTCTTTGAGGGAGATTGATTTGTTCTTGAACCCTCTTTTATTTTAATCGATTTATACAAGTTATGCATTCATCAATCACGTTTTCTACTTCTTCTTTTATGTCTGAGTAGTTTACTTTCGTTGGGTGTTCTTTAAGGGGATCTATGGGGAATTTCATTAACTGTTGTTGAACCGATTGTTTAGGCCGAAGATTAGGATTTTCTGTCTCACCTTATTCGTTCTTATTGCATGAGTCTGGCGTCATGAACTATATTCTGATCGCAGGGTCTTGAGAACGACGAATGTCCTGAATCTCAGATCTAGACCAAAATAGGGTAGAGAGCATCCTTTAAAAGATGTCTGAATGTTTATTGTCCCGATCCTATTGCGTGTTCGTCTAGGACGCAGGATATGAAAGTATACCTGTGGAATGGAAGTTCGCAGATCGACCTAGTTTGATAAAGTTAGGTTGTTAAAACCAGTGAATCAGTTTGGGGAAAATCGCCTAGTCTCGTTTGCTTAGCTTTTGTGTATTGATTTCTAGTTAGAACCCCATAGATTTCCCGAGAAGATTCCCAACGTATTCGCCCACCTGCTTTTAAATCGAGATTTACGCACTTTCATACTTTACTCTTTGTGCACTGCTTGCTTGATTTCTTTTTTACAAGTTCTTAAGTTTGATTTCCTTTTCCCGTTGATTATAGAAAAGGCTGACAACCTCTTCTATATAAGGCGTGGTACTGATTTATTTATTTCCAGCAAGAATCGTGACACTCATTCCCAAACCCCCAATTCTTTTCGTCTTTGGTTGCCCTGATTCTTCTGTTTTGCAGTTGACCTCCTCCCTGTGGATAGATACCCTAAGTACTACAACGCACGCTGTGCACTTGCAGCTTAGGGTCCTACAAATTCAAAGCTCGACGAGTCCCCAAAGAAATCCTCGAAACTCGGACGACTATTTAGACCCCATTAGAAATACAACTATATGAATCTTTTTGTGGGATAAATTTTCAAAAATTTTCAATTTTTTGTGTTTTTCTATGCAAATTTAATGAATGCATGATGTCTAATCTATGTGAATGCATGTACTACATACTCCACCAAACTTAAATCACACAGTCCATATGTGATAGAAGAGAGGAAGAATACGGTCCTAGGAAAATGCAAAAATTCAAAGCAAAAAGCAAAAAGAAAAAGAAAAATGCTTATGTACAATGGTTCTGGAGTGGTACCTCATTGTTCGGTGTGATGTGAGGACCTGGTGTCCTCACTAGTCGAGAAGGAAGGGTTGTCTGATTCCGGTATCGGGGACTGGCTTGCATGTATTTTCCTCAATATGCTTCCTTCTTGGCAGGAATGTCTTCCTGGATCACTTAGCTCGTGCTCCCTTGTCAAGAACGAGAAAGAATGCCTCTCTTGGAGCATTTGGCTGTCTGCTTCGTCAGACACTTCTTCTTCTTCTCCTCCTGCTTCGCCGGATGACATATTGATACAAGAGTTTTTACTCTTGCAAGCAATTTCTCAATTGCTCATATCATTGCAATACTTGAGATATCAATCCATTTTGAGAGATGATTCAATGAGAATACAAAGTCTAGTTTAAGCTAAGCTAAATTGACAATTCAAGTGACAAATGATAAATAAAAGCAAAGCACAAACTAAAAGAAACACTACTAGAGCAATAATACCAAATTAAGCCTTAATTACTTCTAATCAAGCATTAAACAAGAGATTAACTACTAAGCAAGATTATCAAATTAACTAAAACGAAACCTAGGGATGGAATCATTGATTTGGGAAACTAAATGGACAACCTTGCAATCATTTAAGCAACTAATCAAGCTAACTCTATGCCTAGAACACTTAAACAAGATTAAACCATTATGTGTGGCACTAATCCCTTTCTTAATCACCCTAATGAACTAATGATGTGTTAGCATTAGGATAATCAACAAGCATTAAATTCAAGTCTAAATGGCATGGTAAACACTCTAGGCAACTAATGTCTTAGGCTAGAAATGTAAATCTCTTATTAAGTTGGTTCAAGCATTTCATCAAACACTTGGTGGGTGTATAAAATGCTTATGATCCGAAATAGCAAAGATTAGCTATTTGGCATTAGGAATCACTTAATAAGAAGAGAATTGAAAGAATCTATCCTAGATTGCAAGATTGAACCATTAGAAATCCCTAAATCTAACCCATCCCCAAGTTTCTAAGGAACTACTCACTAATCATACTTAAACCCATCAAATCAAAGATTAGAGAAAGGTTAAACATGATTAGAGAAAGATAAAACAAGAAATCTAAGAAAAATAATGCATTAAACTCAAAGATTCAAGCTTAAACAAAGTATTTGCCCAAAGTGGCTAAAAATTTAAGCTAAGAACAAGAGAATAAAACTTAAGGCATAAAATTAGGTCTAAAATGTATTTATAGTGAATAGTGATCAGACCGGGTCAACCCGGAACAAACCAGGTATTGACCCGGTTTTGGCTTGAAAAAGAGACCGCATCGGTTTGCCAAACCGATGGGCTCCAAACCGATGAGTGATGAAGGACGCGTCCCGGCCTGTCTGTCCGAGGTCGCTTGACCGATGGGAACTCTGGCGCGTCCGTCTCGGTTTGCCAGTCCGAGGTGGCCAAACCGATGAAGTCTCTGGAACGTCCGCATCGGTTTGCCAGTCCGAGGTGGCCAAACCGATGAGAGTTCTGGTGGCTCCGTCTCGAGCTGCTCCGCGCGTCCAAACCGATGGAGGCAAACCGATGAAGTCTCTGGCACGTTCATCTCGGTTTGCAGTCCGAGGTGCTCCAATCCGAGGCGATGCCAGACAACTTCTGTCAATCTTTGTTTCGACTCTTCTTTGATCTGAACTCATCCCCAAAGCTCCAAATGGTTTCTTTAGCTCCAAATGTACCTGAGGAACACTCCAAATGCAACAAATATGCAAAGACTATGCAAAGACACCTTAGACTCTAAATGATCAAAATGCAACACAATGATGCTTAAATATGATGAGAAACTTACACTAAATGGGTGATAATATGATGCAAAATATAGACATGTCACATATCGGCTTCAAATCGTGGTGATGGTGTCGACCCCTTCAGTTTCGAGGTGAGAGACTTGATTTGGCCTTTCAGACCCTTCACATGTCCTTTAATACCCTTCACCGTGGAGACTAGCTTCTTAATTGAGCGATCTTGCCATTTGCAGTACCGCTGGAGTACGTTGATCCGATCGTGAGCCGTCATGAGGGTTCGGTGCGTCGCACTTGTGATCGGGTCGAAATGGTAACGATCAGCTCCATAGAGGGGGAAACCATACTTGTCCGTAGGGTCTTCATAGTCGTTTTCATTCTCTTCTTCCTCCTCAACGACTGTATCGGCCTCCTCCTGATATTCGTCCCCGTAGTCCCCATAGAAGTCAGCTCCATAGGGGAAAAGGTGCTCGTCCTGTAGCTCGAAATCCAGGTGCAGAGGTTCCCTTATCGTGGTCAAGTACGGGTTGGGAAGGAACATCACAACTGCTCTCTCGGATGGAAGGGTGAACTGATCTCGGTGTCCATGCCGATATGGCTTCCCGAGAAATTGGCATTTCTTCAATTATCCGATGTCTATCCAACGAATCCCGTGTGTTGGCTCCTCAAGGTCAACACCAGCACCCCTAAGGATGGCAGAAACAACTCCTCAACAGCCTACTTGAGGCCTTTCGCTTGGTGTGGAGATCATCCACGACTTGTAGTGGAGGAGCTCCTTGAGCAGAATCGTGATTAGCCCGGTGCTCCGTCTGCTTCCCTTCAGCTCAGTCCCATTTCGTGTCTCTTGAATGATCTCTACCAGACCGTCGTCCATTATCTCCAGCTCCTTGGTCAGGACGGCTCCACATTCCTTCCTTGGAAAAAAGGTATGTGCAATAGCCCTTTGCACATATCTCAAGGCTGGATGCCTTATCCTGGTGCTCTTGTTCACTCCGTGCTTGTAAGTGCCCACTCCAATGTGCCCACTCCAATGTGCCCCAGAGTGCCTCCAGCTCCTCCCTCTCTATATTGAGGGTCATCTCGCGCATATCACCTTAGCTAAATCCGAATATCGACTCGAGATCCCGAAATGACATTCGGTGAGTCTCGCTTCCATACTTGAAGCGGATGTAGCCGTCTCCATCTTCCTCTGGAGTCTCCTCTCCAAAGGCATAGAAGGTCACTTCCAGTGTTGCTAGGAACTGGAAGGTTGCTTCGCCGTGAGACGCATAGGCGTTCTCCATGAATCTCCTCAGACCCATCGCATTGAAGAGGATCTGGCAATCTTCATAGATGCCCAGCTCGACCATTGTTTCCTCATGGGGGTAGCGTGTGGCTTTGAACTCCATTCGCCTGAATGATGCACGCATATCGGCCAGTCTGGCTCGGGAATTTACACTTCTTCTTACCGATGCACGTGTGGGTGAGCGAACTGTAACAGCTCAGCTGGAACTTCCCACTGGTCTCTTTCCTTCTCTCTTTTCCGTTTGGTAATCCCTTGATCTTCCAAGAACAGCTCCACTTCTTGTTGCTCCTACCATTGTACCTATCAAACAAAAAACACTCGCAAGTGTGTAAGTACAAGGAAAAACACCAAGAGCAAAAGTTATCTTGCATGCATGTTTAAAGTTTAAGGCTACTCTATTCATGACTAGAGAGACTTAGGAAAACATGCTCAATTTATATACTAAATCGGGATAAATCCTAAATCGTGAAAGGCAATAAAATTATTTTATAAGTTGTTCTTCACAGATTCAGGTTTCTAGACAAGCATGCATTAATCTAGGGGCGAGAAAGGGGATTTCCAGAATCTTAACATTTCAAAAGAGTTTTACCCGTGAAGCTGTCCTCACAAATAGAAATGCTAAAGATCTCAAAAATCTTACAAAAAGCCCTAAGTGATTATGCAAACAGTCTACCAAATGTTCCTTCATCAACTCTCAAATCCTAAATCGAACGAATCTGAACAATCCTAAAACATATCGTGCACGAGTAAATAATTACCTAGAACGATTTTTTGCAGATTTTCCTTGGAAGAAAAAAAAATTGCAGAGGACTGAGTTGCGAATTTAAAAGTTAGAAACAATTTTCTGGATTTGAGAGTGATGGAGGATGAAAATGAGAGAGGCGATAGCTCTTATAAATAGGAGACAAGGAGAGAAAGAGGTTTGACTAGGGTTTCTCGGTTTGGGGAATAGTTGTCGGCTAACCCCAACCAAGTATTCTTGCCTTATCCGGAAAAGTGGGCCATTAATTTGAGCGCTTTTCACGAATTGGCCAAGTCTAAAAATCCCCATTACCTGGGCCATATCGGGTTGAGTCCGATATGGTAGGAGTGTCAGTCTAGATATCGGCTTGTTCCCGATATTTACCCCTGGTAAAGATTGTCTGGCTTGGGCTTTGTTCCATATCGGCTACACACCGTTGTGCTTGCTCGACATGGAATGCCCAGGGATGATATCACGGTTTTAACCCGATATTACATCTCGTTGCTGTGCTAAACAATCTCCACATTGGTTTTTGTTCCTCTTTGTGTACAAGTTATCCCTCCTTATCTCTCATGGGATCCTGAAAACATCAAACTAGACTAGAAAAAGCATTAATATACACATGGATAAGCTTGGAGTGCCTCACAAGAGCGCTTTGTTTTTAGTCACTTAGCTTGACTTTTCTTGATTCCTTTTCAGTGCGAAAGGGGGAAATGAGCACCCCTCGATCGTGTGGGAGGATCCTTACTTTCCTTAATCACAGAGATGAAATCAGCTAGAGACACAGGGGAGGTTCCCTTCTTACTTGCCTTAGAACCCTCTTGATTGGTCAAATAGGTGTCTCTTATCACCTTAAGGTAAGCAAAGGTTCTAACCTTTTCCTTGCATTTCAGCTTGTATCTCATCTCACCACCAGCAGAGAGAACAAGTTTGAGAGTCATACCTTCCAGAAGATCACCGAGAGTTGGTCCTTGCACATAGGACTTCTTGCGAGTTATCACTTCTTTTGGTTTTTCTTGGACTTCTTCTGGTTGTCCCTCGAATATTGCATTGAGACAGACTCTATCAAAGGTAGCTCCATCATAGCATATCTCCAAGGATGGATCTTTGGTCTTCTTAATTGTCTTCTTGAGCTCAAGGGAGTATGCATGCTCCTTTTCATTGATCCTTTTCCCTTTGGTATCAAAATGCATTACCAAGCTTCCGGTTAATCTCATCTCCACCTTGCCGCTTTTGCAATCAAACATGCAACCGGCGAAAGCTAGGAATGGTCTTCCCAATATGAGGGTCTCCTTGACATCTTGATCCATTTCTATCACCAAGAAGTCGCTTCGCAGTAGCACGTTCCCAATCATGAGAGGTAAGTCCAGCAGCTTCCCAACAGTCGGTATAAGTGTCGAGACGCTTAGCCGTGGCTAGGCTCATCACATTGATGCTTGCACCGAGATCACATAAACAGTTATCAAAGGTGATCCCTTCGAGTGTGCATGGGAGAGTGAATGATCCTAGATCCTCTAGTTTCTTCACTACCACGGTTTCTTCCTTGGATTTCTCTTCACGAGCTGCTGCATTCCTTCCAATGGTTGCCATTGCGTCGGCATAAAGCTTGTTTTTCAAAGTTACTAGGAAAGCTGGAATAGGTTTGGTATCATTGGCATTGTTGAATAGAACTTCAACTTTCTTCAATGTTTCGATCAATTCGGACTCTTGTTCCTCTATGAGACGCTTCTTATGCTTCTGGGGGTATGGTATTGGCGGTTTGTAGACTCGCAGGAATGGTGCTTTTGGTGGATCAGCTGCTGCTTTCTTTTCCGGGACTTCCAAATTTTTAGAACTCCCTCCCCTTCTTAGGATGTTGATGTCCTCATCGACTGGACCCCATTTTGGAGAAGTTATTTCGGGTAGATCCCGTTTTTCCACGTCGAAAGTGGTGATCATTTGGCAATACTCCTTTGGATTCATGACGGATTTTCCAAGAAGGTTGCTTGGTAGGCTTGTTGATGCAATGCCTTTGTTGTTTTCAAGGAGTATAAGGGGTATCGAAATCCCAAGGGAAGTAGATGCTACTCTAAGGTTTCTAAGTTCAGATTATGCTATGTCAAATAGAATGAAAGTAAAACAAAGCAGGAAGTAAACGAGCAATCACGAATTAAGTTTCTTAAAATCAGGAGACGAAACGCTAGGTTCAGGGAAATTCTTAGGTAATCTAAATTACAGGTCTAGGCAGAATGTTAGGAAAATATTAAGATCCGTTCACGAACTCGAGACACTAATGTAAAATCAACCAACTCTCGCTGCGAAGATTATCTATGTCTAAACCCTAGAATTCCAAATCTCTTTGCAAATCCTATCAATTCAAACAAGCATTAAAGTTCATATTTGATTGTTCACAAAATCCTAAACCAAATCTCTTTGCGAATAGGTATTTTGCTCATCTAACATTAGTTCAGGCAATCAATAATACTCTCGCATCTATCAATTAACCTAAGATCAGATTCTAGGTCGGAAGCTAGAATAAGCATTAAACACAAATCCAGATGAAGAACTCTAATGATTTTATCCTAACAATTTAATTCGACCTAACAATTCATCAATCACCTTTGAAAACCCTAAACCTAACTAGCAAACTACTCAGACATGGTGAATGAAGAAAACATCATGAATAAAGAAGATTGCATAAAAGAAATCAATAGAAACAAAGAAGTTCCAAATCTGCTCTGAAAGAGCCTAATTCTTCTCCTCCTCCTTGTTGCTGAGGGTAGGTCTGGTCTTGTGGGTTAGCGACGTTTGTGCTCCAGTAAGAAAGATTGTTGTTGGGTTTCCAAGTGTTGTAACCTCCTTGAGCGTTGATGTAGTTAACATCTTCGTACTGGATGTCCTCCCCTTCTTGGGCTTGAGTGAGTTCTTCCACGAAATGGACTTCTTTTTGAGTTTGGAAAAGTAGTAACTTGTCAAGCTTTTCATTGAGCTCTTTGATCACTTTTCGGCTTCCATCCACTTCTTCTTTTGAACCACGGTTGGATCTGTCATAGTCTTCGTGGTAAGAGGAGTCACTCTGAGTTAAGTTTTCAACCAGCTCGAGACCATCTTCTACGTCTTTTGCTAGGAAATTTCTATTACTCGCCGTATCGAGCAGCATCCGAATCTTGGGAATGACACCTCGGTATAGTGTGTTGAGGAGTGATTCTTGGCTGAATCCATGGTGAGGGCACTGAGTGGTGTAACCCTTGAATCGTTCCCAGGCTTCACCGAAGGTCTCATTGGATTTCTGAGTTAAACCACTGATTTCGTTTCTCAATCGGGCTGTTCTCGATGTGGAGAAGAACTTGGTAAAAAACGCTTTCTTGCATTCTGCCCACGAGGTGATGGATCCGTGGGGTAGTGTCTTCTCCTATGCGTGTGCTTTATCTGCCAACCAGAAGGGAAACAAACACAGCTTGAATCCGTCTTCGCTTACTCCATTGATCTTTGTCATGGCGCAGACATGGTCGAACTGGTCGAGATGGTCAAGTGGGTCTTCCAAAGGCAGACCGAAGAATCGGTTATTCTGCACCATGTAGATGAGACCACTTTTGATCTCGAAGTTGTTGTTCTGCACTGGTGGTGGTTGGGTACCGTGTCGGCTAGCAGTCGATATCAGTGCATCTCCTGCACCGATTTGTCTCACAACCCTTGGACCAGCTGCAACACCAGGCTGTCCTTGAACGCCCTGTATGCCTTGTGCGCTTTGTGGACCCTAAGGTCCTTGGTGGCCTTGTTGGCCTTGTGCACCAGCTGCGCCAGCAGCTCCTTAAGCACCTTACTGGTTTTCCATCGTCACACGGTTTACAATATCGACTTGTTTCCGATTTCGTCTGGCTGATCTTTCGAGCAGGTGAATATAGTCGATTGGGGGAACTAGGTTTCTTGTACCGTGTGAACGTAGGTTCATGTACATGTTTCAACACAAAAACCAAAGTAAAAGTGTTAAATAGCGTGTAAAGTAAAAACTTGTCCTTGTAACTACCAAGAACGGAAATGACTAAACTAATCCCAAACGGCAACGGCGCCAATTGACAACTAGGTTTTTTAGGCCTGTTGGGTCAATCTCTCAACACTGTCAACCGTATGCAGCATAGTGTATGGGTATCAATCCATTTGGGAGTGTTAGTAAACAAATCGGTTATGTTGGTCGATATAAGTCAAGTCGATATGGTGAAAGATAGAGATTTTACTTGTAAAAGAAACTAAAGATTGGATCTTGTGTCACTCAAGATCATAAATAGACGAGCTTTAAACTATTCGAGCAAAAAGTAAAGATTTAAACGACAAAGAGATAAACATTCTAAGTAAAAGAAGGATCTTGATGAGTTTAACGAACTAGGTAACTCTCGGGTTATTTATCAAGCTAAAGCTTTTGGATCACATCAAGACTTGGTCTTAGATGGTGATTCTTAGGTAAAGGGATCCTCAAACCGTTTAGCCCATGATTTTTGGGTCTAAACTCTTTGAATCTCTATCACCATAGACTAGCTCTCGCATAGCGGTACAATAGAAGAAACAAGCATCTACAACGTCCCTATTGAACCGTAAGACCCTTAGACAGATGGTTCGTCTGAGCCTAAGGAGTCAAACTCTTGTTCATAGATCCGGCTCAGCAAGCATGTGGTTTTCGCGTCAAGCCGCCAGTGGTCTTTAGACTAGATGGCCAAACTAGACTAAACTTTGGGAATAATAAACAAGAAAGAATTTAACTTTATGTTTCAGCTAAGCAAGAAAGCTAAATCCGAGAGTCCCTTGGTCCTTTTAACCCATCAAAATCTTAAAAAGACTACTCACGTGCCATTTGAGAAACCTCAAGATCCATGAGGATAAGAAGGTTACTCATGGCTTGTGAGATAGTCGAAAACAAGAAAAGAAAGAAGCTTTTACAAGAAAATGCTATGAAACAATACTTGTAAAACTTCAAAATATCATAAAAGATCAAAGCTTGAAACAAACTTAATTGCGGAAACACTAGTAGTTCTCGGTTTACAAAAAGACAGAAAACTAAAACTGGAATGAGTGATAGAGAGATAAGCGTTGGGGACAAAGTATTTATACATGAAAGAGGAAAAACCTAAAACGTTGGGACCACTTTCCCGAAATGGTACTTTTTTGGAGTTATGCTGCAACGGCTTCAAGTCGTGATGAGCAAGCCGATATGCCATTTCCTCATGATTCTTCGAGCAGTCTTCATTTCGGGCAAGTGTTTCGGGATCACGTCGTGATGGCTTGACTTTTCCGTTACTTGAATCGGGGACTTCTCGTTGCCTTGCTCCGATATTCGTCTTCATGGAATCCTCTTCATGTATCTTCGTTCCGGGGTGCCTCTTTCGGGGTCAAGTCACTGCTACTCGTCGAGGTTCGTCGTGCGCTTGTCCATATCAGCCAAAGGGTCGTGATCCGTGCTCGATATCGTCTGTCCATCCTGCTTCTGAGATCTCCCTTCTTGATTTCTTCTTCTGACCATCCTCATTCATAAAGCACCTGAGAAAACACTTCAAACATGCAAGACTATGCAAAAATCTAACTTAATGCATCTAAACCTATCATGAGTAAAAACGTGATGAAAACTAAGATGAAAGTGCATGAATGGGGTCCTAACAAACATGAAATGTATGTTTCATGGGGTCCCCATATTCTGTTTGTTCGGTTGTGGTATTTCCCTCCCCATATTGGCTAGTGTCTTTCGGGAATGCCTCGAGACGTGCTATCTTAGCGTCTTGGACATGTTGTCCCTTTAACAAAGCATCCAAACGGGCTTGTAGTTGCAGGACATCATTTTCCCTCTGCTTGTTCAGCTCAATTGTTTCTTTGTCAATGTCGTCTACGTAATTAATGTCACTTGTAGCCATGTTCTCGACGAGGTTCATCCCAGCATCCACGTCTTGGCCTAGGAATATCCTGTGGCTTGCTGATATATCATGGTTTTTACCCACTTTTAGGTCATGATATAAGTGTTTTTATAGAATCTTTTGTTAGTATTCCAGTCCTTTCTGAGTCTTTATAGGTTGGACTACGTTTGGAGCATAATTGGAGATTCTAAAGCTTTTTGGAGCATTCTGCAAGAAGCTGCGAAGAGATGAAGTCAGAAGAGCAGAATTACGCACAGGGTGTCGATCGACACCAGACAAGGACGGCCAAAGTTTCTCAATTCCATCAGAAAAAGGAAATTGCCCAAGCTTTGAAGAATTACAAGATTGCCCCTGGACGAAAATCCTCCCTTATAAATATAGTTTTCCAGCCATTGTTTAGGCTACACTTTATTTTACAATTATTTAGAGAGAGATTTATAGAGAGTTTTTGGAGAGAAGAATTTGTCTCCTTTAGAGCAAATTTGGAACTCCCTTATTTATCTATTGATTTCTTTTATGCATTCTTCTTTATTCATGATGTTTGCTTCATTCACCATGTCTGAGTAGTTTGCTAGTTAGGTTTAGGGTTTTTCAAAAGTGATCAATGAATTGTTAGGTCAAATTATATTGTTAGGATAAAATCCTTAGAGTTCTTCATCTGGATTTGTGTTTAATGCTTATTCTAGCTTCGCGACCTAGAATCTGATCTTAGGTTGATTAATAGATGCGAGATTATTATTGATTGCCTGAACTAATGTTAGATGAGCAAAATACCTATTCGCAAAGAGATTTTGTTTAGGGTTTTGTGAACAATTGAACCTGAACTTTAATGCTTGTTTGAATTGTTAGAATTTGCAAAGAGATTTGGAATTCTAGGGTTTAGACATAGATAATCTTCGCAGCGAGAGTTGGTTGATTTTACATTAGTGTTTCGAGTTCTAGAACAGATCTTAATAATTCCTAACATCCTGTCTAGACCTGCAATTTAGATCACCTGAGAATTTTCCTGAACCTAGCGTTTCGTCTCCTGAATCTAAATCGTTTAATTGCTTTCTGTGTTTTAAATTCCATCTTTCTACTTAGCTTAATTCGAAATTAGAAGTTCGTTGCGTGACTATCCCTTCTCTGTGGATTCGATCCCTAAGTACTACAACTGATCTCTTAATTTGAGAGAGTTGCTTTAGGGTAAATTTGACCCCATATCAAATTTTGGCGCCGTTGCCGGGGAAGGAAATTAGTTGCCTACAGATTTCTAGTATTAGAATTTTGTCTAGGTTTTTATTTTTGTTTTTGTTACTGATTTAGTTTCTTATCTTTGGTTTCAGGTGCATGCCCAGTACCAGAAGCAACAAGGAAGAGGAACTAATCCCATTGAACCAGGAGCTCGGTCATCTCGAACGCACAAACCGAGCATCTACACGAGCGTCGATCGACACATCTAGCATCGATCGACACCATCACTCAGTGTCGATCGACACCAAGAGCATCGATCGACACCTTGCGCGGACAGAGATGGCTAAACGTTTGGTTATGATACGCGACGCGGATGGCAACTTAACCGACCTACAGGGCAACAGAAGGAACGCCCAAGGACAACGACTTGATGAGGCTGGCGTCGTCATAGTCGAAGAAGCGATACAAATCGCACCTGCAGAAGCTGGACGTGGAAGAACGTTAGGCGAGTACAACCGCCCAGACCAGTTCTATGCTAATAGAGCTGCGATCTATCCTCCTGCATTCTAGAGGAATGACTTCGAGCTGAAGCCTGCTTACTACACTTTAGTGGCTCAGCATCCCTTCCATGGTCTTCCTAATGAGCACCCTATGGACCACGTTGAGAGATTCGAAGACTTAGCCTCAAGCATAAAGGCCAGCGGAGTTACATATGATTATCTCTTCTGCAAGCTTTTCCCTTACTCACTTGCTGGAGATGCATCATACTGGCTGAAGCAGCTGCCACCAGGATCCTTGACTACATGGGAAGATACAAAGAATGCATTCCTTTGCAATTTCTTTGATGATGCGAGATCCGAGGAGCTGAGGATGAAGATCACCACATTCTCTCAAGGACCCACTGAAGCATTCAAGGCTTCTTGGGTGAGGTTCAGATCTTACCAGAGGGACTGCCCACATCATGGATTCAGCGAGCTGCAACTTATCGGTATATTCTACCGCGGGATTGACTGGAGATATCAGATGGCCCTAGATGCTGCAAGCAATGGCAACTTCAACACCAGATTTCCAGAAGGCGCGATAGAGCTTATAGAGAATTTGGCCTCTAGTAACAGCACCAAGAACGCAGACTTTGAAAGGAGACAACAAGCTGGTGCAAATGGAGGAACCCAAATCGCTGAAGTCAACAGGAAGCTAGACAACGTACACAGTCTCTTGGTGGGAAAGAGGAAAGTTCAGTTTGCTGCAGAAGTGGAGACCTTTGAGCCAGAGCAAGAAGGGGTCAACTACATAAATGGTGCTGGTTTTCAAGGACAGAGATTCAACAATCAGCAAGGCTATGGTTGTTCATACCAGAAGCCTTTTCAGTGCAACAGCTTCAACAGAACTTATGGTTCTTCTTCCTATCAGAAACCTCCTGCACAAGACAATAAGATGGAGTCTATGATAGAGCAGATTCTGGAAGACCAACAGAAGATGACAGTGGACTTCCATGGGAAGATTGATGAATTGTACACGGATCTGAATGGGAAAATTGAGTCTCTAGGTACTCATATGAAGCAATTGGATGTTCAAGTTGCTCAAACTGCTGGAGCTTTGAAGAGACAAGAGGGATTTCTTCCTGGAAAGACAGACGTGAATCCTCGACGTCAAGTCAATGCCATTATAGTGAAGAGTGTAGAAGAAATCGTGGCACCTCAGGAAGCTGAAGACGACGAGACTGCAGCTGCAGAGCCAGTGTCGATCGACACCACTGAGTGTCGATCGACACCCGTAGAGGAACTCAAGGAATCGGGCTCGATCGAACAC
>JAHZTW010000001.1:141923491-141940513 GCA_020283515.1 Alliaria petiolata | reverse complement strand
TGCTTATTGACCATCTACTTTTCTAGATTTCAGTTTTTCCTTGAATGCATTTGAGATCACAAGGAGACAACAACTTCCAAGGCTTTCAAGACATTGATCAATTGGAAAGGGTTGCAAGGATTGCAAGAAGGGAAGCTGCAAGGTTAGAGGGGTTGAGAATGGAAGAACAACAAAGAGATCAAGTCCCTCCACCACACATGGTGCAAGCACAAAGGGGCAATGGAAACTCCTTACATGCGCCACGCTTAGGGAGGACTATTGGGGCTGGAGATGCTCCAAATACACATCAAAATCGCTATGGTATCAATCCTCCACCAGTTCAAAACAATACTTTTGAAGTGAAGCCAGCTTTCATCTCTATGGTTCAACAAGACAAGTTCCATGGGTTGCCAATGGAGGATCCTCCAGATCACTTGGACAACTTTGATAGAGTTTGTGGCTTATTCAAGATGAATGGTGTGAGTGAGGATGCCTTCTAGGTAAGACTATTTCCCTTCTCTCTTGGGGATAGAGCAAGGCAATGGGAGAAAACTTTGCCTCAAGGTACTATCACTACATGGGATGAGTGCAAGAAAGCTTTTCTATCTAAGTTCTTCTCCAACTCTAGGACCGCCAAGTTGAGGAATGACATCTCAAGTTTCACTCAAAAGAATAATGAGTCTTTTAATGAAGCATGGGATAGTTTCAAGGGCTACACAATGCAATGCCCTCATCATGGCTTCACACAAGAGACTCTACTAAGCACCATCTATAGAGGGGTCCTTCCAAAGATTAGAATGCTTCTTGATACAACAAGTAATGGAAACTTCTTAGGAAAAGAAGTAGAAGATGGTTTGGAGCTTGTAGAGAATCTTGCCTTGAGTGATGGTAATTATAATGAAGACTATGATAGAGCTCCAAGGGGAGGTGAATATGAATCTCACAAGAGAGAAATGAATTCTCTACATGACAAGATGGACAAGCTCATGTCCTCCACTCAAAGGCATGTACATTTTGTTAGTGGGAATCAAGAAAATTGTGATGATCAAGTTGAGTCTCAAGAGTGTCAAGAAGTGGTAAATTTCGTGGGTGGCCAAGGAGGCTACAACAACAACTACAGTAACAACTATAAGGGGAATAACAACCTCTCTTATAGAAGTACTAATGTAGCCAACCCCGAAGACCAAGTCTACCCTCCTCAAGCTACTCAAAGCACACATTTAGTACCTTACAACAATCAATAAAAGGGTTATGCACCAAGGTCTAACTACCAAGGAGGAAACCAAGGCAACTATGGTGGTCCTAAGTACAATGCTCCTCCAGGTTTTACTCAACCTTCACAAGGTCCTCCACAAGACAATGTTCAGCTTATGCTTCAACAAATACTTTAAGGTCAAGCCCATAGTGATGCTAATATGGGAAAGAAAATTGCTGAAATTAATACAAGGATGGATTCTTCACTCAATGAGCTTGCAACTCAAATAGGAGGTCTTCAACAAAATTTCAAGCAACTTGAGAAAGGCAAGGCTTCTACCTCCAATTCTCAAGGAACTTTACCCGGTAAGCCCGCAGCTAACCCAAAAGAGTATTGCAATGCTATCTCCACTATTGATGAAGATGATTATGAGCTTGTTGTGCTAGAGTTTGAGAAACTATTTGAAGCTCCTTATGATACATCTACATTCAATGAGGACATTGAAGTTCAAGATGGGGAGGGGGTCATTGCAAATGACTCTATAGTTGTTGTTACTGAAATGGGTTAAGAAGTGTTTGATGAACCCAAGACTTCTACAAAAGCAAGAGTTGAAGAGAGAGTAAGAGAAGTGGCTAAGAAGAGTGAAGTAAGAGCTTGTGATCCCCTTGTCTATAAGCCACCACTCCCATATCCTGAGCGGATTTTGACTAAGGCACAAAAGAAAGTGCTCTCAAGCTTTAGAGGAAGTATGGAGAAAGTTGATGCACCTTTGCCCAAGGGGGAGAGTTTGTCTCAGGTCAAGGATCAAATAAGGTTCATCAAAGACTTGCTCGCTAATAGGGAGGAGGTAGAAGAGCTGATGGAAAGCCTTGATCCACCAAGCACAACAAAGGTTGAGCCTAAGACTATTCCAAAGCTTGGTAATCCCGGAAAATTTTTGATTTCTTGCTCTCTTGGGAATTTGAAGATTGATGAGGCCTTGTGTGATTCGGGATCAAGTGTCAATGTGATGTCCCTTGAATTGTCAAAGAGCCTTGGGATTACAAACCTAAAGAAGTATCAATCACCTATTACCTTTGTTGATGCTTCCTCAAGGCAACCAATAGGCCTTGTAGAAGATTATCCTTTGAAGATTGGTGAGTGTCTAGTCCCAACTGACTTCATAGTCATGGACATGGTTTAAGCAACATCGCTGCCTCTTCTCCTAGGAACCCCGTTCCTCAATACAGTTGGAGCGAGCATTGATTTCACTAACAAGAAGGTGGTTCTCAAGAGTGTTAATGATAAGGTCTTCTATCCCATGAAGCCTTCTTCCTTTGGTTTTTTGTGGCACAATCACATGTGCTACCATGGAAATGGATGAAAAACCACCATATAAAAAGGAGCAGCTGATGGGATTCACTTGCGTGATGCTGAAGGGTAATGACACCTAGGACCACAATGAGTATGATGGGTCAAGCTTTGATGGTGTGAGTCTTCTTGCTATGTTTGATGGGATCAATGTGAGTGAACATATAGCTGAGCCACCAAAGTGGGCAAGAAGGAGGTCTAAGAAGAAGAAGAAGGTGTCAAGCATTGGAGCAAACACCATGTTCATCGAGAGGGGAGGAGGAAGCTCATGTCCTCTTCAAGATCCTCCACATGCCTAAGGGTTTGAAAAGTCAAGCTTAGCGACTTTAAACAAGCGCACTTGGGAGGCATTCCCATGTTATCCTTGTATATATTCTTGTTTTTCATTTCTAATATTGTGTTTTTAAGTGTTGGTGATTGTAAGGTTTGAGTCATATGAATTGAACTTTGATGGAAGGCATGAAAGGAGAAGTTTTAGGCTGCATCGGTTTGCAGCACCTCGGTTTAGCAAACCGAGGTGACCATGGCAGAGATTCCCTTGGACGGGACGCATCGGACTGGCAGACCGAGACGGCCTCGGCAGAGAGTTCATCGGTCTGGCTGCATCGGACAAGCAAACCAAGGCCAAGCTTCCCGAGAGTTCATCGGTTAGCGGCACATCGGTTTGCCAAACCGATGCAGCCCCAAAAAGTACAAATGGTGAATTCTAGAGGTACCACTCCAAACTCAATTGTATATATCATTAGTTTTTATTTTACCCTGATCTATCATTTTGTCATATTGATTGCGGTCTCTCTCGGACTTTTATTACTCAAGGGACTGTGTAATTTAAGTTTGGGGGAGAGGTTGAGAGATTTGACTTGTGTTTTGTGATATTATTTTCCTTTTTCATGCATCTTTGAGTCTCATGCATTCATCTATGGCATAGAAAAACCAAAAAATTGAAAAAATTTCGAAAATTTTAAAAACATAGCATGTAGTTGCATTTGCATTTGTTACATAAGTAGGATTGAGTCTAGCTTTCATATAGGATTGCATTCATGCATAGGGGACAATGATGATTTTTCCTTGTAAGGTGTTAAGCTCATGAATTAGTTCAAGGCCCTAGTTANGAAGTAAGCCTCGTCGAGAGCCACGCAAGTCTCAAGATCAAAACAAGAAGAAGACCAAAACGTCTTCTCAACATTGTCTCTGGTTTACAGAGCTTAGGGTTTATCATTCTTCACCTTAATGTCTCCACTGTTTCTGACTTTAGCCTCTACTGTTTCTCCTCTAAGGTATGTAAATCACTATTTACCTCTAATTTGATAAGGTTACAGTAAAGAAACATTCTAAAATTAGCTGTATCAAAAAACTAGATTTATAGCAAAACAAATAATTGATCTCTGTGTGAATTAATTATAAATCAAATGCTAGGCTTAGCCTTAACCTAATTGTTATTATCTTGTCGCCTATCGTCTTATTAGTTGTAAAATATGATGATCACTAATAGATCATTATAATAATAATAATCGGTTTGTTTGATTATGAGGCTACTTAAGCTGTGAATTCTAGACCCGTGTGGCAGGAAGAGATAGACCTAGTCACTTAGATATACCATTCACATGCAATTCTGATAGTCAATATAAATTTTGTTATTTAATCTCTAACAGCAAATTCATATCCAATTATAATGACGTCTTCCCCTATATATATACAAATGATAATGACTTTCTTGTTTTACCAATCAATGATATAGCAAACTAGTTTATATACATTTATAAATGTTATTTCTATCATCTTTTACTATTTTAAATATCTAATATATTTTCATGTTTTGATGTTTCTTTAAAATAATTATAGTATTTATAACCACATGTCAGATATATATCTGGTTAAACCAACATCTCACTCATCTACTTAAACATAGTTTTGAAGTGTTTTACGATTATTTTTTTGTTAATATAGTATTTAGCTTTATCGTTTTTTTATTGTCACACCATTCTATGATATTATTTTTTTTGGGATAAAAACACCATTATATGATGGAATTCCTATAATACATTATTGAATTAAATTTGAGTTTTTTTATATATCTTTTTTACTTTAACCATTAATTTACAAAATAGTTATCTAATATTATGTTTGCAACAGTTATTACACAATGCACTTTATTTATCATGGGAATAAGACCTATACAAAAAAAAATGATTCAAATGTATTAATATTATGCATGTGGTTACACTTTTGACGAAAAATCATTAATGTATACAAACACACGTAGCCAAACTTATTTAGGCTTACTGCATTTCACATCAGTGAAAATGTAAGGCCCATTTCAAAAAGTACCATTTTTTTCCCCCGACAAGTACCATTATTTTGTTTCGTTAATTTGAAGTAAAACCCAAAAATACTTAAAAGTTTGAAAACTTTTGCCAAACGAAAGGTTTGTGATATTTTTTTGAATTATATACTGTTTGTGGTCTTTTTAGAAAATAAAACACAAAAGTGGTAGTTAATAAATTTCAAAAAATTTAATCTAACTTTTTAAGTATTGGTATAATAACAATGCAGATGGAAGATTGTTGTAAGCTTACCTCCGTCGCTGATATTGCTACCGCAGTGTATGAAATGCTCAAGATTCATCATGATGTTCAACAGTAACCCTAAAGTAGATCGATTTGCAGAGTCTATATACTAGCCGATTTGGGATCTTTTGATACGAGATTATATAATTGAAACTATAGGCTTTGTCTGTCAAACTATTTTTAATATTTTGTAACATCTATAGATGCTTCTGTCCACTGCACTTTTCAAACTTTCTAGTAAAGATATGGACGGTCCTTTTTTTTACTTAAGCTGTTGACAAAAAGTGGTAACAGCTGGAGATTATTGATGGTGGTTGGATTTGGTTAATATTGGTAAAAACTTTATTGAAAAATATTTATTTGGAGGTACAATAAAGAAAATGGCGTAGTCATTCTCGACCCATCTTATCTGTCTCACCAATAATTCTCATCGTGATATTCGATGAAAATAGTTTGTACCAAGCTTTACAAAACCAGGAATCTATGTTTTTCAATGGGCCAGAAACTACTTTTCTATATTTTTCTTTTCAGGGATAATTTTTTTTTTTTCTTTTTAATATGAGAGAGTGACCTAAACCCGACTAATCTTTCTAATGTGAGTGTAATTGTCGAATAGGACACAGACCGTTTTGATTTGCCAAGTGGTTCGATAATTTCACGCTTGAGAGGAATCGATCTCAAAAACATATACCAACATGATAATTCCTATTAAAATAGAATCTACTAGCCCAGTGATGGAGTGAGTAAAGTTTTCCTAAAAAAAGACAAATAAAGAATGCAAGTGCACAACGATCAATTGCAATACTTTAGATATCGAATTCACAATACGATTCGAGTGCATAATGATTCTCATATTGAAATGAAAGGTAAGTCGAAAATATGGTTTTGGTAGTTT
Organism: Alliaria petiolata; assembly: GCA_020283515.1. NCBI lineage: Eukaryota > Viridiplantae > Streptophyta > Magnoliopsida > Brassicales > Brassicaceae > Alliaria > Alliaria petiolata. The sequence continues at coordinate 141,934,527 of JAHZTW010000001.1, read as the reverse complement.
TGATGCAAATGAAAGCAAACGAAAGGTATAACGAAAGCAATAAAGATGTAAACTTATAAATTAAAATGTTGAGACATAGGAGAATCTTTAGAGATCGTGATTTAGATTATTCAGACATCGCAACTAAAGGCACTAAAATTTTTTTTTATCCTAGAGATCAAAAGATTATCATATTCGATAATTCCACTCTCGTGGATTGAAAATCGACTTATATCTAATAACCTAAATCATACTCTCATATGCAAGATAGTTGTAATAATACAACAAGAAATGTTCAATTTTTGATATTCTTACTACATAATGTTTAGAATCAACCATCACGCTCTAAAGATATAGCCTATCAATTCAAATCCGGGCCAATCAACCTCATGATGTATTAAAAACAAGAAAAGACAGATGATTACTTTTATCAAACCATGATTGAATCCCCTTTAGAAACACTTAATCCCAATAAACGAGTACTCACTTATCAAAAGAGATTCAACAACAACAAAAGCAATTGTAAACATCTTATTGAATAATGAAATAGAGATAGGATTCGTAAAACAACTCTGGGTGATGAACAAAGATGAAATTTTCTCCCAAAAGAAAAAAATAGCAAAACAACAAACTACAAAACAATAAAACTTTTGGAACTTTTGGTGAATGATTTTGTTGCTCTCGCTTTCTGGTCTTCGAGGCTTCTGTGTTTATATAGATATCTAGAGCAAGCTAGGGAAATTTTGTAAAGAATTGGTGAGGATTGAGAGAGAAATAGAAACTTTTCATTTCTCTCGAGGCTCTGATTGATCGATCCTAGTAGTGGATCGATCGATTGGTTTCTTAGTTCGATCGATCCAACTTGGATTGAACATGTGGTCGTGTCAATCTCTCGGGAGGCTCATTTAATGGAGCAAGTAGAGAAAATACAACTTTAATTGACCCAACCCAATCGACCTGACCTCGATCGATCGGGTGGTCCAATCAGCAGAAGTATCAGTTTTCAATAATTTGAGTATAATTTTTGATCCAACCATCTGATTTTCTGGCCCACTGAAAATCATAAATTCCTGGTTTTGTAAAGTTTGGTACAAACTATTTTCATCGAATACCACAATGGAAATTATAAGCTGTCCAATCTCCAAAAGTTCAAAAAATATCTTTTTGCCCAAAATCTCCAAATTTCCTGCCAAACCTCTATAAACTCTAAACCACTGAAAATACTGATATTTAATCGTAAACCAATAATTTATTTATAAAAACATAATGATAAGTAGAATTTTTGTATCACTTTCAATACTCAACACTACTCATGTCATTGTAGTAATTGAGGTATCAATCCATTTGGTGATGTAGATGGCGCTAAAATGCATGAACTTTTTATGCTAAGCAAATATAAGTAGATTGTTGTTTTTCGATCAACCTAAGTGATTAAACAAGTAACATTCAAAGATTCAGACACTTAAGCAAAGAACTTATACAAAGCAAGAACAAGGCAAATAACTAAACAAGATGATCAAATGATAAAAAAGGGGATCCAAGAATAGGGTTATTGACTTTGGGTGACTCGAAATCTTATTCAAGATGTCCAACCAATCAATTCCAATGCTAATCCTTAGGTAAGAAGCACTAAATAAGACTAATCCACTCTCATGGCACTAATCATTTTGCTAATTATCAATTCAAGATCTAATCATCATTAGTGAAAAGAAAATCATCAAGCAATGAACACATTCGTAGTAGAACCAATAGACACCTTATACATCTATTTCGATAGGCTAAGCATGTAAATCTCTTGATTTAGTTGGTTGTGGCATTTGATCAAACACCTTGTGGGTGGGAAATGCCCTGTGATCTAAATCACTTTTCTCAAAGCTAATCTAGCATTAAGATCACTAAACAAGAAAGGATATTGAAAGATCTAAGCCCTAGTCATCAAGAATCATCATTAGAATCACCCAAATCTACCCTATTCTTAGATCCTAAGAGAACTACTCACTAATCATGGTTAAACCCACAAATCCTATGAAAGAGATGTTGGTAAACATGATTAGAAAGAAGAAGGATGAAAGATTATCAAAGATAAACTCTTGAATTGCAACTATCTTAAAAGGGTCTTAAAAAAATATTTACAACAAAAGAGGAAAGTTTTCTAAGTAAAAACAAAGATACTTAAGAAAAATTAGGTTATGTGTATTTATAGTGAACAGTGCACGAACCGAGTCAACCCGGAACAAACCGGATATTGAACCGGTTTTAGGTCTTGTTTCGGGCTCGATATCGGGCAGCAAAGCCCGATATGGAGCCAGACGTTTTCTTCTTTATATCGACTTGCTAAAATTGTTGTATCTCGGAGGCTGAATCGAAATAAAAACCTTTCGTGTGATCCGATCTTTGAGTCACTTCATGCGGCATGGACTTGTATCGGCTGAAACATCTCGGTACAGCAACTCGATATGGTGCCAGACGACGTCTTCTTGCTTCTTCTTCTTCTCTACTTGGTCCTAGCTCATCCACCAAGGTTCAGCAAGTCTCCATAGGATCCAAATCACCTGAAATAACACTCCAAATTCAAGGATATGCAGGAAAATGCAAGACCTAAAGTTAATACTCACTAACTCTAAAATGGATGCAAACTAGACTATATGGACAAGTTATATGCATGAAACAATGCAAATGCTACTCTAAATGAATTTTAAAATGGTTGAAATTTGCTAACTATCACATACTCCCTCTGTTTCACAAAAATATCATTCTAAGGTTTTGTTTTTGTTTTACAAAGAGTGTCACTTTCTAAATTCAATGCAATTTTGTTAATAAAAATTTAGTTTTAACCTTGTTGTTTTATTGTATTAATTAGAAAAAGAAATATTTTTAGTGTATTTATAAAATGTAGAATAGATTTTTTAATAGATTTTTTTTAGTATGTGTAAAAAAGTGTAGAATGATACTCTCTATGAAAAAGAGGGAGTATTAAAATACTATTGTTCGATCGTGAATATTTTGCGGGATGCTTACGTGGGTGTGTGCGTTCTTCAGGATGGTCAAACCTCGGGTCAAGAAAAAAGAGGAAGTATTAAAATACTACTGTACTTGGAGACCACCTTTTCTTCTTTGAATCTTGGAGGTTCTTTTGTTGCCAATCACTCCTTTAAATTTCATTCCCCATTCTTCTTTTCCCTTTGCTATATAAGAACATTGAACACAATCTTCCACCCTATTCTACCCAAGTAACCCCTAGCCTCGTACTAGCTCAAAGTGAAAGCTTCTCCTTGTGAGCCTAAAGTCAACACTTTTTGTCTAGATGATTCATGAAAAATGCATAAAGGCCTCACAAACACTCACAAGAGTTTTAGGCTTGAAAGAAGATATTGGATAAGGATGGTGTTTTCATAACGGTTCCAAAGATGAGGATGCTACTTGCACTAGCAAGAGTGGTAAAAGGAAGAAGAAAGTCCAAGTATGTATTTCGGTAGCCATGAGTTCAACTTTTCAAAACAAAGCATGATAATTCAATTCAAAATTAATGGTTCTAATAGATAGGAATGAGACCAATTCACAGAAAGATTCAACCAAAACATGAACATCAAGATATGAATTCCAAGTGTGGTGCTACCTTAACTTCAAACTCACTCGAATGCATCAAACAATTATGAACGTGGGCAATGGCTTCATCTAAAAACTCAGCATTTTACAAGAAAAATATGAATGCAAGCCTACATGAAATGCAACTAGACTCAATCTTACAATGCAAATGCAACTTCTAAATGCTTTTTTTTGGAAAATTTTCAATTTTTTTCGATTTTGTTTTGCTTTTTTTCTATGCATTGGATGAATGCATGAATGCATGAGACTCAAGTATACAAAATAGAAAATAAGAAACACAAAACACAAATTTAAATCTCTCAACCTCTTCCACAAACTTAAATTACACAGTCCCTTGTGTAATAAAAGTTCGAGAGAGACCCAATCAATATTACAAAAATAAGAAATACAAAGCTAAATGATATGTACAATGGAGGATGAAGTGTTACCTCTAAAATGGCGTTGACGAGGAAGAGGACGAACCCATGGTACCTAGATGAGGCATATCAGACAGCAAAGCCCGATATGCTCTGCCCGATATTGAAGCAGACTATTCATCTGTGGTCGTATCGGGCTTCTTTGCCCGATATGTCTGGCTGATATGAATCCCTGCCACATCTGTATCGGGTGCCAAAGCCCAATACACCTGCCCGATACATAGCGTTGATTTGTCCTGTGGATTCATATCTGGCAGCAAAGCCCGATACACCTGCTCGATATGCTGGCAGACGTTTTCTGCCATCTCTTCACACTTACGCTCAACCTTCTTAATTCGATCCTGCTGACCACAAACACTCAAAAACACATTATTAAAATAAAAAGAAAGAATATATATAAGGATAAACATGGGAATGCCTCCCAAGAGCGCTTGTTTAACGTCACTTAGCTTGACTTTTCAAACCTTTTAGGGATTGGGAAGGTCATGGAGTGGAACTGAAGTTCCTTCTCCTTTCTTGACGAACATGGTGTTTGCTCCAGTATGTAACACATTCTTCTTCTTCTTAGACCTTTTTCTTGCCTTCTTTGGTGGCTCAGCTATAGGTTCCACCATCTGGATTCCATCAAACATAGCAAGAAGGCACTCACCATCAAAGCCTAGTCCATCATACTCATTGTGGTCAAAAGTATCATCTTCCTTCAGCATCACACAAGTGAATCCCATCAGCTGACCGTTTGTATATGGTGGTTCTTCATCAGTTTCCATAGTGTCACATGTGATTGTGCCACAAAAACCCAAGGTAGAAGGCTTCATAGGATAGAAGACAATATCATTCACACTCTTGAGAATCACCCTCTTGTTGGTGAAATCGAGGCTTGCACCAGCTGTGTTAAGAAAGAGAGTTCCTAGGAGAAGAGGTAGCCTTGCTGATTTAACCATGTTCATGACTATGAAGTCAGTTGGAACTAGACATTCACCAACCTTCAATGGATAATCTTCAACAAGGCCTAGTGGTTGCCTTGAAGAAGCATCAACAAAGGTGATATGTGATGGATACTTCTTCATGTTTGTAATCCCAAGGGTCTTAAACATTTCAAGGGACATCACATTGACACTTGATCCAGAATCACACAAAGCTTCATCAATCTTCAAACCCCAAGAGAGCAAAAAATCATTTTTTTTATGGGATTACCAAGCTTTGGAATAGTCTTAGGTTCATCTCTTGTTGTGCTTGGTGGATCAAAGCTTTCCATCAGCTCTTCTACCTTCTCTCTATTAGCTAGCATGTCTTTGATGAACCTTATATGACCATTGACTTGATACAAGTTCTCTACATTGGGCAAAGGTGCACCAGCCTTCTCCATGCTTCCTCTAAAGCTTGAGAACACTTTCTTTTGTGCCTTAGTCAAAATTCACCTAGGATATGGGAGTGTTGGCTTATAAATAGGAAGATCACTGTAAGAAGCTTCTCCTTTGTGGGGAAAGGTTTCCTCCATATCACTCTTCTTAGCCACTTCTCTTATATCCTCATAAACTCATGCTTTTGTAGAAGTCATGGGCTCATCAAACACTCCTTTACCCATATCCTTAGAAACAACCATGTAGTCATTTTCAATGATCACCTCCCCAAATTGAACATCAATGTCCTCATTGATAGTAGATGCAATCTCTTTGAAAGGTGACACTTCATCATGTGTATCTTCTAGTAGTTGCTCAAATTCTCTCACATCAAGCTCATACTCATCCTCATCAATAGAGTAGATAGCATTGCAATACTCATTTGGGTTAGCTTCGGGATTACCGGGTAAAGAGGCTTGAGGGCGTGATGATGAAGAAGCAATGCCCTTGTTGTTCTCCATTTGCTTTATTTTAGAACTAAATGTCTCAACCTTGGAGGAGAGATCATTGTAGGAGCAATCCACCTTGTTGTTCATTTCGGCCATCTTCTTGCTAATTTCCATAGCTCCATTAGCTTGGCCTTGCAATAGTGGTTAAAGAATGTTTCTCATATCCAAGTCTTCAGACAATGAGTTGCTCCCTTTTCCTTAACCCGGTGGTGCATAAGCTTGTTTTGGAAGCTGTCTTGGTTCCCTTGAAAGTTATTCTTGGGAACATAACCTTGTTGTACTCCTTGAACATGGTTGTTTTGTTGTGGGTAAACTTGATCTTGTGGATTAGCCACATTGTTGCTTCTATAGGGAAGATTGGGGTGATTTTTATAGTTGTTGAAACTTTGTTGATAGTTTCCTTGATTACCCACATAGTTGACTTCCTCTTGCATAGTAATCTCCCTATCTTGAACTTGATCACAATCACCAACAAAGTGGACTTGGTTTTGTTTCCCTTGAATTATCATATCCAATTTAGCATTGAGTGCTTGAACTCTTTCCTTGTCTTCTCCTCAGATTCGCCCCTAGAGGTTCTGATATACTCATAAATTAGCATGTTTTAGCACCCATTTTAGATAGCTTTGCATTCATTTATGCATTTATTTAGCTACTTTTAGTCCAAATTGCATCCATATTAGAGTTTACCAAGTTTTAGCTTAGGTTGTTGCATATTGTGCATATTGAGTCTTAATTAGGTACTTTGGAGGCTTGGAGGACCTTTTTGGTGAGTTGGGTGACAAGGAGGAAAAAGAGAAGGGAGCCAAACATGAAGCAGACAAGTTCTAGAAGTGTATCGACCTTGGTGTCGACCTACCAAGGTCGATATAGCTCGGCAGGGAAGACGGAGTGCGCGTATCGGACTGCTAAGGTCGATACACATCTCATCCGAAGTTTGAAGAGTGCGCGTATCGGGCATTCGTATCGTACTGCTAAGGTCGATACACATCTCATCCGAAGTTTGAAGAATGGCGTATCGGGCATCTGTGTTGTGATACTAAGCTCGACACACTCCTTGAAGAAGCTTTTAGCAGCGTATCGAGCTGCGTATTGACCTAGCAAGCTCGATACGCTGCCCGATTTTCAGACTTAAACCGGGTCAATACCCGGTTTGTTCCGGATTGACCCGGGTCGTCCACTGTTCACTATAAATAGGAAAATACCTAATTTTTCCTAAGTATCTTTTAATCTCTTGTTCTTACTTAGAAAACTTTCCCTTTTGGTTTCTAAGTGATTTTGTAAGACATTTCTTAAAGTTTATGCAAATTAGTACTTATCTCTTTTAATCATTCATCTTCTATCTCTATAATCATGTTTATCTCTATTTCTTTCATAGGATTTAAGGGATTAACCATGATTAGTGAGTACTTTCATTAGGATCTAAGGATGGGTTAGATCTAGGGTGTTTTAAGGGTTAATCTTGATGCCTAGGATTAGATCTCCTCATTTCCCTCCTTGTTTAGTGTTCTAAAATACTAGTTTAGCCTTGATCATGCTAAAACTAGGCCTTAGGGAATTTTACACCCACAAGGTGTTTGATGAAATTTCCCAACCAACTAAACAAGGGATTTACATTCCTAGCTCATGGAAGTGATTGTCTAGGGTGTTTATTAGCAATTTAGAACTTTTTCATTATGCTCATTACCTTCCTTTTCACAAATGAAAGTTTGATCTTGATTAGGATAATTAATGAAGAGATTAGTGCCATGAAAGTGGATTAGTCTAGCTATTGAGTTCTAAGATTAGGGATTAGCATGCTATGTTATTGATTGGCATCAAAGATTGATTCTTGGAACTCCTTAGATTGATAACCCCATCCTTGGATTCGTTTTAGTCTTTTGATAATCTTTATTAGTAGTTAATTAGCTTGATTTGGTTTGTTTGATCACTTAGGTTGTTAGTTAAGTTCCAAAACTTATTTGCTAGCTTAGATTAAGAAGTTGTATGCATTCCTAGTGTCATAACCATTTCCATATGGATTGATCCTCAAGTATTACAATGACATGAGTAGTAGCTTGAGTAATTGTTAAGTCACACCAAGAAACCGCTTATCAATTTGGCGCTGTTGCCATTTGGATATTTGGTTTAAGCATTAGGATTTTACTTCTTCTTGAGACTAAGTTTTACTTTTCTTTGAATACTAATCTCTTTTGCGTGTACTACTCTCTCTCTTATTAGGTACAAACACCACTAAAACACATTGCTTTGAGAGATTGGGTATGGATCATGCACAAGGTTTGGGTGGTAATGGACAACCACCAAGGCGACATACACACATCGGTTTTGGTGACTCTCCTCAAACTCATACTTCTCGCCATGGTATTACTACTCCTTCGGTTCAACAAAACATTTTTGAGATCAAAAGTGGGTTGATTTCCATGGTGCAACAAAATAAGTTTCATGAATTGGATATGGAGGATCCTCTAGACCACTTGGATGAGTTTGAGAGGATATGTAGCTTGACCAACATCAATGGCATCTCTGAAGATGGATTTAAGTTGCGATTATTTCCTTTCTCTCTAGGGGATAAAGTGCACATTTGGGAAAAGAATCTACTCAAGGTTAAATCACTACTTGGGATCAATGCAAGAAGGCATTCTTGGCCAAGTTTTTCTCCAACACGAGGACAGCAAGATTGAGGAATGCGATCTCTAGTTTCAACCCAAAGGCTAAGGAGAGCTTTTGTGAAGCTTGGGAAAGATTCAAGGGTTATACTACTCAATGCCCCCACCATGGATTTTCAAATGACTCTCTACTTAGCAGCTTATACAGAGGTGTCCTACCTAAGTATAGAATGCTCCTAGACACAGCTAGCAATGGAAACTTTTTGGGAAAGGAGGTTGAAGAAAGCTTAGAGCTCATAGAGAACTTAGCTCAAAGTAATGGGAACTATGGTGACTATGATGATGGCTCTTCAACTAATGGGGATGCACATGAGTAACAAAGGCAAAGGGAGATGAAATCCCTTAATGCAAAGATGGATAAGCTACTGCATGCTTCCTCGAAGACGGTTCATAATGTTGGTGAATATATGGACAGTTTTGATCATAATCAAGGGATGCATGTGGCAACTCAAGAGGAGCTGAACTATGTTGGCGGGCAAAGTTCTCCAATGCGTTTCAACAAACAGTATTGGAACCCAACCTATCAAGGGCAAGGACACAAACAAACCTTTGTTCCAAAGCCCTATTACCAACAAGGTTTTGCACCACAAAGAGAAGCAAGCAATGCTTTCAACCAAGAACTAGACATGAGAAGCTTGCTACAACAAATCCTTCAAGGACAAGCAAATGGGACAAGTGAGTTGAACAAAAGAATGGAGGTTATCAGTAATATAAGCATGGATGCTTATACATCAGGAGCTAATAAGGAGAGGAACCGTGGAGCTAGAAGAGATGGAGCTAAACTTGTAGCTGAGGGAGAAGGAGGCTTTGTAGCTGTATCTGAAGGAACTAAGGAGTTAAGGACCACACGCCACCAGTAATTATACTCAGGAGAGCCCCCTGACCGAGCTACATCAAGTCAGAAACCCTTCAGAAGTAAAGAAGAAGGCCTTAAACCAAAGAAGAGGCCAAAGGAACTATTTAAGGAAAATCCGAACATATGTTATAAAAACATATCATTCGATCATCTTTCATCATCTATAGAAGCTAAGAAGACCCACAAACCGTCCTTGGTTCAATCCCAGCCCACATTTAACCAAGAAGATCCATTCAATCCACCAAAACCACCAAACCATCCAAGAGAAGCTTCTGCCGAGCTATATAAGGAAACCATGTATAAATGTCTACCTAAGGCATTATATTCGACCCCATCATTGTTTTTCATCCTTGGCCATTGCATTCATTCCTACAAGTTAAAAAAAAAAATTTATTTCCTCTGTTTCTGTTATATTAAACTCTTAAAATCATCTCTGATTTGTTTTTGTTTGAAATACAAGGTACCATGGGAGACAATGCACCAACAGCTGATTCTATGCAAGCAATATTGGCTGCCATTGCCAATTTAAATGAGAGTCTCAACACCTACAGGACTGAGAACAATGCAAACAAAACTGCATTAAGAGAAGAGACCAACACCAGGAATATTCAAGGCTAGAGAATCCTGAACGTCCCCCTCCTCTCTTGCCAAGAAGAACTGTCTTTGGCGTTCCTCCTGATGCAAACAGAGTAGGAAATCCTCCTGAAGTGCAACTGATATCTCTGTAAATTACATGTTTTTAGCATACATTTCATGCTAGTTAGGACCCCATTCAGGCACTTTCATCTTAGTTTTCATCACATATTCACTCATGATAAGTCTAGATGCATTAGGATAGGTCTTTGCATATTCTTTCATGTTTTGGAGTGTTTTCTCAGGTGCTTTGAGAATGAGGATGGTCCGAAGAAGAAATCAAGAAGGGAGATCCCAAGAGGAGGGTGGAAAGATGATATCGAGAATGGATCACGACCCTTAGCCGATATGGACAAGCGCATGATGAACCTCGACGAGTAGCAGCGACTTGGTCCGGAAAGAGGCACCCCGGAGCGAAGATCCAGCAAGAGGATTCAATGAAGACAGATATTGGAGCAAGGCAACGAGAAGTCCCCGATCCAAGTGGAAAGAAAGACGAGTCATCACGACATGATCCCGAAGCACTTGCCCGATATGAAGACTGTTCGAAGAATCATGAGGAAATGGCATATCGGCTTGCTCATCACGACTTGATTCCGAAACGCTACAGTCCAAAAGAGTACCATTTCGGGAAAGTGGTCCCAACGTTTTAGGTTTTTCCTCTTTCATGTATAAATACTTTGTCCCCCACGCCTATTTCTCTATCACTCGTTCCAGATTTAGTTTTTCTGTCTTTCTTGTTGTCAATAACTCTTAGTTTTTCCGACATTAAAGTTTGTTTCAAAGCTTTGATCTTTTATGATATTTTGAAGTTTGCAAGTATTGTTTCATAGCATTTTCTTGTTAAAGCTTCTTTCTTTTCTTGTTTTCGACTATCTTACAGCATGTGAGTTACCTTCTCATCCTTATGGATCTTGAGGTTTCTCAAATGGCGTGTGAGTAGTCCTTTTTAGGGTTTTGATGGGTTAAAAGAACCAAGGGATTCTCGGATTTAGATTTCTTGCTTAGCTAAAACATAAAGTTAGATTCTTTCT
>JAHZTW010000001.1:141839687-141863513 GCA_020283515.1 Alliaria petiolata | reverse complement strand
GAGAGATTGGGTATGGATCATGCACAAGGTTTGGGTGGTAATGGACAACCACCAAGGCGACATACACACATCGGTTTTGGTGACTCTCCTCAAACTCATACTTCTCGCCATGGTATTACTACTCCTTCGGTTCAACAAAACATTTTTGAGATCAAAAGTGGGTTGATTTCCATGGTGCAACAAAATAAGTTTCATGAATTGGATATGGAGGATCCTCTAGACCACTTGGATGAGTTTGAGAGGATATGTAGCTTGACCAACATCAATGGCATCTCTGAAGATGGATTTAAGTTGCGATTATTTCCTTTCTCTCTAGGGGATAAAGTGCACATTTGGGAAAAGAATCTACTCAAGGTTAAATCACTACTTGGGATCAATGCAAGAAGGCATTCTTGGCCAAGTTTTTCTCCAACACGAGGACAGCAAGATTGAGGAATGCGATCTCTAGTTTCAACCCAAAGGCTAAGGAGAGCTTTTGTGAAGCTTGGGAAAGATTCAAGGGTTATACTACTCAATGCCCCCACCATGGATTTTCAAATGACTCTCTACTTAGCAGCTTATACAGAGGTGTCCTACCTAAGTATAGAATGCTCCTAGACACAGCTAGCAATGGAAACTTTTTGGGAAAGGAGGTTGAAGAAAGCTTAGAGCTCATAGAGAACTTAGCTCAAAGTAATGGGAACTATGGTGACTATGATGATGGCTCTTCAACTAATGGGGATGCACATGAGTAACAAAGGCAAAGGGAGATGAAATCCCTTAATGCAAAGATGGATAAGCTACTGCATGCTTCCTCGAAGACGGTTCATAATGTTGGTGAATATATGGACAGTTTTGATCATAATCAAGGGATGCATGTGGCAACTCAAGAGGAGCTGAACTATGTTGGCGGGCAAAGTTCTCCAATGCGTTTCAACAAACAGTATTGGAACCCAACCTATCAAGGGAAAGAACACAAACAAACCTTTGTTCCAAAGCCCTATTACCAACAAGGTTTTGCACCACAAAGAGAAGCAAGCAATGCTTTCAACCAAGAACTAGACATGAGAAGCTTGCTACAACAAATCCTTCAAGGACAAGCAAATGGGACAAGTGAGTTGAACAAAAGAATGGAGGTTATCAGTAATATAAGCATGGATGCTTATACATCAGGAGCTAATAAGGAGAGGAACCGTGGAGCTAGAAGAGATGGAGCTAAACTTGTAGCTGAGGGAGAAGGAGGCTTTGTAGCTGTATCTGAAGGAACTAAGGAGTTAAGGACCACACGCCACCAGTAATTATACTCAGGAGAGCCCCCTGACCGAGCTACATCAAGTCAGAAACCCTTCAGAAGTAAAGAAGAAGGCCTTAAACCAAAGAAGAGGCCAAAGGAACTATTTAAGGAAAATCCGAACATATGTTATAAAAACATATCATTCGATCATCTTTCATCATCTATAGAAGCTAAGAAGACCCACAAACCGTCCTTGGTTCAATCCCAGCCCACATTTAACCAAGAAGATCCATTCAATCCACCAAAACCACCAAACCATCCAAGAGAAGCTTCTGCCGAGCTATATAAGGAAACCATGTATAAATGTCTACCTAAGGCATTATATTCGACCCCATCATTGTTTTTCATCCTTGGCCATTGCATTCATTCCTACAAGTTAAAAAAAAAAATTTATTTCCTCTGTTTCTGTTATATTAAACTCTTAAAATCATCTCTGATTTGTTTTTGTTTGAAATACAAGGTACCATGGGAGACAATGCACCAACAGCTGATTCTATGCAAGCAATATTGGCTGCCATTGCCAATTTAAATGAGAGTCTCAACACCTACAGGACTGAGAACAATGCAAACAAAACTGCATTAAGAGAAGAGACCAACACCAGGAATATTCAAGGCTAGAGAATCCTGAACGTCCCCCTCCTCTCTTGCCAAGAAGAACTGTCTTTGGCGTTCCTCCTGATGCAAACAGAGTAGGAAATCCTCCTGAAGTGCAACTGATATCTCTGTAAATTACATGTTTTTAGCATACATTTCATGCTAGTTAGGACCCCATTCAGGCACTTTCATCTTAGTTTTCATCACATATTCACTCATGATAAGTCTAGATGCATTAGGATAGGTCTTTGCATATTCTTTCATGTTTTGGAGTGTTTTCTCAGGTGCTTTGAGAATGAGGATGGTCCGAAGAAGAAATCAAGAAGGGAGATCCCAAGAGGAGGGTGGAAAGATGATATCGAGAATGGATCACGACCCTTAGCCGATATGGACAAGCGCATGATGAACCTCGACGAGTAGCAGCGACTTGGTCCGGAAAGAGGCACCCCGGAGCGAAGATCCAGCAAGAGGATTCAATGAAGACAGATATTGGAGCAAGGCAACGAGAAGTCCCCGATCCAAGTGGAAAGAAAGACGAGTCATCACGACATGATCCCGAAGCACTTGCCCGATATGAAGACTGTTCGAAGAATCATGAGGAAATGGCATATCGGCTTGCTCATCACGACTTGATTCCGAAACGCTACAGTCCAAAAGAGTACCATTTCGGGAAAGTGGTCCCAACGTTTTAGGTTTTTCCTCTTTCATGTATAAATACTTTGTCCCCCACGCCTATTTCTCTATCACTCGTTCCAGATTTAGTTTTTCTGTCTTTCTTGTTGTCAATAACTCTTAGTTTTTCCGACATTAAAGTTTGTTTCAAAGCTTTGATCTTTTATGATATTTTGAAGTTTGCAAGTATTGTTTCATAGCATTTTCTTGTTAAAGCTTCTTTCTTTTCTTGTTTTCGACTATCTTACAGCATGTGAGTTACCTTCTCATCCTTATGGATCTTGAGGTTTCTCAAATGGCGTGTGAGTAGTCCTTTTTAGGGTTTTGATGGGTTAAAAGAACCAAGGGATTCTCGGATTTAGATTTCTTGCTTAGCTAAAACATAAAGTTAGATTCTTTCTTGTTTATCATTCCCAAAGCTTAGTCCAGCTTGATCATATAGGCTAAAGATCACAGGCGGCTTGACATGAAAACCATGTGCTTTCTTAGCCGGATCTATGAACAAGAGTTTGATTACTTAGGCTCAGACGAACCATCTGTCTAAGGGTCTTACGGTTCAATAGGGACGTTGCACTATGCTTGTTTCTTCTATTGTACCGCTATGCGAGAGCTAGTCTATGGTGATAGAGATTCAAAGAGTTTAGACCCAAAAACCATGGGCTAAACGATTTGAGGATCCCTTTACCTAAGAATCACCATCTAAGACCAAGTCTTGATCTGATTGAAAATCTTTAGCTTGATAAATGAACCGAGAGTTACCTAGTTCGTAGAACCCGTCTTAATCCTTATTTTACTTCGAAAGCTTATCTTTTTATCATTGAAATCTTTACTTCTTGCTCGAATAATTTAAAGTTAGTCTATTTATGGTCTTGAGTGACACAAGATCCAGCCTTTAGTTTCTTTTAGTAGTAAAGTCTCTATCTTTCATCATATCGACTTGACTTGTAACGACCAACATAGCCGATTTGCTACTAACGTCCCCGAATGGATTGATACCCATACACTATACTGCATACGGTTGACAGTGTTGGGTCATTGACCTAATAGGCCTAAAAAACCTATTTGTCAATTGGCGCCGTTGCCGTTTGGGGTTAAGTTTAGTCATTTCGGTTCTTGGTAGATACAAGGACAAGTTTTTATTTTTCACGCTATTTAACACTTTTACTCTGGTTTCTGTGTTGAAACAGGTACATGAACCTACGCTCACACGGTACAACAAACCTTGTTCCCCCAATCGAGGATATTCACCTGCTCGAAAGATCAGCTAGACGAAATCGGGAACAAGCCGATATTGTAAACCGTGTGACGATGGATAATCAACAAGGTGCTCAAGGAGCTGCTGGCGCAGCTGGTGCACACGGCCAACAAGGCCACCAACGACCCAAGGTCCACAAGGCGTTCAAGGACAGCCTGGTGTTGCAGCTGCTCCAAGAGCTGTGAGAAAAATCGGTGCGGGAGATGCACCGATATCGACTGCATGCCGACATGGAATCCAGCCACCACCAGTGCAGAACAACAACTTCGAGATCAAAAGTGGTCTCATCTCCATGGTGCAGAATAACCGATTCTTCGGTCTGCCCTTGGAAGACCCACTTGACCATCTCGACCAGTTCGACCGCGTCTGCGCTATGACCAAGATCAACGGAGTAAGAGAAGACGGATTCAAGCTGCGTTTGTTTCCCTTCTCGTTGGGAGACAAAGCACACGCATGGGAGAAGACACTGCCACACGGATCCATCACCTCGTGGGCAGAATGCAAGAAGGCTTTCTTGACAAAGTTCTACTCCACATCGAGGACAGCCCGATTGAGAAACGAAATCAGTGGATTCACTCAGAAATCCAATGAGACCTTCGGTGAAGCCTGGGAGCAATTCAAGGGTTACACTACTCAGTGCCCTCACCATGGATTCAGCCAAGAATCACTCCTCAGCACACTATACCGAGGTGTCATTCCTAAGATTCGGATGTTGCTCGATACGGCGAGTAATGGAAATTTCCTAGCAAAAGACGTAGAAGATGGTCTCGAGCTGGTTGAAAACTTAGCTCAGAGAGACTCCTCTTACCACGAAGACTATGACAGATCCAATCGTGATTCCAAAGAAGAAGTGGATGGAAGCCGGAAAGCGATCAAAGAGCTCAATGAAAAGCTTGACAAGTTACTACTTGTCCAAACTCAAAAAGAAGTTCATTTCGTGGAAGAACTCACTCAAGTCCAAGAAGGGGAGTACGTTCAGTATGAAGATGTTAACTACATCAACGCTCAAGGAGGGTATAACACTTGGAGACCCAACAACAACCTTTCTTACCGGAGCACAAACGTCGCTAACCCACAGGACCAGACCTACCCTCATCAACAAGGAGGAGGAGCAAAACAATTCGTGACTTACACAAATCAACAAGGCTTTGTACCACGATTCCCATTTCAAGGCGGCTACCCGCCACGACAACAAGCCGGTGCATCTCCTGGTTTCCAACTACAACAAGGAAACCCACCTGCTCAAGCTAGTTGGAAGCACATATCCAGGTGGATATACACTAACGTTTTGCTGAAGTGCATAACAAGATAGATGGTGTCAACACGGAACTATCCGGGAAGATTGAAGCCTTGGTAGCTCGTGTCAAGACGCTTGAAAACAATAAAGGCATTGCATCAACAAGCCTGCCAAGCAACCTTCCTGGAAAATCCATCATGAACCCAAAGGAGTATTGGCAAATGATCACCACTTTCGACGAGGAAAAACGAGATCTACCCGAAATCACTTCTCCAAAACGGGCTGAAGTCGATGAGGACATCGACATCCTAAGAAGGGGAGGGAATTCTAAAAATTTTGCAATCCCTGAAAAGAAAGTGGCGACTGATCCACCAAAAGCGCCATTCCTGCGAGTTTACAAACCACCAATGCCATACCCCCAGAAGCATAAGAAGCGCCTTATAGAGGAACAAGAGGCCGAATTGATCGAAGCATTGAAGAAAGTAGAAGATTTATTCAATAATGCCGACGAGACCAAGCCTATTCAAGATTTCCTAGTAGCTTTGAAGGACAAGCTCTATGCCGATGCAATGGCAACTATTGGAAGGAATGCAGCAGCTCGTGAAGAGAAACCCAAGGAAGATACCTTGGTAGTGAAGAAGCTAGAGGATCCAGGATCATTCACTCTCCCATGCACACTCGAAGGGATCACATTTGATAACTGTTTGTGTGATCTCGGTGCAAGCATCAACGTGATGAGTCTAGCCACGGCTAAGCGTCTCGGCTACGACACTTATACCGACTGCAAGAAGTCGTTATCACTGGCCGATGGGAGTGAAAGAAAGACTGTTGGAAAATTGCTGGATTTACCTCTCATGATTGGGAACGTGCTACTGCCAAGCGACTTCCTGGTGATAGATATGGACCAAGATGTCAAGGAAACTCTCCTGTTGGGAAAACCATTCCTAGCTTCTGCCGGTTGCATGTTTGATTGCAAAAGCGGCAAAGTGGAGCTGAGACTAACCAGAAGCTTGGTAATGCATTTTGACACCAAATGGAAGAGGATCAACGAAAGGGAGCATGCATACTCCCTTGAGCTCAAGAAGACGATTGAGAAGACCAAAGATCCATCTTTAGAAAAATGCTACGATGGAGCTAGCTTTGATGGAGTCTGTCTCAATGCAATGTTCGAGGGACAGCCGGAAGAAGTCCAAGAAGAACCAAAAGTGGTGATCACTTGCAAGAAGTCCTATGTGAGGGGACCAACCCTCGGTGATCTCCTGGAAGGTATGACTCTCAAACCTGTTCTCTCTGCTGGTGGTGAGATGGGATACAAGCTGAAATGCAAGGGAAATGTCAGACCCTTTGCTTACCTTAAGGTGATAAGTGACACATATTTGACAATTCAAGAGGGTTCTAAGGAAAGCAAAGAGGGAACCTCCCTTGTATCTCTAGCTGATTTCATTTCGGTGATCAAGGAAAGTAAAGATCCTCCCACAAGATCGAGGGGTGCTCATTCCCCCCCTTCACACTGAAAAAGAATCAAGAAAAGTCAAGCTAAGTGACTCAAAACAAAGCGCTCTTGGGAGGCACCCCAAGCTTATCCATGTACATATTAATGCTTTTTTTAGTCTAGTTTAATGATTTCAGGATCCCATGGGAGATAAGAAGGGGTCACTTATACACAAGGAGGAACAAAAACCAATGTAAGGATTGTCAAGCACAGCAACATGATGCAATATCGGTTTAAACACCGCGATATCATCCCAGGGCATTCCATGTCGAGCAGGCACAACGGTGTGTAGCCGATATGGAACGAAGCTGAAGCCAGCCAATCTTTACCAGGGTTAAATATCGGGAACAAACCGATATTTAGACTGACACTCATACCATATCGGGCTCAATCCGATATGGCCATCCAGGAAATAGTGTATTTAGACTTAGCCAATCCGAGAAAAGCGCTCAAATTCATGGCCCACTTTTCCGGATAAGGCAAGAATGCTTGGTTGGGGTTAGCCAACAGCTATTCTCCAAACCGAGAAACCCTAGTCAAACCCTCTTTCATTCTTTGTCTCCTCTTTATAACGGCTATCACTATCGCCTCTCTCGTTGTCATTCCCCATCACTCTCAAATCCAGAAAATTGTTTTTAGCTTTTAAATTCGCAACTCAGTCCTGTGCATTTTTTTTTTTCTTCCAAGGAAAATCTGCAAAATCGTGCTAGGTAATTATTTACTCTTGAACGATATGATTTAGGATTGTTCAGATTCGTTGCATTTAGGATTTGAGAGTTGATGGAGTAACATTTGGTAGACTGTTTGCATAATCACTTAGGGTTTTTTGTAGGATTTTCTAAATCTTTAGCATTTCTATTTGTGAGAATAGCTTCATGGTTAAACTCTTTTGAAGTGTCAAATTTTTAGAAAACTCCTTTCTCACCCTAGATAGATGCATGCCTTGTCTAAGAACTTGAATCCGTGAAGAATCCACTTATAAGAAAAATTCTTTGCCTTTCACGATTTAGGTTTACCCCGATCTAGAAAAATCAAACATGTTTGCTTTGGGTATCTCTAGTCATGAATAGAGTAGCTTTAAGTTTAACCATGCATGCAAGATAACTTTTGCTCTTGATGTTTTTCCTTGTACTTACACACTTGCGAGTGTTTTTGTTTGATAGGTACAATGGTAGGAGCAACAAGAACTGAAGCCGTTCTTGGAAGATCAAGGGATTACCAAACTGAGAAGAGAGATGGAAAGAGACCAGTGGGGAGTTCCAACCGAGCTGTCACAGTTCGCTCACCCACACGTGCATCGGGGAGAAGAAGTACGAATTCCCGACCCACACTGGCCGATATGCATGCAGCATTCAGGCGAATGGAGTTCAAGGCCACACGCTACCCCCACGAGGAAACGATGGTCGAGCTGGGCATCTACGAAGACTGCCAGATCCTTTTCAATGCAATGGGTCTAAGGAGATTCATGGAGAACGCCTATGCGTCTCATGACGAGGCAACCTTCCAGTTCCTTGCAACACTGGAAGTGACCTTCTATGCCCTTAGAGACGAGACTCCAGAGGAAGATGGAGATGGCTACATCCGTTTCAAATATGGAAGCGAGACACACCGAATGTTATTTCGGGATCTCGAGTCGATATTCGGATTCAGTCGGGGCGATATGCGCGAGATGACCCTCAATATCGAGAGGGAGGAGCTGGAAGCACTCTGGGGGCACATTGGAGTGGGCACTTACAAGCCCGGAGTGAACAAGAGCACCAGGATAAGGCACCCAGCCTTGAGATATGTGCAAAGAGCTATTGCACATACCTTCTTTGCAAGGAAAGAATGTGGAGCCGTCCTGACCAAGGAGCTGGAGATAATGGATGACGGTCTGGTAGAGATCATCCAAGAGACCCGAAATGGGACCGAGCTGAAGGGAAGCAGACGGAGCACCGAGCTAATCACGATTTTGCTCAAAGAGCTCCTCCACTACAAGTCGTGGATGATCTCCACGCCAAGCGAAAGACCCCAAGTGGGCTGTGGAAGAGTCGTATCTGCCATTCTGAAGGGAGTTGGTGTTGATCTTGAGGAGCCAACACACGGGATTCGTTGGATAGACATCGGATACTTGAAGAACTGCCAATTTCTTGGGAAGCCATATCGGCATGGACACCGATATCAGTTCACCCTTCCATACGAGAGAGCAGCCGTGATGTTCCTGCCCAACCCGTACCTGACAACGATAAGGGAACCTCAGCATCTAGATTTCGAGCCGCAGGACGAGCACCTTTTCCCCTATGGAGCTGATTTTTATGGGGACTACGAGGAAGAATATCGGGAGGAAGCCGATAAAGTCGCTGAAGAGGAAGAAGAGAATGAAGACGGCTATGAGGACCCTACAGACGAGTATGGTTTCCCTCTCTATGGAGCGGATTGTTACCATTTCGACTCGATCACAAGTGCGACACACAGAACCCTCAAGACGGCTCACGATCGGATCAACGTACTTCAACGGTACTGCAAATGGCAAGATCGCTCTATCAAGAAGCTAGTCTCCACGGTGAAGGGGATTAAAGGACACGTGAAGGGTCTGAAAGGCCAAATCAAGTCGCTCACCTCGAAGCTGAAGGGGTCGACACCATCACCACGGCTTGAAGCCGATATGTCATCCGGAGAACCAGAAGGAGAAGAAGAAGAAGGGTCCGACGAAGCAGATAGCCAAATGCTCCAAGAGAGGCATTCCTTCTCGTTTTTGCCAAGGGAGCACGAGATAAGTGATCCAGGAAGGCATTCCTGCCAAGAAGGAAGCATATCGAGGAAAAGATGTGCAAGCCAGTCCCCGATACCAGATTCGGACAGCCCTTCTTTCTCGACCAGTGAGGACACCACGTCCTCACATCACACCGAACAATGAGGTACCACTCTAGAACTATTGTACGTAAGCATTTTTCATTTTTCTTTATGCTTTTTGTTTGAAATTTCGCATTTTTCTAAGACCGTATTCTTCCTCTCTTCTATCACACAGGGACTGTGTGATTTAAGTTTGGGGGAGTACGTAGTACATGCATTCACATAGATTAGACATCATGAATTCATCAAATTTGCATAGAAAAACACACACACAAAAAAATTGAAATTTTTTGAATATTTATCCCACAAAAAGATTCATATAGTTGCATTTCAATAGTAGGATTGAGTCTAGATACATTCATTTAGGATTCATGAGCATTCACATAAGGTGTTAAGTACGATGAATCCTTGTAAATAGCGATTTTTAAGTCATGAACTCAATGCCTTAGTTCTTGTTTGTTTGATGCATTTTGGATTAGACTGAGCTTAAGGCAGCACCACGTTTGGAATTCGTCTTGTGAAATTCGGTCTTAGCTTGAGGCATTGCGATTTGAACCAATTTCCTAATGAACTTGAACCGTTAAACTGAAAATTTAATTATCTTGTTCATGTTTGTCGATTAACTCATAGATTTCACTTGGACTCTCTTTTCCTTTTAACCACTCTTCTGCTGGTCCAAGTACCAGACCACACCCAAAACCTAAACCTTCGTTTTAAGCCATAAACACTTTTGTGTGAGCATGTGAGGCCTTTGCACCAATTTCGAATCTTCTTAGGCAAAACGTGTTGGGTTTAGGCCGACAAGGTTGGATTTCCATGTAGACGTTGGCTCACGACTCGAGTCAACACTAGGTTAGGTGGTGTAGATGCTAAAACGGCTTGATACCGAAATTTGAGGCCGATATTGCTGGTTAGACTAGGAAGGGGGGATGGGTTTCGATTGCTGGTATATTGACAGAAAAGGAAAAAGAAGGAAACCACTGAGTCAGACGGGGACATGTATAAGGGAGATGGCGGCAACAAGAAGGCTCGAAACCAAAAGAAGAAAAGGCGATTCCAAAAAAGAAGCAAAAGAAGGCCAAACAACAAAGTCCGAATCCGGCCAATAACACCAAAGGCGAATCACAAGGAACGCACACAAGGAGCCAGAAATCCGAAACCGATCTCGAACAAAGAAGAAGTCCCCCGAAAATGACCAGGAAAGGTAAATATCGAGGAGTAATAACGGGTATAAGGTGAAATGCCAAAGCAAAGGGTAGCTTAGGAAGGGAGAAATTATACTAAGGTAGAAAACGAAATAGGTACTTGGGTAGATGGGAATCTATCCTTGTATGCATCCATTGGTTTTTACCCTTAGCATTTTGCATTAAGAAGATTCCTTTCATGAGTGATCCCATTTAAACACTTAATCCGTTCGCACTACGAGTTCATATTTAGCTCGTGACCTTATCCTGAACCAAGTGAGTTAATTGGTAGGCATGAATGAGATCCACGCTTTAAATTTTCTAACAAATGTGAAAGGGAATTGAGAATTTGAATGTGCATCTAAGTTGAGATTGATTTTGCTTGATGTTGAGATGAA
The DNA here is from genome assembly GCA_020283515.1 of Alliaria petiolata. Lineage (NCBI taxonomy): Eukaryota > Viridiplantae > Streptophyta > Magnoliopsida > Brassicales > Brassicaceae > Alliaria > Alliaria petiolata. The sequence continues at coordinate 141,852,576 of JAHZTW010000001.1, read as the reverse complement.
TGTGGCTAAGGCTTTTTGGTTAGGTAGAATTCAACCTGCATCCTAGAAACCTGAACTTAGACATTGAATTGATTTTTTTTAAATGGCGTTTTGGATTCAAACTTACACCTTTTTTTTTAAAACCNCTAATTCCGATTTATTACTTGCTTTAATTGCTTAGTTTTCAATTTCATTATTCGACCTAGCATAATCTAAACCTAGAAACCATAAGCGTAGCTTTAACTTCCCTGAGGATTCGATACCCCTTATACTTCAACTGCATTGCTGTGCACTTGCAGTAGTTGATTATTTGGGTAAAACCTGAGCCCTATCAAACCGCGAAGAAATTCTTCGCAACACTGGTCGAGCACCTAACGATTTACAAGATGGGGAGCCACAGCTCGACAACAATGGAAACCCTATCAACCCCAATCTCGAGGCTGACTCGGACGAAGAAGAACGCGATCCTGTCCTACAGCAAGGAGGACACAATCCGATCATCAGAAATGGAGCGAACCAAGCAAACCCTATCATCCAGCCGAATGACCGAGACACCATCCGACCTGTTCTACCAGCCAACCTTCCCAGGCGAGCTAGGAACCGCACAATAGCCGATCACGATACTCTTGATCAGCACTTCCAGAATCGAGCAGCGATTCAAGTTAACGTCCCCCATGAGGGCGAGTTGGAGATCAAACCGCATATCATCTCTTTGGTGAAGCAAAATCAGTTTCACGGACTATCAAACGAGCACCCGATGGACCACATCGAGTTATTCGAGGAAATCTGCAGCACCACAAAGACGAACCGAATCCCTCCCGACTATCTAAAGTGTAAGCTGTTCCCATTTTCTTTAAGCGACAAAGCTCATAGATGGCTAAAGACTTTACCACCAGGATCGATCACTAACTGGGTGGAATGCAAGTCTGCCTTGCCAAATCACTTCTACACTACGTCCCGATCCAACCTGCTGAGAAACAAGATCCAAGGCTTTCAACAAGGACCGGTCGAATCATTCTTTGAGGCGTGGGAGCGACAAAGACTATGAACGCGACTATCCTCACCATGGTTTCTCCGGAGCCAGCTTGCTAAACATGTTCTACCGCGGACTGCAAGCTAGATACCAACTTTCGCTCGACACGGCCAGTAATGGAGATTTTACAACAAAGACGGAGCGACAAGGACGCGCACTCATCGAGAACCTCGCTGTAAGCAACAGAAATAACTGTCCGGATTATGATAGGAATCCGAGAACCGGAGACTCTGATTCTAAGCAAATAACCGAGCTGAAGAATATGATGAGCCAGCTGCTCAAGGGACAGCAGCGCAGTATCAGTGCGTGTGAGACCGCGGCGGAAAGAGAAGAATCTAGCCCGGGAGACGATGGAGACGAGTTCTACACGCGAGAGGAAGAAGTTAACTTCACAGGAGGGCAGAATTCATATCCAAACAGAAACTTCAACAATGGATTCAACAACAACTTCAGGAACAACAACAACTTATCATACCGAAACTCAAACGTGGAGAACCCGCGAGATCAATTGTATCCACCTCAAGGAAGACCCTTCCAAAACAAGTTCAAGAACGTGAACTACGGAAACAACGGAGGCTACCAGGCAAAGCAACCCTACAACTCTCAGCTCGCGCCCTACAACAACCAGCAGGGAACGCCGCAAGCTGCACCGAACGCACCTTACCCGTCACGAGAAGACAAACTCGAAGTACTGATGCAACAGCTACTACTATCTCAACAAAAATCAGTCAAGGATCTCAACATCAAGGTAGATTGCATGTACAACGACCTGAACAGCAAGTTCGAAACCCTGTCTTCCCACGTGAAGAAATTAGACATGCAAGTCTCTCAAACCGCTGAAGCCATCAAGAGACAAGCATGGATCTTTCCCGGAAAAGTAGAGGATAACCCGAAAGGATTCTGTAACACGATCTCGGCAGTCGCCAACGAGGCTAAGGAGCCAGAGCTAGCCATGGGAGAAAAGTGCAGGTTCGTCCCACTCTTCCCAACGATAAAGAAAGGAGCTGCCATTCCACCTTTCGATACTCCGGAGAACCGTGGGTTCGACAGACTGAAGAAAGAAGAAGATCCAGGCACATTTACTTTCCCATGCTCGATCACGGGAATCAACTTCAAGGATTGTCTATGCGACACAGGAGCCAATGTCAATGTCATGCCAATGGCAATCGCTGAAAGGTTAGGAATGACGTCTTATTTCCCCTCACCTACGCAGCTAGTGTTCGGAGACTCGTCTAGGAAGAAATCAAATGGCGTAGTCTACAACGTTCAACTTCTTGTCGGATATAAGATAGTACCTACTGACTTCCATGTGCTCGACATGGGGGAAGACAAAGACAAACCACTGATACTTGGAAGACCCTTCTTGGCCACGGTAGGAGCAACACGTAAGCAACTTCGTAGTCTTCCTACATATAAGCCAGAAGAGATACTACCCAAAGGAGCTGAGCACTCCGCCTTTGGAAACGAAGAACCACGCGACTAAGAAGGAGAAAAATGGGATGATATTAAGGGCAGGCCAGCTCCACTCGAGACCCTTCTCCCGAATCGAAATTCTGATTCCTCCCGAGCTAGAAGATTTGGGTGAAGAGGTAGTTTCGAAGTCAGTTGAAAAGACAAAGCGGGTAATCTTAGAAGCTAAAATTCTATACGGAAGCAAGGAGAAGCTTCAGGAGAGACAACTCCCGAAGCACTTTCCCCAACTGCCTAAGCTTCAAACAAAGTCGAGCTAAACGACTTAAACAAAAGCGCTTGGTGGGAGGCAACCCATCCGGTACGTGTTTTTGATTTCTTTTCTTTCTTTCATTTCTAACATCTAGTTTTTGCAAGTTTTCTGTACTTAGGAATTAAAAAAAAAATAATAATAATAAATAATATAAAAAAAATATATAAAACTAAGAAAAACCCAAAAATATGAAGAGGAGCCTCAGAAGGAGGCTAGCCGCACGAGCATAGCCCGTGGCGCGGCGAGAAGGACCGTGGCCGCACGACAAACAACGACCACGCGGAGGGAAGCAGTTTGGCCGCGGCCGCGACAGGCCATGGCGCGGCCAGCGGTCGTCTGAGCGACCAATCCGAAAAACTCACGTTTTTCCTCCCGAACCGAGCTTCCCGCGTTTTGGTACAATCCCGCACCGAAAAATTATTCCCGTTAATATAAGATGACGGATTTAATCGATTCGTGGCCAACACGCAAGGTAAGTTCTCTCGTTTTAAAATTTTTGAAAATAAAAGGTTTTTGGTGATAAAAACACTTTTTTAAAAGCAAAAAAAGAAATTTTAGGATCAAACTCTCTTTTCTTCTTCTCTCCCAAGAGACTTGGAGATTTTTGGGAGATTCTAAGTTTTTCAAATCAAAACCGTTTTCAAAAATTCTTTGGCCTAAGCTCACCTATTTTCGAAGAGTATTCACTTTTTAAAGCTCATTCATCCTCATCTACAAGGTATGGTCTCTAATTTTACAAATCTCTAAAGAACTCAATTTTGAGATCTCTCTTGCTTGACTAGAAAATTGTCTAGGATGCTTGGATAATAATAGAGAACCTTGGATTGATGATTTAGGTTGCCTAGATCTCGATTTTTGCAACCATATATCTAAAAGTTGAAGTCTTTGAAATAATTTTTTTTTAGCATGCTCTAAGAACTGATTTTTGGAGATATTATTGGATGAATTGCTTGGTTTGGATTTGATTCATGCTAGGTATCACTTAGAGATCAAAGTTTGATAATAATAAGTTGACAAAATCGATTTATTGGAAATTTTTTGGTTCAGAATCCCAAAAATCCGAAAATAGGGTGTGAGTACCAAATTGATCTTGAAATTTATGCAATTACTCGATTAGTCTTAGTCTTGGAAACTCTTGGTATATGTCTTGTATATCATTGCACTTGAGAATCCATATGACACATCAAATTCACATGCTTGGTCGAGTTTTTGTTTTTATTTTGCAAGGTACAATGAGTTCCGACCGAAACTTCGAGATACGTTCGAAAAATAGAGAGCAACTAAGCTCTTCAAGGAGTTCTTCGCAACAGCAAGAACACGTAACACCGCTAGGGAACCCGAGTCTAAACACCACTCTAGGGAAATATATGAGGGAGCAAAGGAGGAAATTCCCCGAATCGCAAAAGGTATGCACAAGCCGCGACGATCCTCCACCTCAAGAGCCAACAAGAGAGCTGAACCCTTCTCCTCCTAAGCGCAAGGTCCGAAATTTTGGAGCACCAATGGACCCGAACATTGATTATTTGAAGGAGATGAAGAAGATGGATGTAAGAACAACCTTGAAGATCGACTACTCCGCTTTAGATGCGTTGGGCATCACCGAGGATGTCACGTGGTACTCGGATAAGCTAAGGCTCAGGACCTTCTTGGAAATTGATCGACCCACCTACAAGGGACTCGCTCAAGAGTTTTTAGCTTCGGTTCAGCTGACATACAAGAGAGGAAGGAAATCACATCCGAAAGACGGTATTCTCTATTTCACCATTGGCTCTCGAGAGTATGAGCTGAGCATACCTAGACTTTGCGAGATATTTGGTTTTGTCTTGAGGAGCGAGACAAGCATTGAAGAAGAATGGAGTGCTGACATTTGGGGACTCATGGGCCGAGGCATTTACGACAAGGGAAGGCATCCGTCCGCCTTTCTTTCACATCCAGCCGTGCGTTTCATGCACCGCCTCATAGCACACCGACTCTACTCTCGCAGCAACCAATCATGCATCCTCATCCCAGAGCTCGTCCTACTTCAGTCCGCCTTTAGGGACGAGCCACTTTCAGCATGCTTTGGATGCGTCCTAGCAGAGAGACTCGTGCGAGTGAAGCACGATATCACCGTACCTAGGTGCGCAATTGCCTTCACAACATATGGAGGCATCATCACAGCGATCATGGAGGCCGCAGGAGTAGACACCAGCATTGAGATACCCCTAGACGAGGCTTGGTTTGACTTGTCCCAGTTTCAAACGGACAGGAATTTGACAGGCGCAGCCATGGATCCGGACAGGTTCGGATACCGCTACCGATTGGGAAAGAGAGACAACCGCACGGTCTAATTACCGTCTCCTACAGTCTCGCACCTTTCAGAAGGTTCACCATAGTGGATCGCGAACCATGATGAGTTCTGTACCGAATTCTCACGTCTACCGCTTACCATTGGAGAGTATGTAGCCGCCAAGGCTAGGAGAGAAGCGATCCGTCAGAGGACTCACCACACCTCATCCTCCTCCATGCGCAGTACCTCACGATTCGTTGCACCGTCCACCTCGACTGATCCCGCGATCACCGCACTTTAGGAGCAACTAGCACGCCAGAACGAGATGCTTGAGAAGATGGCGTGACAGCTTCGAGAAAGGACGCATAGATGGCAACTTTTAGACCCTGAGTTCAAATGCCTAGAAGACTTCGCGTCTCGGCCAACACTCTTCCTGCTTACGAGCCTGGTTCCATCTATTCCACCCCTATCCTTTACTTTTCATTTATGCTTTATCTTTCATCTATTTCAGTCATTCCCGACCTGTCACCACTTTTTCACACTGGGGACAGTGTGATTTAAGTCTGGGGGGAGTTCGTACTAATGACTTTGCTTTTGTTTTGGTTTTTATTTGAGTCTTTTTCTTTTAAGAACTAAGAATGACTACGCTATTTCTAGTGACAGATCTTTAAAGCTTTAGTACTAGACTAGGCAGTAGCTAGAAAGCCAGAGATGAGAAATCCTGGAGAATGCCGATCTATAGAGACTTCAGGAGAAGGAATACACTAGCTCTATTTTTTATTGGACTTTAAAACTAACTATTAATTTCCTTGTCAACAGATGTAAACATTCAACGAAAAAGCCAGAACGTTCGGGACATCTTCTTCCATTTAAACACACTCCCTTGTTGTTCCCGAACGGCCAACTCATCAATAGTTGGTACCATACCCGAAACCCTTACCATCTTTTCATACCTCATGCAACTCTCTTGTTTTCACCATATGCAGATATGTGCAGAAACGCCGGAGAGGGAGGAACGACACGATTTCTAGTCACTCAAGACGAAGGATCGAATGGTTAAGGAACAGAAGTGTTAGCTACAAAAGAAGGACAACTCATGCCTCTGAAAACTCGAAAGAATGGTAATATTCTTGCGATCCTTAAGACTCTCACAACAAGGCACTTCTCGTTTAATAAAAAAAAAATAATAAAATAACTCGGATAGAGGACCCGAACTCTTCGGAGTAATGACAGTACTTATCCATAAAAAAAAAAGAGTTACAAAAAAAAAAACGGGAAGAAAATGCCTAAGAGCCTTAAGAGAATCGTGACATGCATAGAGACAGAGCCTGGGCGATATGGTGAGAAGTTTTAAATGCCATCCAATCCGAGCCAGAAACAAGAAACTAAGTCTGGGGGGATGGCTGTATCAAGGAGAACTTGTGGATGTGTACGTGCGGAGAGTGATTGGAAATCGTGGATCTCAATAGTTCCACCTTCTCTTGCTGTTTTGCATAATATCTCGCACCTTCCGGAGATTTATACGGTAACCCAAAACACTCTAAACCTCACCAATAAATGCCTTTATATACCTAACCTCGTTGAATCTAGCTTTATATCCCTTGACAAGGATCACGCCAAACTTAATACTACTTAGAGAGCTAGTTGACTAAAACTTGAAGTTTAGATAGTGAAAGTTTCGTAAGGGACTAGTGTTGAAGGAACTATAATGAGAATTTTCTAGGCTGAGCTTGGATAGACTTGTTCGATGACTTATGGCTTAGAAGGACGGTCGCTGAGTTTTTGCTAATTCCTATATTTTCAAACCTCTTTTCCAGGCTTTGTCTGCGTTTTATTTGAGGACAAACAAAGGTTTAAGTTTTGGGGAGTTGATAACACTCATATTTTACTTTTAAAACCTATTATTTCAAGATCATTTATAAGTGTTTTAACCCGGTTTCAATGGTTTTAAAGTGATTTTGCACGTTTCCTAGTTTTAAGAGTCATTTCAGGAAAATTGGACAAAAGGACAATTTTTGGTGCAAAACGGGAACTTCAAGGACATGTGCTCGGAGCCATAAGTTCAGCATCAGATGACGACCTTCCCACCACAAGATCAAGCTCATATTTGGAGACAAGATAGCCCTTCCAGCTGTCTTTTATGCCAACGTGATCTGAGTTCAATCCCACGGTTGGATCTCAAGTTACGAAGGAAGCAAGAAGGCCCGTCAGACACATTCCCAGAAGAAGGATGGCCGCGCCACAGATCCTCAGAAGACCAGTGGCCGCGCCACGCCTGGTCGCTCGCGCGGCCACACCACTCCGGCCCATCCCGAGCCCGTTTGCACTTATCCGATATTTTCCCGAGGTTAAAACGCGAAGCCCACTTTCTGAAGACCGGGAGCCTATATAAAGGAACCTTAGGGTTTCAGAAGAGGCGTGACTTCACAGAGAGCTTTTCCAGAAACACTTCTGCGCCGCACAGAGAGAGAGAGAGAGAGAAAGTTCGACGGCCCCGGAGTTGAAGACCTCGAGAGAGAATTCTTCTGCAGCCGCCTACTCCTCCTTCTTTTCCCTTTCATCTTTTGTTCTTAGTTCTTTGCTTTTCAATACTTTAAGAAAACCTCTCTTCAATCGATTTCCCTTGAAGAAGTTTTCTCACTTTGTTCTTTTTATTAATACAATTCGCACCTTTCATATCTTAAAGATGTCTCTCGTTCCCATGAACGAGTAGTCATCTAGTTGGGTTTTTAAGGGGATTTTCGAAGGGGTTTAATCATGGATTGATTTCGCTAGGTTGATAGAGATAGAGTTTCTTTTAGGTATCTTCGTTGATGTCTTGTTCTTATTGCATGTTTGCTTCTCTGATCAATTAGCAACTGATTCCAGGACGACTAGATACATGAACATGTGGTCTATCGTCTGGATCTAGAAGTTAACGAGCGGATCGCACCGTAGGATGTTTAGGCATATCGACGGACCGCACCGCGAGTGTTTACAAATAGGTGAATGATATGTATGCGCGGTTGTCTTGCATCGTGGGATGAGAAATCATATCCGCAGTGAAAGACAAACGCAGGTGGCTAGATCCGTGAAGGCGGGGTGGTCATAGTCGACCGTTTCAGCTTAAGAACATAACCTATTAAATCATCTAGAACCTATCCTGTTGCTTGTTAGATCCGATCCATGAACCCCAGAGAATGTCCCTGAACCCAACGCCTTTTATTCATTGATTTACAACCGTTTAATTCTTTTATGCTGCTTGATATCATTACTGCAAATCGTGACACACTGCATCCCCCAAGCTCCCATTTGGTTTAAAGAAGTTAGAAATCTTAGAACTTTCGCAAAACAACAATCTCTGTGGATTCGATCCCTTAATATACTACTGTGATTGCTGTGCACTTGCAGCTATCTTAGGGGTAAAACTTGAAGTAAAAGAAACCCTGCATCACTAACTATGGGAGAAAAGTGCAGATTTGTCCCACTTTTCCCGACAATAAAGAAAGGAGCGGCTAATCCACCTTTTCACACTCCGGAGCACCGCGGATTCGAGAGGCTAAAGAAAGAAGAAGATCCAGGCGCATTTACCTTCCCATGCTCGATCACGGGGATCAACTTCGAAGATTGTCTATGCGACACATGAGCTAATGTCAATGTCATGTCCACGACAATCGCTGAAAGGTTAGGAATAACAACTTATTTCCCCTCGCCTACGCAGCTAGTATTCGGAGATTCGTCTAGGAAGAGAACAAATGGCGTAGTCTACAACGTCCAACTTCTTGTGGGGTATAAGATAGTTTCTACGGACTTCCACGTGCTCGATATGGGGGAAGACAAAGACAAGCCTTTGATACTTGGAAGACCCTTCTTGGCCACGGTAGGAGCAAGGATCGACCACATAAGTAACTTCGTAGTCTTCCTACATATAAGCCAGAAAAGATACTACCCGAAGGAGCTAAATACTTCGCCACTGGAAACGAAGAGCCACTCGACTAAAAAGAGAAAAAGGGTATGATATCAAGAGTAAGTCAGCTTCACTCGAGACCCTTCTCGAGGATCGAAATCCTGATTCCTCCCGAGCTAGAAGAGCTAGGTGAAGAAGAAGTATCGAAGACGGTCGAGAAGACCAAGCAGGTGATCCTGGAAGCTAAAATTCTTGGGAATGGAAACGGAGGCACACTGCTAATACGGAGACAAGGGGAAGCTTTGGGAGAGACAACTCTGGAAGCACTTTCCTCAACTGTCTAAGCTTCAAACAAAGTCGAGCTAAACGACTTAAACAAAAGCGCTTGGTGGGAGGCAACCCATCCGGTACGTGTTTTTAATTCCTTTCTTTCATTTCTAACCACTAGTTTTTGCAAGTTTTCTGTACTTAGGCATAAAATTAAAAAAAAAACCAAGAAAAACCCAAAAATATGAGGAAGAGCCTCGGAAGGAGCACCAGCCCGTGCCGCGGCGAGACGGGCAGTGGTCGCGCGACGAACCGCGACCGCGCGGAGAGGAGACGCCTGGCCACGGCTGCGACAGGCCATGGCGCGGCCAGCGTGCGTCTGAGCGACCAACCCGGAAAACTTATGTTTTCCTCCCGAACCGAACTTTCCGCATTTTGCTACAATCCCGCACCGAAAGATCATTCCCGTTAATGTAAGTTAACGAATTTCATTGATTCGTGACCAACATGTAAGGTAAGTTCTCTCGCTTAAAATGTTTTGAAAATTAAAGATTCTTTGGTAATAAAAACAACTTTTTAAAAGCAAAATATTTTGTTACATACGATTTGAAACAATTTTGTAACAATTTAGCTACAAAATATTTTCTGACAAATTCGATTCAAAATGCCACATTTCACTGCTGTCTCTAATTTGTAGCAATTTGCTACAAATTATTACAACACCGACATTTGCTACGACCCTATAGTTACGCCGAAAAATTGTAACTAATTTGTAGCAAATCAATTATTTGTTACAAAAATTATTTTATACCCACAAATAAAAATGTAGCTATGCTAACATTTTCTTGTAGTGAAAGGAGAAAATTTAAAATCAGACCCTCTTTTCTTCTTCTCTTCCAAGAGATTTGGAGATTTTTGAGAGATTCTAGATATTTCAAATCCGAACTGTTTTCAAAAATTGTTTGGCCTAAGCTCATCTATTTTCAAAGACGATTCAATTTCTAAAGTTCATTCATCCTCATCTACAAGGTATGATCTCTAATTTTACAAATCCTTAGAGAACTCAATTTTGAGATCTCTCTTACTTGACTAGAAAAATTATCTAGGATGCTTGGATAATGGTAGAGAACCTTGGATTGATGATTTAGGTTGCCTAGATTTCGATTTTTGCAACCCAATTTCGAAAAAGTTAAAATCTTTGGAAGTTAGAAATTAGAACATGCCCTAGAAAACGAATTTTGGTGATACTATTGAACAATTTGCTTAGTTTGGACTTGATTCATACTAGGTATTACTTAAGAACCAAAGTTTGATGAGAATAAATTGGCAATCGATTAATTGGAAAGTTTTTGGTTTGGAAATCCAAAATTCCGAAAATAGAGTATGAGTACCAAATTGATCTAAAGACGGTATTCTCTATTTCACATCCTAAAGACGGTATTCTCTATTTCACCATTGGCTCTAGGGATTATGAGCTGAGCATCCCTAGACTCTGCGAGATATTTGGTTTTGACTTGATGAGCGAGACAATCATTGAAGAAGAATGGAGTGCTGACCTTTGGGGACTTATGGGCCGAGGCATCTACGACAAGGGAAGGCATCCTTCCGCTTTTCTTTCACACCCGGCCGTGCGTTTTGTGCACCGCCTCATAGCACACCAACTTTACTCTCGCAGCAACCAGTCATGCATTCTCATCCCATCACCACTATTTCACACTTGGGACAGTGTGATTTAAGTCTGGGGGGAGTTCGTACTAATGACTTTGCTTTGTTTTGGTTTTATTTGAGTCTTTGTTTCTTTTTTTTTAGAACTAAGAATGATGTATCTCGATATATATAATATTGTTTTAGGGATTATGATGCAAAACCAAGGATGATATTCGACCAGTGTGAAATAGCGACAGATCTTTAAAGCTTTCGTACTAGACTAGGCGGTAGCTAGAAATCCGGCAATGCGAAATCCTGGAGAATGCCGATCTGTAGAGATTTCAGGGGAAGGAATACATTAGCTCTATTTTTATTAGACTTTGAACTGACTTTTAATTTCCTTGTCAACAGATGTCCAGAACGTTCGGGACATCTTTTTCCATTTTTACACACTCTCTTGTTGTTCCCGAACGGCCAACACATCAATAGTTGGTATCATACCTGAAACTCTTACCATCTTTTCACACCTCACGCAACTCTCTAGTTTTACAATATGCAGATATGTTCAAAAACGCCAGAGAGGGAGGAATGATACGATCTCTAGTCACTCGAGACGAAGGATCGAATGGTTAAGGAACGGAAGTGTTAGCAACAAAAGTAAGCGACTAATGCTTGGAAAACTCGAAGGAATGGTAATATTCTCGTGATCCTTAAGGCTCTTACATCAAGGCACTTACCGTTTCATTGAAAAAAATATATAATAATAAAACTAACTCGGATAAAGGACCCGAATTCCTTGGAGTGATGACGGTACTTATCTGTAAAAAAGGAAGAGTTACAATTAAAAAAAAAAAAAAGAAACGGGAAGAAAATGCCTAAGAGCCTTAGGAGAATCAGAACATTCATAGAGGCAGAGTCTGGTCGAAGTTTTAGACGCCATAAATCCGAACCAGAAGCAAGAAACCAAGTCTGGGGGTATGGCGATATAAAAGGAGAACTCGCGGATGTGTACGTGCGAAGAGTGACTGGAAATCGTGGATCTCAACAGTTCCACCTTCTCATGTTGTTTTCATAATATCTCGAACCTTCCGGAGACTTATACGGTAACCCGAAACACTCTAAACCTCACCAATAAAGACCCTTATGCACCTAACCTCGTTGAACCTAACTTAATATCCCTTGACAAGGATCACACCAATCTTAATACTACTTAGAGAGCTAGTTGACTGAAACCTGGGATTTAGATAGTGAAAGCTTCATAAAGGACTAGTGTTGAATGAACTATAGTGATATTTCTAGGCTGAGCTTGGATAGACTTGTTCAATGACTTATGGTTTAGAAGGACGGTCGCTGAGTTTTTGCTAGTTCCTATATTTTCAAACCTCTTTTTGAGATTCTATCTGCGTTTTGTTTGAGGACAAACAAAGGTTTAAGTCTGTGGGAGTTGATAACACTCATATTTTACTCCTAAAACCTATTATTTCAAGATCGTTTACAAGTGTTTTAACCCGGATTTCAACGGTTTTAAAGTGATTTCCACGTTTCCTAGTCTTAAGAGTCACTTCAGGGAAATTGGTCAAATATGACACATTTTGAAGCAAAACGGGAACTTCAAGGACAAGTGCTCGGGACCATAAGTTTAGCATCAGATGAAGACATTCCCACCACAAGATCAAGCTCATATTTGGAGACAAGATAGCCCTTTCAGCTGTCTTTCACCCCAAGGTGGTTTGAGTTCAATCCCACATTTGGATCTCAAGTTACGAAGAAAGCGAGAAAGTCCGTCAGACACATCTTCAGAAGAAGGACGGCCGCGCCACAGATCCTCAGAAGACCGTGGCCGCGCCACGCCTGGTCGCTCGTGCGGCCAGACTATTCCGGCCCGTCCCGAGCCTGTTTGCACTTATTTTCTATTTCCCGAGGTTAAATCACGAAGTCCACTTTCTGAAGATAGGAGAGCCTGTATAAGGAGGCCTTAGGGTTTCACAAAGGGTGTGACTTCACAGATAGCTTTTCTAAAAACACTTTCACACCGCAAAGAAAGAGAGAGAGAGAGAGAGAGAGAGAGAGAGAGAGAGAGAGAGA
>JAHZTW010000001.1:141813285-141833088 GCA_020283515.1 Alliaria petiolata | reverse complement strand
CATAATTTGAATAGAAAGCATAAAAGAAATCAATAGAAGAAAATAAAGGAGTTCCAAATTTGCTCTAAAGGAGACAAATTCTTCTCTCCAAAAACCTAAACTTCTATGATTCTTAAAGTATGAGAATGTGCCTAAACAATGGCTGAAGAACTATATTTATAGGCCTAGGTACGAATCTTCAATTCCTTGGAAGATTAGGAAAAGTTTTGGAGATTTCCTTTTCTTCAAAATATGGAAACTTCTCGATTCTGGAAACTGGAAAACTTGGTGTCGATCGACACTGTTCATCGACACTGTTCATCACAACTTCATCTTTTCAGCAGCTTCTTCCACAATGCTCCAAAATGCTCCAAAATCTCCAATTATGCTCAAAACGTAGCTGAACCTGTAAAGACTCTAAAACTAACAAAAGACTCTATAAAAAAACTTATATCATGGTCCTAAAATGGGTAAAAACCATGATATATCAAGCCGCCCCCTCCTTCCTCCTTCTCTTTTCATCTTTTGTTCTTACTTCTTTGTTTTCAATACTTTAATAAGATCTCTTCATTCGATTTCCTTTGAAGAAGTTTTCTCACTTTGTTTCTTATTCAATACAATTCGCACCTTTCTTATCTCAAAGATGTCTCTCGTTCCCATGAACGAGTAGTCATCTAGTTGGGTTTTTAAGGGGTTTTTTCAAAGGGGTTTAATCATGGATCGATTTCGCTAGGTTGATAGAGATAGAGTTTCTTCTAGGTATCTTCGTTTATGTCTTGTTCTTATTGCATGTTTACTTCTTTGGTCAATTAGAAACGGATTCCAGGACGACTAGATACACGAACGTGTGGTATATCGTCTGGATCTAGAGGTTAACGAGCGGATCGCACCGCAGGATGTTTAGGCATATCGACGGACCGCACCGCGAGTGTTTACAAATAGATGAATGATATGTTTTCACGGTTGTCTTGCATCAAGGGATGAGAAGTCATATCCGCAGTGTAGGACAAACGTAGGTGGCTAGATCCGCGAACGCGGGGTAGGCATAGTCGACCGTTTCAGCTTAAGAACCTAACCCATTAAATCATTTGGAACCTATCATATTGCTTGTCAGATCCGATCCATGAACCCTGGAGAATACCCCTGAACCCAACGCCTTTTATCCATTGATTTACAACCGTTTAATTCCCTTATGCTGCTTGATATTACTACTGCAAACCGTGACACACTACATCTCCAACTTCCCTTTTGGTTTAAAGAAGTTAGAAATCCTAGGACTTTCGCGAAACAACAATCTCTGTAGATTCGATCCCGTAATATACTATTGTGATTGCTGTGCACTTGCAGCAATCTTAGGGGTAAAACTTGAAGTAACAAACCCCACCGCATCACCCGTTCACCCGGAAACTCGTTTTTAATAAATATTTTTATCTTTAAGATTTATTTGTAATTTATACATATATATCAACTCTAATAAGGACATCACAACCATTATTATATATATCGACTCTTATTGTTGTTTGATTTGATCTTATCTATCAGAGACAATATTATTTTAACGATATATAAACAACAACAATAAATTGATGAAACATTTTTTTACTTTTAACAATAATTTAATTTTTACATTTAAACAATAAACGTTAAATCATTGAATTAGGTTAACTTGCCCTTGACCTAATGCTTATATAATTGATCTTTACACCGTTGTTTAGTTATTTTTTGTTTCATACTTACAAACAACAAACAATATTTCTGTTTTACCTTAGTTTCATTCTAAATCATAGTGTGAAACTTGGTCCTTGTGGATTCGATCCTTACATTACTGCAATACTTTTTGTGCACTTGCAATAGTTTTTATTGTGTTAAAACTTGGTGTATCAAATACATGTTTATAAAATAATATATGGAGCAGATATTTCAAATGTGTATTAATATGCTTTAGTTTAAAATTTATACAAACTAAAACTCCTGTAGTTTTGTGAATACGAATGTTATACTTTGTTGTTACTGTTTCAAAATTTCAAACTTTTGAATAAAGTTTTATGTAATCGTTTGAGGTTATTCTTAAATTATAATATACTTAGTGTTAATAATTTATTTACTTGTTAGGATGCACAATCTTGAACACCCATCTCTCTTTATAATAAAGGTTTTAGATAATCACGCAATGAAAGAGATTAGAAAATAAATTTTTATATTATTTTAACGTATAAATATTTTATTTTTTAAATACAAAAATTTAGTATGTTCTATATTTTTTCATAAATATTTTTTTAGATCTTATCAAAAATTAAGAAAAACACCTTCAATGAATATTTTCATTTTTTTTGTATGTTAACCGAACATTAAATAATATTTATAAATAATTTTGTTAAAATGTATGTTTTACTTGTTTCATATATTCAATGTATCGTTAACCAAAAATAATTCTTATATAATGAATATGTGTGTTTTTGTTTTGAATAAAGTTTTGTTAAGTATATTTAGTTTAATTAAAATTTACCTTTTATATATTATTTTTTAAAAAATTTATTTTTATACTAAGTCCAGCTATGATATCTAATAATTTGGTTCAAAGTGTTGACACAAATTAAACTTTAAAAATATGTTTTTTATAAGTTTAATGAAGATAGTGAAAATAATAATAATAGCATTCATAGTATTATTACATTTACGTTCAATTGCATTAGTGTTTAACATTTACTTTAAAATACGTTTTGATAGATGTGCTTGGGGTTTGAGTCGCTTATAAATATGTTACCTACTTTCATTTTTAAAATAACAAAAACAAAACATTCTTTATATACCATAAAAATAAGTCGCCAATTTCTAAAACGTTAGGAGACATGACTAAAATTACCTCCTAATTGACTGCTCTATTCATTGTTGTAGCTTTGGTGTGTGCGTTTGTTCCTGCTTTCTATGTCGAAGAAGCTGAAGTGAAACTATTATGGGATACTTGCCTTCTTAAAATCTCGCCTAAGTGTGTGTTGGATATTATCGGTGTTGTCTTTGGTAATGGAACCATCGCTGATGCGTGTTGCCACGATCTTGTCGAAGAAGGAAAAGTGTGTCACGATACGCTTATCAAATACATTGCAGACAACCTCACTTAGTTGCCAACGAAACACAATACTTGAAGAAGAGAGATGATTTGTGTACTCATTGTGCTTCAATCACTAAAATTGCTTAAAATGTGAACCGATTATATTAATTTGATTGAGTAAATTGATATTTAATTGTCAAAACATTTTTCTAACTAGAAATTTTCTTCTCTCGGCTATTATGACATATAAATAAACTATCAATCGAAATATCTTTATAAAATATTTTCAAAAATTTATAATTCTCTACTCAATTTTAGAGTAAAAAGGTTACCCATTGAGTGTTGTCAAAATAATCAAAAAATAAATATCCAAAATTCCATGTAATATTTTGAAATGAGTTTACATTCATTTATTTTTTGAATTTTTAGGCAAATATTTCGTCTAATTTTTCTATCAATTTTTCTTATAAACACTAGCAAAAAAGCTATATCTTGCCAATTTCAAGTACGAAAACGATCCAAATATATAATATTCATCATTTAGATCAGAAAGTTTAACTTTAATTAAATATAATACAACAGAAATTTACAATTCGTTTAAGTCAAAAATAACTTTTAAAACTCGTATTGGAAACAAAAACTTGAAAGGTTTCGAAAAATGCGGATATATTATAGATTGAATTCTTTATATTGTAAATGAGCTTTGTAAATAAGATTTTTATCCACATATCAATAAGTTTGAATGTCCATAAGCGTTAGAATCTTATCTTATGATTAGTGATAAATACTTTGATTGCTATTACCTTTTTATTTACTGATATACTTATATATGCAAATGTTATGTAAATTTTAATTATGATTTTTTTCTTATTTAATATTACTGATGTATTACGTTTTTGACGCGCTCTAACAAAGGTTTTCAATGGTTTTTCGAGTCAAAGTGTGTTTTTTAAGTCTTTCAATACTTTATCGAGTTTTTTCAGGTTTTAGGTCGCTTTGGGTGAAAAGAAGTCATTTTGGGTGAAAACGAACATAAATGGATGCAGAACTATGCAGAGATGTCTGAAGTTTAACATTTGTTGAAACACTTTCCACCGATGGATCAAGCTGAAATTTTGGCCCAAACTAGGATTTTTAGTTAGCTTTCATTTGGAAATGGTTAGAAGTCGATCCAACAGTGCGATCAAAGGTTATGCCAGTTTTCGTGAAACCTGTCCAGCCTGGTGAGCAGGAGAAACATGTGCAGAAAAGTCCATAAACTTATCGGATCGATCGAACCACTCATAGATCGATTGATCCAACATCAACAAGCAATACCGGACGATTTTGGATCGACCGTTCAACATTGGATCGACCATTCAAAAACCAGATCAATCGATCCAATCCCTAGACGAAAAAAAGAAATTTAAAATTTTCTGTTTTACCCCGGAACCATTCTAAATCAATCTATCTCTACAGTACACCTATTTATACATTATTTTTCTGTATTTCAATACCGTAATTTTTTTATAAAAAAGTAAGGCTCCTCTTTAAATTTGGATCAAGAGAGCTCAAGAATTAAAAGAGAAGGCATTGGAGATTATCACCTTATCAACTTGGATGCCGGAAGCTCAAACTTTTTCTTCGGTTGTCCAACCAAGAGGCAACTAGTTATTCTCCAGAGAAACTGTGTTTTCTGCTTTCTTGGCTGCTGTTTGAGATTTTTCATGTCTCAAGTAGAACATCACGTCGTTCTTAGACCGGAACTTATGACCCGTAACTTGTTCGTAGTAGTACTATACTACAAAATCAGAAATTTCAGTGTTGCATTATCGTAATTTTATAAACAAAAAAAGTGAGGCTAACCTTCAAATTTGGATCAAAAGAACTTGGGAATTAAAATAGAAGACATTGTAGATTATCACCTTATCAACTCGAGTGTCGGAGGTTCGAACCTTTTCTTTGGTTGTCCAACCAGGAGACAGCCAGTTATTCCCTCGAGACGCACGCATAGTTTCATGTGGTGGTTGAAGATTATATATATACTTCATTATATATACTAGGTATTGAATCCGCCCGTTCACCCGGAAACTCGCTTTTAATAAATATTTTTATCTTTAAGATTTATTTGTAGTTTATACATATATATCAACTCTAATAAGAACATCACAACCATTATTATATATATCGACTCTTATTGTTGTTTGATTTGATCTTATCTATTAGATACAATATGATTTTAACGATATATAAACATCAACAATAAATTGATGAAACATTTTTTTTCTTTTAACAATAATTGAATTTTTACATTTAAAAAATAAACGTTAAATCATTGAATTATGTTAACTTGCCCTTGACCTAATGCTTATATAATTGATCTTGACACCGTTGTTTAGTTATTTTTGTTTCATACTTGCAACCAACAAACAATATTGCTGTTTTACCTTAGTTTCATTCTAAATCATAGTGTGAAACTTGGTCCTTGTGGATTCGATCCTTACATTACTGCAATACTTGTTGTGCACATGCAATAGTTTTTATTGGGTTAAAACTTGGTGTATCAATTACATGTTTATAAAATAATATATGGAGCAGATACTGCAAATGTGTATTAATATGCTTTTGTTTAAAACTTCTACAAACTAAAACTCCCGTAGTTTTGTCAATACGACTGTTATACTTAGTTGTTACTGTTTCAAAATTTTAACCATTCAAAAACCAGATCAATCGATCCAATCCCTAGATGAAAAAAAGAAATTTAAAATTTTCTGTTTTACCCCGGAATCATCCTAAATCAATCTATCTCTATCATACACCTATTTATACATTATTTTCTGTATTGCATTACCGTAATTTTTTATAAAAAAAGTGAGGCTCCTCTTTAAATTTGGATCAAGAGAGCTCAATAATTAAAAGAGAAGGCATTAGAGATTATCATCTTATCAACTCGGATTCCGGATGTTCAAACTTTTTCTTCGATTGTCCAACCAAGAGGCAAATAGTTATTTTCCAGAGAACCTGTGTTTTCTGCTTTCTTTATAAAATATTTTCAAAAATTTATAATTCCCTACTCAATTTTAGGGTAAAAAAGTTATCCATTGAGTGTTGTCAAAATAATCAAAAAGTAAATATCCAAAATTCCATGTAATATTTAATATTTAAGATTTAAGTATCTTATGTTGCTTCTAAGCTTCTTCTGCCTGTAATAATTCTGCAGAAGAAAGTTATAAAATACTTAAGATGGTGATTCTCTTCCATAGATATTTATGTGTTTTGATGTTGGGTGTTTTTCTTATGTCAATGAAGTAACCGCATAATGGTTTACTACTCTAGAAATAGCAGGGCGGACAATGTCCAAAAAGGTAAACTATCTTGTTCAAACTGGTGTAAGTTTCCTTTATAAAATAATGCCAATTTTAGATTAAACATGAAATTAAGTTTCAATACGAAGTGATTTAGATAAACATTATTCATGATCTAGAGGGATAAGGCTAGCTACATCGTTTTCTACTTGGAAAATAATGTTATCATTGTGTCGATCTATGTTTTCAAAGCGGATGTCGACAAAGAATTCTTGTGTATTTTATCGTTGTTTATTGTTTTGACGTGATATGAACAAAAGACACACTTACTCTTCGTGAATATAACAAAAGTTATTAAAGGTGTCAAAATGGGTTAAAATACATGGGTCAACCTATCAACTCTAGCGTGTTGAAAGTTTTGATCCTAATGGATTGATGGATCACAAATGGATTGTTGGATCAAACGAGTTGGGTTGAAATGGGTTAATAATTGAAATAGTTGACTTATCAGCCCATCATCATAAAATCACAAACATTATTTCATTTCAAAAAGTACATCTACAAAAAATATGATTCCACTATTTTCCCACAAAAATACGATTCTTCCTTCTCCTCAAAAATACAGTTACACAAATGTTTCTACCAAATATATGATTTTTACATTTTTTCTTGTAAAAAAAGCAATCACATATTTTTCCGCTAAAATGTGGTATTCATGATAACACTTATATTTTGCCTGTTTTTACTATCATAAGTGAATGTTTTGATAAGCATTTACTTTTATTTACATGCATAAATAGTAGATTTCGATTATTTGTATGTTCAAAATTCTTTTCAGGAAAATTTAGCAAAAGGGATGCAAAATGGACCAAAATAGAGCAAAATGACATTTTGTGAAAATTTGGACTGCTAGAAGTTTAACATCTGATCAAAACTTTCCCACAATGCGATCATCCTCACTTTTGGACACAAAGTAAAAGGGAATGTTAGCTTTCATACAAAGTGGTTTGATGGCAAACTAAAAGTTAGATATGGAGTTATGACGTTTATACGGAAGACAAGTCATGCAGTCTCGCGAGAGAAGCAAGAGAAGAAGTGAAGGTTGGACCACCATGTCATCTCGTCATGCAGTCTAACCGTTAAAAGAAATTTGGATTTTATAAAAACAAAAATTAAGCAATAAAAAGTGAAGGCTGGACCACCATGTTATTTACTAGTTAAATTATATATATAATCTCCAACTACCACATGAAAACATGCGTGCGTCTCCAGGGTGATATAAGCAAGGATGCTTATACATCAGAAGCTAGCAAGGAGAGGAGCTATGGAGCTAAAAGAGATGGAGCTAAGCTTGTAGCAGAGGGAGAAGGAGACCTTGTAGCTGATTCTGGAGGAGCTAAGGAGCTAAGGAGAACATTCCACCAGTCATTATACTCAGGAGAGCCCCCTGACCGAGCTACATCAAGTCAGAAACCCCTCAGAAGTAAAGAAGAAGGCCTTAAACCAAAGAAGAGGCCAAAGGAGCTATTTAAGGAAAGTCCGAACATATGTTATAAAAACATATCATTCGACCCACTTTCATCATCTATGGAAGCTAAGAAGACCCACAAACCGTCCTTGGTTCAATTCCAGCCCAAATTTAACCAAGAAGATCCATTCAATCCACCAAAACCACCAAACCATCGAAGAGAAGCTTCTGCCGAGCTATATAAGGAAACCGTGTATAAATGTCTACCTAAGGCATTATATTCGACCCCCTATCTGTCCACTGAAGCCTACACGAGCCTTACCACACCAGAACAAGTCAAGATATCTTCCCATTTAAAGCCCAACGGCTAGGAGTCTTAAAACCCCAACAGCTAGAAGATATTTCTACATCAATTCTGCTTAATCTTTGCTTTGTTTTCAATGCTTGTTACCGTTTTATTTCTTTGTTTCTGAGCACTATATAAGCTCATTTCCCTTGTACTTTTTATTGGCCAAAAGTTATTAATCAGAAAGTATTATTTTTGTTTCAAATAAATCTCTCTTTGCATTCAAAGTGTTCCTGCGTTTTTATTAAGTTCTTTGAGGGATTCAGAGAGCTTGTGAGGCATGTTAGAGTTTAGTATTCTCGTGAGGATTAGCCCTTGAATACTAGAATCTAAAACTCTTGGTGTTTAGAGTTTAAACACAAATCGGTTTATCAAATCATCAAACCCTTCATCTATTCCATTTCGGCTCTAAGCTAAGATTTCAGAGGCAATCTGATTTGGATCCTTTTCCAGTCTTGTGTCATTGGTAACAGAGCTAAAAGCTCCTATCACAGGTGTTTTCTATCCTTTTCTTTAATTTTTTGCATTTGTTTCATTCAGTTTTAATTTTTATTTCTTATAAAAACTCAAAACAAAAAATATATTGTTTTTGTTTTGCTTTGTTTTTTTTGTTTCCAGAAAATCAAAATCAAAATTTTTTTTATTGCTTCAGTTTGCTTGATTTGATTCTGTTCTTGTTATTTTCATCATAAAAATCAAAAAAAAAAAAGTATTTCCATTGTTTCTGCCATTGTTGATCTTCTATTCATTTCTGCTTTCATCAAAAGAGAAAAGAACCTTGCGTTTTTGAATCCACAAGTCAACCTTTTGGCTGGCCAAAGTTGTTTTCATTTCTTTTAAGGAAAGGAGCAGTACGCATATCCCATATCTGTTTCTCATATTCATTGCATTTTGTTTACCATTCCATATCTCGTTAAGTCATAAAACCGTTTATGTTCATTGCATTTTACTAGTCTTGATCATTCTTGCGTCCATATACTTCCTTAGACATCATTCAGACCGTTGCATTCATTTAGTTACAAGTCAAAAAAAAAAAAAAAACCGTGTTCTTTGGATTCATTGTTACCATTTCTTTTCATTTATATTATACACTTGTTCTTGTTTCTGATTAAGTAATCAACCCATTCCTGATTTGTTTACTTGAATTGTTGCAAGGTACCATGGGAGACAACATACCACCAGCAGATCCTATGCAAGCCGTGATGGCAATGATGCAGGCCCTTACTGAGAATCTCAACGCTTTCAGGACAGAAAGCAATGAGAGCATCACTGCACTAAGAGAAGAGACCAACACCAGGATGCTACGGCTAGAAAATCCTAAACTCGCCCCTCCTCTCTTGCCAACAAGAAATGTCTTTGGCGTTCCTCCTGATGCAAACAAAGTAGGAGATCCTCCTGAAGTACAACCACCACCACCAGCACCAAATCTTGCACAACAAGCTCAAGAGATCTTAAACAGAAGAAACAATGAGAGAAACAGACCCTACAATGAAGATAGACACTTACCACCAGAAGTGAAGTTGCTTGCACCAACCTTTGCTGGAAAGCTTGATCCTGCAGCATACTTAGAATGGGAGAGAAGAATGGAGCATCTGTTCGAATACTATGCCTATACAAAGCCCAAGAAGATTGCTCTTGCCATAGCTAGACTCACTGACCATGCTTTAGCTTGGTGGGACAGAGAAGTAGATGAGAAGAGGAGGATCAGATATCCACAAATCACTAGATGGAGTGATATGAAGTTTGAGCTAAACAGAAGGTATGTGCCTCCACACTATCATAGAGATTTACTAAAACGGTTTAGATCTCTATTTCAGGGTTCAAGGAGTGTGGAAGAATATTATGAAGAATTTGATCTTTTAAGGAGCCAGCTAGCTCTAGATGAAACAGAGGAGTCCTTGATGTCCTAATTCATGGATGGACTTCAAGACAGAATTCAGAGGAAGGTGGAGATGCAGCCTTACCATTCACTGCTAGAACTCTTGCATCTTGCTGTTCAAAGAGAAAAACAAATCAAAAAGAAAACTACTAGGAACCGATCCAGTAGCAACAATGCAGCTTGGAATCAACAAGCTCAACAAACTCAGCAGCAGCAGCAGCCAATCCCCACGCCATTCACTGATAAAGGAAAAGGGCTTGCAATAGAGTCACACTTCAAGTCTAATACCCTAGAGCAAGGTAAGTCTAGTAATTCAACTAGACTTCATGACATTATCTGTTTTAAATGTCAAGGCAGGGGACATGTTTCAAGAGAATGTCCAAACAAGAGGACCATGATTCTTAGACAAGATGGTGGATATGATTCACAACATGAGGATATGGCTGAAGGATTAGATGAAGAAATCACTATATATGCTGAAGAAGGCGATTTACTGGTTATACAAAGAGCTCTAAACTCTCAGCCTGTTTTGGAGGACTTAGAACAAAGAGACAATCTCTTTCATTCCAGATGCAATATACAAAACAAGGTATGTCATTTAATTATTGATAGTGGTTCTAATGCTAATATTGCTAGTATTTGCTTAGTAGAGAAGCTGGGGTTGAAAGCTAAACCACATCCAAGTCCATACAAGCTTAAATGGCTTAATGACAAAGAAGAGCTCAAAGTATCCAAGCAAGTCGAAATCCCCCTGTCCATTGGCCAGTATAAGGATCAAATCTTATGTGATGTGGCGCCAATGCAAGCTGGGCATGTATTGCTTGGGAGGCCATGGCAATATGACAGAAATGTTGCACACAATGGGCGCACAAATGAGTATTCATTCTCATTTAATCACTGTAAGTTTACTCTTGCTCCTTTAGCACAGAAAGATGTTAGAATTTTACAAAACAGAGCTAAGGGAAAGAGTAGTTATTTTGCTATTCAAGAGTTTTTAAACTTTGATCCACCAGATATAATGCACTTGCCTTTGCCAAAAGAAGGTTTTGCAGGTTTTATACAACAAGAGATCAAAGGCCAGGAGCATAACATGAGCAACAATGCTGAAAACGTGATGTATAAAGCTGGAAACATGATGTATCACAAGGAGAAACCGCCCTTACAGAAGTTTACACCAACGCTGGAGCTTGAGAAAGCCAAAAACATTCCACTTATGCAGCTAATAGAGCATCTACAAGCTAAACATCAAGGTAAGCTCTTAGACTCTAAACATTTGCCAAACACTAACTTAGGGTTGTTTGATGCAGATTCTACAGTTTTGAGGACAAAACCTCTTCAAGAGGGAGAGTATGATATAAGCATGGATGCTTATACATCAGAAGCTAGCAAGGAGAGGAGCCGTGGAGCTAAAAGAGATGGAGCTAAGCTTGTAGCAGAGGGAGAAGGAGACCTTGTAGCTGATTCTGGAGGAGCTAAGGAGCTAAGGAGAACATGCCACCAGTCATTATACTCAGGAGAGCCCCCTGACCGAGCTACATCAAGTCAGAAGCCCCTCAGAAGTAAAGAAGAAGGCCTTAAACCAAAGAAGAGGCCAAAGGAGCTATTTAAGGAAAGTCCGAACATATGTTATAAAAACATATCATTCGACCCACCCTCATCATTTATGGAAGCTAAGAAGACCCACAAACCATCCTTGGTTCAATCCCAGTCCACATTTAACCAAGAAGATCCATTCAATCCACCAAAACCACCAAACCATCCAAGAGAAGCTTCTGCCGAGCTATATAAGGAAACTGTGTATAAATGTCTACCTAAGGCATTATATTCGACCCCCTCTCTGTCCACTGAAGCCTACACGAGCCTTACCACACCAGAACAAGTCAAGATATTTTCCCATATAAAGCCCAACGGCTAGGAGTCTTAAAACCCCAATAGCTAGAAGATATTTCTACATCAATTCTGCTTAATCTTTGCTTTGTTTTCAATGCTTGTTACCGTTTTATTTCTTTGTTTCTGAGCACTATATAAGCTCATTTCCCTTGTACTTTTTATTGGCCAAAAGTTATTAATCAGAAAGTATTATTTTTGTTTCAAATAAATCTCTCTTTGCATTCAAAGTGTTCCTGCGTTTTTATTAAGTTCTTTGAGGGATTCAGAGAGCTTGTGAGGCATGTTAGAGTTTAGTATTCTCGTGAGGATTAGCCCTTGAATACTAGAATCTAAAACTCTTGGTGTTTAGAATTTAAACACAAATCGGTTTATCAAATCATCAAACCCTTCATCTATTCCATTTCGGCTCTAAGCTAAGATTTCAGAGGCAATCTGATTTGGATCCTTTTCCAGTCTTGTGTCACAGGGAATAACTGGCTGCCTCCTGGTTGGACAACCGAAGAAAAGATTCGGAACTCCGGCACTCGAGTTGATAAGGTGATAATCTCCAATGCCTTCTCTTTTAATTCCGGAGTTCTCTTGATCCAAATTTGAATGTTAACCTCACTTTTTTTTAATAAAAATTACGATAATGCAATACTGAAATTTCTGATTTTGTAATGTAGTACTATTACGAACTAGTAACGGTCATAAGTTCCGGTCCAAGAATGACTTGATGTTCCACTTGAGACATGAAAAATCTCAAACAACAGCCAAGAAAACGGACAACACAGATTCTCTGGAGAATAGCTGGCTGCCACCTGGTTCGACAACCAAAAAATAGTTCGAACTCCAGCATTCGAGTTAATAAGGTGATAAATGCATTCTCTTTTAATTCCTGAGCTCTCTTTATCCAAATTTGAAGATTAGCCTCACTTTTTCTATAAAAAATTACGGTAATGCAATACTGAAATTTCTGATTTTGTAATGTAGTACCCTTGTTCGGGAACGCGCTAGGCGTTAGTCGGGCGCTCGGTCCGGGCCTAGCGATTTTTTCGAAAATCGGAAATAAATCGAAGAGTACTCGGCGAGTAATTTTTTTATACAATTTAATATTTTATTAAACATTTTTATACATAACACATCAAAATTAAAAGTTAAAACTTGTTACTTACCAATCTACAAGAATTAAAATTATTTTGTCTTGATATTGAAAACATACAAAAAATAATAAAAGAGTTATAATTATTCATCATTTTGATCTTCAATAATCAAGTAGTCAATGTGTAGTAGATTTTTAGATGTGTTAGAAGTTATAATTTGTTATTTACCAACCTGAAAACAAAGGTTAAAAGCAAATGTTAAAAAATGATTTGTACAACTAGAAACGAAAGAAAGACAAAACAAAAACAGATAAAAGACGCATACATTCGGTTCATCAAGACATATAAACCGTTTCATTGTAAATTTCAAAACCTTAACAAATACACAAAGAAACAAAGACAAGTCATATCGTTGTTTCACCGCAAACTCGAGTTGGACTTGGTCAAAAGAAAAATGATCCGACACAAGTATGAACTCGTATTATACTTCACTGAGTGTATGAATCATGTCCTCCGGAACCAAATAGTAAATTACTAAGACACGAAGGTAGATTCATTCAATATGTCGTGAGCAAAATCCAACACCGACATATTCTAAACAAAGACAGTTGCTACCGTGGTGGATCACGCAAATGATTTCATAATAAACTATGCAAAAGGAAATCATCAATCATATGAAAACTACTCACTTAGAATCGCAAATTCAGCTTCAATAACAAACAAGAAAAAGACATCAAGACAAACAAGACAATATGAGAATAATGACAAAGATTCTTCACCACTTTCTCAAAAATTGCAAAACCAGCTTCAGTTACAAACAAGAGAAACGATTTGAGAGATTCTAACCTCTGAATCGCGAAATAAAAGAAGGTAGATGATGGAAAAACTCGATTCAGTTTAAGATGGTCTCAATTTGCTCTTGAAGTGAAGTTGGGTAATCGATTTTAGGGTTTCACAGGAAAAATCCCCAAGATGGTTTTGAAGCTGGGCCAACGCGGTGAGACACCATTAATCGCCGAGTTTTTCAATTAGACGGTTGACTTCGGACGAAAGTCGGGTCAATGCTTTATCTCGCCGCTGACCATCAATCGCCACGGTATGACGCCGTTCATCAAAAATTCGGACGCGTATTCGGCCAGGCGGCCGAGTTTTAGAACAAGGTGTAGTATTACTACGACCAGTTATATGACAAAAGTTCCGGTCCAAGAATGATGTGATGTTTGATGGCATCTAAATAGTCGAATGAATTGTTTCGGATGGTCGCCTCGAGTTTGTTAATCATGGTGCGGGCTTTCTTCATCTCGGATGCCTCTAAAAGAACAGAAACAAAAACGAAATTAAAAGAAAAGAATGTCTTGGAGTTGTGATCCTGACTTTTTTTTTGGACAGCAGAACGCAGCCTCCCCGGCAACGGCGCCAAAAGCTTGATGGGGTCTAAATAGTCGTCCGAGTTTGGAGGATTTCTTTGAGGACTCGTTAGGCTTTGAATTTGTAGAACCCTAAGCTGCAAGTGCACATCGTGCGTTGTAGTACTTAGGGTATCGATCCGCAGGGAGGAGGTCAACTGCAAAACAGAGAATCAGGGCAAGCAAAGATGCAGAGAATTGGGGGTTTGTAGGATTGTGTCACGGTTTCAGTATCTATTGAATGCAAGAAAATAAAAACCAAGTTTATATAGAGCTGGTTGTCAATCAACTCTATATCAGACGGAAAAATAAGTATGGAAGTGCGTAAATCTCGATTAAAAAGCAGTGCAGAAAGTAAATATTGAAGTGCGTAAATCTCGATTGAAAAGCAGATGGGTGAACACGTTGGGGATTTTCTCGGAAAATCTATGGGGTTCTAACTAGAAATTAAACACGCATCGAAATCAGGCAAGCGAGACTAGGCAATTTTCCCTAAACTGAAATCACTGTTTTACGTTCTAACTCTTTCAAGCTAGTCCGACTATGTTATGTAAAATTCGCAGATATACTTCCGTACCCTACGTCCTAGACAAACACGCAATATAGATCAAGTTCATAAACATTCACGTCTTCTTCTTAGGTATGCGCTAGCATCCCAGAAGCGTCCGCTCAGCCAAGCTAGGTTCGGATCCGAGATTCAGCACGTTAGCGGTTCTCGAAACCCTATGATCAGATATCTAGTTAGCTACTCTAGATTCATGCAGTAAGAACAAGCTTAACACGAAATAAAATCCCTATCTACGGCTTAAATGGTCTCTGCAGCCAGGTTTAAGAACAGTTAATGAAATTCCCCATAGATCCCCTTAAAGAACACCCAACGAAAATGATTACTCAAGCATAGAAACGAAAATCAGAATCATAGATGAAGACAATTGCATAAAACCAAATTAGACTGATGAAAGAACAAGGGTTCAAGAACAGATCTATCTCCCTTAAGAACAAAGAACAAAGAACAAGTAAAGTATGCTAAGAGGCGGCCGCGAGGCTCTCTCTTTGCGGTTTTAGTGTTTATTTCGTGGCTCTCCTTCGGCTGCCTCCATTAGGTTGTAGAATAGGAGTATTTATAAGTCTTTAGGTCTTCTTAGGGTTCACTTAGGGCTCCACCGAACTTGGGGGCAATTAGGCTTGATTTGGGCTTGAAAACGGTCTCGGGATTCGTCAAGTGTTGTGGCCGCGCCACCGTGGGTTCATGGGCCGGCCATTGGTCTTCTGAGCTTTCCTGGCGCGGCCAGGCTTCTTCTGAGGATGTGTCTGACGGGCCTTCTTGCTTCCTTCGTAACTTGAGATCCAACCGTGGGATTGGACTCAAACTACTTCGAGGTGAAAGGTAGTAGTTCAGGCTATCTTTTCACCAAAATTCAGCTCGATCCCGTGTTGGAAAGGTCTCCGTCTTGTGCTAAACTTCTGTCGAAAAGCTCATGTTCCGAAAATGTCCGTTTTGCTCCGTTTTGCTCCATTTTTCCTAAGTATTCCTGAAAAGAGTCTTGGACACACAAATACTCGAAAACTACTAAATATACATTAATACCTTATTGAAATGCTTATTAAAGCATACACTTATGGTGGTAAAAATGGGTAAAATATGCATGTTATCAACTCCCCCAGACTTAAACCTTTGTTTGTCCTCAAACAAAACAGAAATCTAAGTAAGGAAAAAAAGTTTAAAAACGTGAAAACTCACCAATACTTGGGAACTCATCAAGTCTAGCAATCGACCTGTTTGAGCCACGTAACTCGGAATTCAGCTTCAAGGCGTTTGGGTCTAGTTACCTTGAGCTTTTCACCCTTCTTGGATACGCTTCATGGTCCCTTTGAGTATTTCGAGCTCTCTCTTGTTGACTCCTTTATTCATTTAGGCGTGCGGTCTCTATCGAGGGAGTATTGGTCGACGAGACATTATACTCTTCTCTTCCAAACATCTAGACAAAGACATTTCAGACACAACTCTCCTATTTTCTCTTCCCTTAGTCGATTTCTCCCTACTTTTCTAGGGTATCATTTTATTTTTTCTATCGACTTTCTTATTCCATTTTTTTTCTTTCTTCTTAGCTTGAGAATGATCACTTCTTTGAAGTTTACATGATTGATGCGAACCGTCATTGTCCTTTAAGGAACTCTGGTTGCCATTCCCAAACTAAAACCTTTCTTTCTATATTTTTTTTTCTTTTTCTTTTCTATAACAAGGGAAGATCAAGGAGAGGTTTC
Organism: Alliaria petiolata; assembly: GCA_020283515.1. Taxonomy (NCBI): domain Eukaryota; kingdom Viridiplantae; phylum Streptophyta; class Magnoliopsida; order Brassicales; family Brassicaceae; genus Alliaria; species Alliaria petiolata. The sequence goes on along the minus strand of JAHZTW010000001.1, from coordinate 141,816,440 downwards.
ATTGCATCTACTTAGTCATGCTAGAGTCTAAAAGAGGAGCAAAGTTCGAAGTACCTCAAGCCCCTTGACGAGAAGATTTGATTCATTAGGTGCGGAGTCAACGCAAGATCCTTCGAGTACTCTAGAGATTAGAAATTTCTCCGCTGGAATGATCCACTCGCCGTGTTCAACTTAGTAAACCTTGCTTCTAAACCCGTGAGAATGGTCATTAAGGTTCCTTGTTCAAAGTGACTCTATAAAATGACTCGATAAATGATGTAAGTATGCATAAGACTCATAAAATAAAAGCATAATTAGTAATATAAGAAACCCCCCCCCAGACTTAAATCAAACTGTCCCCAGTTTGTTTAAATCGAGTTGAGGTGAAAAATATAGGTAAATTCAAGTACAAGCTTGTGAAGACTTACTTGAAAGTGGCATTGGGTTTAGAATGGGTGGATGGGCGTGTGGTATGATTGAGCGAAGGACTTGATCAGTATCCTTATGTCCCTACTTAGAATTGATTTGATTGAACAAAACAAATCGAAAACTTACCTCGAAAGGAAATGTGTTGCGCGGTTGAGCTTCCTTGCTTCGGATGGTGGTGGTGGGCGTGTGTGGGTGATGGATGAGGATGGTGATAGGCTTTTGGTGGTGATGATTGGCTCGCCTTTGATGTGCAGAACAGGTACTCCGGTTGTTGAGTACTTGTCTTGGTTCTTTGACCTTTGATAACACCGTGAATGAGAGATAGAAAATCTTCCGTCCTTGCGTCTTGAAGATTGCGTCACCTCAGAAACTTGACTTGAAGTTTGGGTCTATGCTGGCCTATCCAGTGATCTGTTCGAGATCCCGGAAGACAGGTGTTGCTAGTATGAACTTCAATGCCATATGAAATCCTTACTTGGCTTCGGTAAAGGTCTTGGTCGCCGAAGAGAGAAGCTAGTCTTCAGGAACTTTTCTCTTCGCGGTTGGGTGAAGGAAGTTGAATATTCTTCCTTCTGGAGCTTGCACTACGGTTTTCATCCTCTAGAACCGTGGTGTTCTTCTTCGTTTTCTTGGATACAGGTCCGTTGAACGTGCTGGACGAAGTAAGTAGAGAGATGGATCATCGACTTAACTTGACTTGGATGGAGTCTTGTCTTGTCTCGCCATCTTTGATACAACAGCAATGTGCCGCGGTTGTGAAAGTGATCTTTGCGGTCTTTAGGTCGTGTTCAGGCCATTGAATCAAGGAGGATACTTGAAAGGCTTGAAACAGGTTGAAGGAGGTCCAGTTTGGTGAGGTCGGGACGGAAACGTCTTCAGACGAAGGCCGGCCGCGCGACGGGTTGTCGTGGCCGCGGCCGAGCGTCCTTCGTCCGCTCCATCGTGGCTCGTGGCGCGGCCAGGCTCCTTCTGGCCGGCCGACGGGCGGTTTGTCGCCCGGTGAGTGTTCTTCGGGTTTCCTTCTTCATATTTTTGGTCTTTTCTGGTTTTTCTGATTTTTTTTTGTGCTTTTGAGGTTTATGAAAATGTTGTTAACTAAGAAGAAACCAAAACTAAAAATTAGTATGGTTAAGGAGATGAGAAAAAGAAAGAAGATACCTGATATGTCTATATTTTGCATCATTTTAGCATCCATTTAGTGCAAGTTTCTCATCATTTAGGAGTCTAATATAGCATCATAGTGTTGCATTGTACCATTTAGAGTCCTAGAATGTTTTTGCATGGTTCTTTGCATACTTTGTTGCATTTGGGACCTTAATCAGGTGAAAAAGACGCTATGGAGATGAGGATGGAGCTAGAGAATGATGCATACTACTTGGAGGGGCAAGAAGAAACAAAGAAGATGAAGGAGAGGATTTTTCGTGATGGATCGACGACTCAGATCGACGAGTGTCGTCGAACCAGATTTCCAGGAGCTCGGATCGACGACTCAGATCGACGAGTGTCGTCGAACCAGATTTCCAGGAGCTCGGATCGACGACTTGGATCGACGATACTCACCGAACCAGATTGCCAGGGGCTCGGATCGACGAGCTGGATCGACGTAAAATGTCAGGGGCTCGGATCGACGAGCTGGATCGACGAACCTCACCAGACCAAAACCAAACGTCAAGAGAAGGAAGCCAAGACAGAACGACGAGACGGATCGATGACTTCGTCGAACCAAGTCTCTAAGGGTCGGATCGACGACTTGGATCGATGAACACGTCGATCCGACCCCAGACGAATTCTTTTTCTTCATTCTCATGGGTCCCCCTATAAATACTCTTTAGACCTAATTTTTATGTTAAGTTGGATTTCTCTTGTTCTTAGCCTAAACTTTTAGCCATTTTGGGCAAATACTTTGTTTATGCTTTGGATTTGAGTTTAATGCAATATCTTTCTTAGATTACTTGTTTATCTTTCTCTAATTATGTTTAACCTTTTTCTAATCTTTGATTTGATGGGCTTAAACATGATTAGTGAGTAGTTTCTTTAGAAACTTAGGGATGAGTTAGATTTAGGGATTTCTATTGGTTCAAACTTGCAATCTAGGATAGATTCTTCCTAATCTCTTCTTATTAAGTAGTTCTTCATGCCAAATAGCTAACCTTTGCTATTTTGGATTATAGGCATTTCATCCACCCACCAAGTGTTTGATGAAATGCTTGAACAAACTTAATAAGAGATTTACATTTCTAGCCTAATACATTAGATGTCTAGAGTGTTTATCATACCATTTAGACTTGTTAATAATGCTTGTTGATTATCTTAATGCTAAAACATCATTAGTTCATTAGGGTAATTAACAAAGGGATTTGAGCCACACATCATGGTCTTATCTTGATTAAGTGTTCTAGGTATAGAGTTTGCTTGATTAGTAGCTCAAATGATTGCAAGGTTGCTCCTTTAGTTTCCCAAATCAATGATTTCATCCCTAGGTTTCGATTTAGTCAATTGATAATCTTGCTTAGTAGTAATTCTTGCTTAGTATCTTGATTAGTTTCAATTAAGGCTTAATTTCATAGTTATTGCTTTAGTAGTATCTCTTTAAGTTGTAGCTTGCTTTTATTACTTGTGTGACTTGCTTTTATCATTTTAGCTTAGCTTAGACTCAACTTTGTATTCTTATTGCATCATCTCCCAAGATGGATTGATACCTCAATATATTGCAATGATATGAGCAATTGAGGAATTGCTTGCAAGAG
>JAHZTW010000001.1:141756164-141766551 GCA_020283515.1 Alliaria petiolata | reverse complement strand
CCCTCCTTGGCCTTGGTTTTGTGGTGGGTAGACTTGATCTTGGGGGTTCTCCACATTGGTGCTTCTATAGGAAAGATTGTTGTTATTCCTATAGTTGTTGAAACCTTGTTGATAGCCTAGGCCACCCACATAGTTGACCTCTTCTTGGCAATCCTCATCCAACTCTTGTTTAACCCCTTGACCTTCATCATAATCACCCACAAAGTGAACATGATTTTGTGAGGCTTGAAACAACTTATCCATTTTCTCATTAAGAGATTTCATCTCCTTCCTCCTTTGATCCTCATACGCACCACCATCTTTTAAAGATCTATCATAGTCTTCACCATAGTTGCCATCACTTTGTGCCAAGTTCTCCACAAGCTCAAGACCTTCTTCTACATCTTTACCCAAGAAGTTTCCATTACTTGCTGTGTCTAGGAGCATCCTAAACTTGGGGAGAACACCACTGTAGAGAGTGCTCAAGAGAGTCTCCTCGGAGAAACCATTGTGAGGGCATTGTGTAGTCTAGCCCTTGAACCTTTCCCATGCTTCACAAAAGCTCTCATTGTTCTTTTGGGTGAAGCTAGATAGCTCATTCCTCAACCTTGTTGTCCTTGTGTTGGAGAAGAACTTGGCAAGAAAAGCCTTTTTGCATTGGTCCCATGAAGTGATGGAACCTCTTGGAAGTGTCTTCTATACATTGATGTGCTTTGTCGCCAAGGGAGAAAGGAAACAGCCTCAACTTGAAACCATCCTCGGATATGCCATTGATCTTGGTCATATCACAAATCCTATCAAACTCATCCAAATGGTCAAGAGGATCCTCCAAAGCTAACTCATGGAACTTGTTGTGTTGCACCATGTTTATCAACCCACTCTTGATTTCAAAGTTGTTGTTCTCAATTGGAGGAGTGATGATACCTTGGCGATTAACATGAGTATTAGGAGCATCTCCAGCTCCAATATGCCTAGGCTGGCGTGGAGGATGTTGAGGCACTCTAGGAGCTTGAGCCTCATTCCCTTAAGCTCCTTGTTGTGGTCCATTACCACCCAATCCTTGTTGGTTATTCATACCCAAACGCTCTATGTGTGCTAGGCGTTCTTGCTCCCTTCTTACAAAATCTCCTCTAGTCACTCGGTGGATGTTGTATAGAGGCTCAACTAGATTGTTGTAGTCACTCGGTGGATGTAGTCACTCGATGGATGTTGTCTAGAGGCTCAACTAGATTGTTGTTTCCACTAGATCTCAAGTTCATACACCTATAAGACAAAGCAAAGCAATCAAGAGAGATTAGTAAACAAAAGGAAAAATAAAGCTTAGTCTCAAGTAGAATTAAAATCCTAATGCACAAATCAAAACGAAAATGGCAACGGCGCCAAATTGATATGAGGATTTTTTTCTGTTCTTAAACAATTACTCAAACCCCACTCATGTCATTGTAGTGTTTGAGGATCAATCCATATGAGTGTGATTGTGACAATAGGAATTCATAAAACTTCTTAATCTAAGGTAGCATAATAGTTTAGGAGTTTAACAAACCAAACAAAAGTAACTAACACCTTAATTAAGCAAATTAAAGACTAATTAACTACTAAGCAAGATTATCAAATGACTAAAACGAACCCAATGATGGAGTTATCAATCTAAGGTGTTCCAAGAACTAATCTTTGATGTCACTCAACCACAATATAAACTAATCCCTAAGCTTAGAACTCAAAAGCAATACTAATCCACTTTCATGGCACTAATTCCTTCATTAATCATCCTAATCGAGAACTAACTTTCATTAGTGAAAAGGAATCTAACAAGCATTATGAAACAACTCTAAATTGCTAACAAACACCCTAGACAATCACTCTCATGAGCTAGAAATGTAAATCCCTTGTTTAGTTGGTTGGAGAATTTCAACAAATACCTTGTGGGTGGAAAATTCCCTAAGGCCTAGTTTTAACTTGATCAAGGCTAAACTAGCATTTAGAACACTAGACAAGGAGGGAATGAAAGAATCTAATCCTAGACATCAAGATCAATCCATGAAACACCCTAAATCTAACCCATCCTTAGATCCTAATGAAACTACTCACTAATCATGATTAGACCATCAAATCCTATGAAAGAGATGAAGATAAACATGATTAGAGAAATAGATATGAAAGATTAAGAAAGATAAGTACTAAATTGCATAAACTCAAATAAAAGTCTTACAAAATCACTTAGAAACCAAAAGAGGAAGGTTTTCTAAGTGATTTTGTAAGACTTTTATTTGAGTTTTCAGAATCCCGGATAGATGTGTATCGAGCTACTAAGCTCGATACAAACGGTCAATACGAATGATCCATCTTCCCTGGTGGACCATATCGAGCTTGGTAGCTCGATACACTTCTAAAGATTGTCTGCTTCTCGTTTGGCCAACTCTTCTCCTTCTCTTGATCACCCATGAAGCTCCATATGGTTCTCCAAGCCTCCAAAACACCTAATAAGGACTCAATATGTACAAACATGCAACAACCTAAGCTAAAACTTACTAAACTCTAATATGGATGCAAATGAGACTAAAAGTGACTAAATGAATGCATATGTGAATGCAAAACTATCCTAAATGAATACTAAAACATGCTAAATTATGAGTCTATCAACTCCCCCAAACTAGCATTTTGCTTGCTCTCAAGCAAACAAACATGACAAATCCAAGAGAGAGGTTTAAATGTGGGAGCTCAATATCCAAGAATGCCAACAAACATAATCAACTCAATGTCCTAGTTCTTAATTCGAAGATGCATTTGAATTGATCCTACTCCAAAAGAGTTAGCCATGCTCATCACAACAATCAAATGCTCAAAGATTCCAATCTAGATAAGTCTCCCTATCCAACCAACTCTTTAACATTCATTAAGTTGCAAACCGTGAATCATGACAATGCAATGCAAGTGAATTCATTTAGCTAAGAGAGTAGGCTTTGAGACAAAAGTGATCTCAACTCATATGGCTTCCATTTCGTATGAGGGTTTTCACTCAAAGAGGATTGAACTTCATGCACAATGCTAAGGGTAAAAGACAAGTGATGCATACAAGACTAGACTCTCATCTACCCATAATGCTATCAATGGCCCTAAACCCCTCTCATTCCTTCTTTTCAAGCTCACTCAACCCTCTAAAGCTACCCTTTATCTCCCAAGGCTCTTTGTCCCTTGCTAAACCCATGAATTGCATAAACCACTTCTTCCTTTCGCTCTAAGGGGAATCTTCTTCAACCTTTAACTCATAGTGAATGGTGTGATCTTTAATAAACTTAGCTCTTCTTTTTATTCCTAGGTAGCCTTTCCTTTCTTTGGCCTTTTGGCTCTTTTGAGTCTTTTCTTTTTGTTTTCTTAAGGCTACCTAACACTTTTTCAAACTTAGAGCTATACTATTAATCACACAAGATCCACCATTTCAAACTATGTTTCCCTTACTTTCTACCAAGACTTTTATCACCCCTTTCTTTCTACTCAACATGCCAAATGCAAGCATACAATTCCAAAATTAAACCACCAAGCAATACCACGACCCAAAACCCCAAATCCTAAGCCTATTACTAGCCCCAAAATGCGAGGGCTAGAATCTACATCAGAGCCTAAACTTGTCGTCTCAAACCTAACACTTTATGCTAAGTTCAATCACAATAAGGCCTCACAAGCAATATCACTAGAGCATTTGGCTTCAAAGGAGGTAAGGTAAGGTAGGGGTACTACTTGAGCTAGCAAGAGAGTGGCGAAGGGAGTAATAAAGCTCAAGTATGTATACTATTCATGAATTCACATTCAATGCAAGGCATGATAATTAGATGTCAAAATTCGGTTCAAGTGAGTAGAGTTTGTTATCAAATTCAAGACCCTATTTCGACCAAAATCTAGGTGACAAGTGAAGTGATCCAAACATGGTTCTTCCTTACTTTAAAGACTTGTTCAATTGCGTCAAAAAACTACTAACTAGGGCATTGAATTGATTACAAGAGTTGGCACTCTACAAGGATAAGCTCATCATTGCTCCCAATGCATATGAATGCAAATCCTACATGAAATGCAACTAGAGTCAATCCTATTATGCAAATGCAACATCTAAATGACTTTCTTTTTTGGTTTCTCTATGCCTTAAGCGAATGCATGAGACTCAAATATGCATGAAAGAAAAATAAGACTCACAAAACACAGTGTCAAATCTTTCAACCTCTCCCCCAAACTTAATTACACAATCCCTTGTGTAATAAAAGTCTAAGGGAGACTTCAATCAACATGACAATATGGTGAAATAAAAATCTAAAAGAAATATGTACAAGGGAGGTGGAGATACCTCAAAAACGTGAATAGGAGGAGGAGGGAGAGCCAAAAAATTGCGTGTGTACGGAATAGATGAAGAAATTTCCTGTTTTGGGGAAGAGGAAGGGGAAAACCGGTATAATTCGAGTGGATTAATCCGGTCAAACCCTGTTGACTTACCTGGAAAAGAAGTGTATCGAGCTATGTAGGTCGATACATAGCTCGACACAAACGCTCGATACACTTACCTGAGAATACATGGTCGGTCTGTATCGAGCATAGTAGCTCGATACAAATGCCCGACACGGCTCCTCCAAAATACATGTAAGAGCTGTATCGAGCTTTGTAGCTCGATACGAAGCTCGATACAGTGCCAGAAGTTCTTAGCAAGCTTTTTGCTCTTGGCTCAACCTCCTTGATCCAAACCTGTCATCCACAAACACTAGAAAACACATTATTGAATTAAAAAGTGCAAATATATACAAAGATAGACATGAAAATGCCTCTCAAGTGCGCTTGTTTAAAGTCACTAAACTTAACTTTTCAAACCCTTAGGAATGGAGGTGAACAAGGAGTGGAATTGGCTTCCCATCTCCTTTCTTGATGTACATGGTGCTTGCTCCAGCTTGTAGCACCTTCTTCTTCTTCTTAGACCTCTTTGGAGGCTTAGCCAAAGGCTCCAAAATCTTGAGTCCATCAAACATGGCTTGAAGACTCTCACCATCAAAGCTTGGCCCATCATACTCATTGTGATCAAGGGCTTCATTCTCATTCATCACCCCACAAGTAAGACCCATCAGTTGCTCCCTTGGTGGTCGCTCTTCAGCCTCCTTAGTGTCACATGTGATTGTTCCACATAGGCTCAAAACAGAAGGGTTCATAGGATAGAAAACCTTAGCATCCACATTCTTGAGAATCACCCTTTTGTTGATGAAGTCAAGGCTTGCACCAGCTGTGTTGAGGAAGGGTGTTCCTAGGAGAAGAGGTAGCCTTGCTGCTTGAACCATGTCCATGACAATAAAGTCAGTTGGGACTAGACATTCACTAACTCTCAATAGATAATCTTCTACAAGGCCTAGTGGTTGCCTTGAGGAAGCATCAACAAAGGTGATGTGTGATGAATACTTCTTCATAGTAGTGATCCCAAGATTCTTGAACATCTCAAGAGACATCACATTGACACTTGAGCCAGAGTCACACAAGGCTTCATCAATCTTAAAGTTCCCAAGAGAACAAGAAATTAAAAATTTTCCCGGATTACCAAGCTTTGGAATAATCTTAGACCCATTCCTTGTTGTGCTTGGTGGATCTAGACCTTCAATCAGCTCTTCAACCTTCTCTATGTTGGCAAGCAAATCCTTGATGAATCTTATTTGACCCTTGACTTGGGACAAGTTCTCCACCTTAGGCAAAGGGGCACCAATTTTCTCCATACTCTCGCTAAAGCTTGAGAGTACCTTCTTTTGTGCCTTAGTCAAGACTAGCTTAGGAAAAGGGAGTGGTGGCTTGTAGACAAGGAGATCATGAGCCTCAACTTCAGTCTTCTTAGCCACTTCTCTTTCCTTCTCAACAACACTTGCTTGTGTAGAAATCACATGCTCATCAAACTCTTCTTTATCCATTGGTTTAGCAACCACAAAATGGTCATTTTCAATGACCTCCTCCCCCACTTGAACCTCAATGTCCTCATTGATTATAGATTCATCATTGAGACTCTCAAAAAGTTGCTTTAATTCGGCCACCACATGCTCATACTCTTCTTCATCAATAGAATAGATAGCATTGCAATAGTCCTTAGGATTTGGCTCGGGTTTACCGGGCAAAAAATCTTGAGCTCGTGTCGAAGAGAAGCAATACTCTTGTTGTTCTCCATTTTCTTGATCTTGGAGCTCAAAGTGTCAAAATTAGTGTTAAGATCATTGTAAGAACAATCCACCTTGTTGTGAAATTCAGTCATCCTCTTGCTCACATCCATAGCACTACTTGCTTGAACTTGGAGAATTTGTTGGAGAACATTCCTCATATTCAAATCTTGTGCAAAACCCGGTGGAGGACCTTGCTTGGATTCAAATTCCCTTGATAGTTCTCTTGATTCCTTTAATAGGTGTTCTTGGGAACATATCCTTGTTGTTGTTTGAAAGGAACAAATGGTTTTTGTTGAGTTCCTTGGCCTTGGTTTTGTCGGGGATGGACTTGATCTTGAGGGTTCTCCATATTGGTGCTTCTATAGGAAAGATTGTTGTTGTTCCTATTGTTGTTGAATCCTTGTTGATAACCTTGGCCACCCACATAGTTGACCTCTTCTTGGCAATACCTCATCCAACTCTTGTTTAACCCCTTGACTTTCATCACAATCACCCACAAAATGTAGAAGCTTAAAGCAACTTATCCATTTTCTCATTAAGAGATTTCAGCTCCTTCCTTCTTTGGTCCTCATAGACACCATCACCTCTTGAAGATCTATCATAGTCTTCAGCATAGTTGCCATCACTTTGGACCAAGTTTTCCACAAGTTCAAGACCCACATCCACATATTTTCCCAAGAAGTTTCCATTACTTGTTGTGTCTAGAAGCATCCTAAACTTGGGAAGAACTCCACGGTAGAGTGTGCTCAATAAAGTTTTTTCGGAGAAGCCATGATGTGGGCATTGGGTTGTGTAACCCTTGAACCTTTCTCATGCTTCACAAAAGCTCTCATTGTTCTTTTGGGTGAAGCTAGATAGCTCATTCCTCAACCTTGATGTCCTTGTCTTGGAGAAGAACTTGGCAAGGAAAGCTTTCTTGCATTGATCCCATGAAGTGATTTAGCCTCTTGGGAGTGTCTTCTCCCATTGATGTGCCTTGTCTCCAAGAGAGAAAAGAAACAAACTCAGCTTGAAACCATCTTCGGATATACCATTGATCTTGGTCATATCACTTGTTGTGTTGCACCATGGTTATCAATCCACTCTTGATCTCAAAGTTGTTGTTCTCAACTGGAAGAGTGATGATACCTTGACGATTTGCATGAGTATTAGGAGCATCTCTAGCCCCAATATGCCTAGGTTGGCGTGGAGGATGTTGATGCACTTTAGGAACTTGAGCCTCATTCCCTTGAGCTGCTTGTTGTGGTCTATGTATGCTAGGCGTTCTTGCTCTCTTCTTACAAAATCTCCTCGAGTCAAGCGGTGAATGTTGTCTAGAGGCTCGACTAGGTTGTTGTGTCCACTAGATCTCAAGTTTATACACCTATAGAGACAAAGAGCAAACCAAGCAAGAGATATTAGTAATCAAAAGAAAAATAAAGTTTAGTCTCAAGAAGAAATAAGATCCTAATGCACAAAACAAAACCCAAATGGCAAAGACGCCAAATTGATAAGAGGATTTTTCCTTGCTCTTAAACAATTAGTCAAACCACACTCATGTCATTGTAGTGTTTGAGGATCAATCCAATTGGGTGTGATTGTGGCAATAGGAATGCGTAAAACTTCTTAATCTAAGCAAGTATAAAAGGTTTTGTTGTTAACTATCAACCTACGTGATCAAACAAAGTAAACAAACCAAACAAAAGTAACTAGAACCTTAATTAAGCAATTAATGCACTAATCAAGCAATTCAAAGACTAATTAATTATCAAATGACTAAAACGAATCCAAGGATGGGGTTATCAATTTAAGGTGTTCGTAGAACCAATCATTGATGTCAAACAATCTCAATAAGTGCTAATCCCTATGTTTAGAACTCAAAAGTAAGACTAATCCACTCTCATGGCACTAATCCCTTCATTAATCATCCTAATCAAGAACAAACTCTCATTTGTGAAAAGGAAGCTAACAAGCATTATGAAACAGTTCTAAATTGCTAATAAACACCCTAGACAATCACTTTCATGACCTAGGAATGTAAATCCCTTGTTTAGTTGGTTGGAGAATTTCAACAAACACTTTGTGGGTGGGAAATTCCCTAAGACCTAGTTTTAGCTTGATCATGGCTAAACTAGCATTTAGATCACTAAACAAGGAGGGAAATGAAATAATCTAACCCTAGACATCAAGATCAATCCATGAAACACCCTAAATATAATCCATCCCTAGATCCTAAGGAAACTACTCACTAATCATGATTAGACCCTCAAATCCTATGAAAGAGATGAAGATAAACATGATTAGAGAGATAGAGATTGAAAGATTAACAAAGGTAAATACTAAATTGCATAAACTCAATAAAAAGTCTTACAAAATCACTTAAAAACCAAAAAAGAAGGTTTTCTAAGAAAGAACAAAAGATTAAAAGATACTTAGGAAAAATTAGGTCATTTTGTAATTGTAGTGAACAGTGGACGAACCGGGTCAATCCGGAACATACCTGGTATTGACCCGCTTTAACGCTTCTAAAAATATTCTTCAATGATCGTATTGAGCTTGGTAGCTCGATGTAAATGCTAGACACGCCTTCTTCAGCTTCCCTGGTGGTTTGTATCGAGCTTGGTAGCTCGATACAAATGGTCGATACGCCGTCTTCAGATAGATGTGTATCGAGCCTAGCTCGATACAAACGGTCGATATGAATGCTCCGTCTTCCCTGGCGGACCGTATCGAGCTTGGTAGCTCGATACCAAGCTCGATACACTTCTAAAGATCGTCTGCTTCTCGTTTGGTCAACTCTCTTCTTCCTCTTGATCACCCATGAATCTCCATATGGTCCTCCAAGCCTCCAAAACACCTAATAAGGACTCAATATGTACAAACATGCAATAACCTAAGATAAAACTTACTAAACTCTAATATGGATGCAAATGGAACCAAAAGTGACTAAATGAATGCATATGTGAATGCAAAACTATCTAAAATGAATGCTAAAACATGCTAAATTATTAGTCTATCATTAACCCACACCGCTTCGCTTAGCGCTTAATGGCGGGGTGCCTTCCTCTCCTATTTGCTTTATAGTGGAGTTATGACTTCGAATGACAACGGAGATCAAAACGAGGCTTCGACGGTTAGATAGACACTTGCTCATGGATCATGAGGGGCGCCTTGAGAGGGAGAAAATATTATCCCCATCCGTAGGTTGTTAACACGAGGGGGAGTCGTTGCTTTTGGTGCACCATGTGTGTAACATCTTGTGGCAAGTAGAACGTTTCCTGGAGGCATTACCCTGACTTTAGAAATGTTGGAACAGTCTACGCGACAAAAGTTTGATATTTTTTTTAACACTGATATTTTACCGTTTTTAACCATCACAAGTGAGCACTTTAATAAAATTTTAACTTTTATAGTATATTTCGAGTATTTGTATAGTTAAGACTCTTTTCAGCTTAACTTAGTAAAAATGATGCAAAACGGAGCAAAACACACGTTTTTGGAACAAGTGCGAGATGACAAAAGGTCAACATCAAAAGGAGGCCTTCCTATATCTTGATCAATCTGATTTTTGGACATCAGATAGACTGATTGATAAGTCTATATTTTGCATCATATTTCTCTCCATTTAGTGTAAGTTTCTTATCATTTAGAAACCTAATTAAGCATCATTGTATTGCATTTTGATCATTTAGAGTTCTAGGGTGTATTTGCATAGTCTTTGCATATTTTGGTGCATTTTGAGTCTTGATCAGGTGATTTGGATGCTATGGAGGCATGAATGGAGTTGGAGAAGGATGGCATAGCAAAGGAAGGGCAAGAAATCATCAAGAGAAGGAAGACAAGCAGCTAAATGAGAAGCAAAAGTCTTGTAGAAGCATATCAAGCATTTGGAGGCGCAAAATGTATGTGTCCGTAAGAAGGCCTTGCACTTAGAATCAGACTCTGAAGCCTTCTTAAGAGTTGTAGAGGATCCAATGAGCTTTCTCGTGCCGTTGGAATCAAGTCAGTAAGACCTGTGGTTAGAAAGTTACATCGATTTTAGTTCAGTTCGACGACTTGGTTCGACGAGCTGCTCGAACCGGAAGTCCAGGGGTTCAGTTCGACCAAACGGATCAACGAACACGTCGAACCAAAGCACCAGGGGTTCAGTTCGACGACTTGGTTCGACGAGCTCGTCGAACTGAACCCAGACGAACCTTTTTTGTGTACAAATCGGATCAGACGAAGACTTTCCGTTCCGATTCAGCCTTCGAGCTCTTCATGAA
>JAHZTW010000001.1:141680144-141692130 GCA_020283515.1 Alliaria petiolata | reverse complement strand
TAGGCATAGAGATAGCTTGTTTAGTTGCTTAAATGATTGCAAGGTTGTCCATTTGAATGCCCAAATCAATGATTCCATCCCTAGGTTTCGTTTTTAGTTAATTTGAAATCTTGATTAGTAGTTAATCTCTTGTTTGGTGCTTGATTAGTGATAATTAAGGCTTAGCTTCATAATATTGCTCTAGTAGTGTTCCTTTTAGTTTGTGTTTTGTCTTTAATTGTTTCTTGTTACTTGAATTTGCCAATTTAGCTTAGCTCAAACAAAACTTTGTATTCTTATTGAATCATCTCCCAAGATGGATTGATATCTCAAGTATTGCAATGATATGAGCAATTGAGAAATTGCTTGCAAGAGATAAAAAAACTCTTGTATCACTGATCTACTACCTTTCACGCCGAAGTGACATGAGGATGATCAAACGGTTAGATCTCAAGTTACATGAAGCACAAAAAGCCCCGTTTGACCAGTTCGGCGAAAGCTTACGGACCGGCCAGAGGTCATTTGGCCGGTCCTCCTACTCTCGCCGACCAGCGAAACACCTCCTGGCCGGTAGCTGAGCACTCGACCAACTTGCCAACTCAAAACGTGGATTCCAAGTCCGTTTGCAAGTCTGCTCGAGCACAATTGCCATTTTCTTTAAGAAAATCCTAAGTGACGCCAAAGAAGATTTGAAGACCTATAAATACTTAACTTTTATTACTTATTTTCGTAGCCTCCGCTTGTGATACCATAGAGAAGCACAGTCGCATAAGGGCTTAACGTTTTGTTCTTCCTCTTCGAGGGAGAGAGAGATCTTCTCTCGAACCCTCCTTAATTCAATTACACATGCATTAATCTCATTTCTGCTCGCCCCGATTATGTTAAGAGTAGATTTGTTTGTGGGGTTTCAAAGGGTTATTCGGAAGGGATTTCATCAACTATTTTGAACAAGTGGCCAATTGATTGCATAGCCGTATTATTGGATTTCTTTCGTTCTAAATTTGTTCTTATTAAATGGATTTAGTGTAGCTAACTAGAGACTGATCATAGGATTTTTAAAGCCGCTAATTTGTTGAAATTATTCACTGGATCTAGCTGAGGCGAGCAATCGCTTCGTAAGACACAAAAATATACTTATGAAGTGTCGTGAGCTTTATAAAGAACTCGAACTGATATTGCGTGTTTAACTGCGTCGTAAGATACGAAAGCATACTTACAGAGTAGTTAAAACATTGACGATTTAATTTACGAAAGTAGGTAAATCATGAAATCGTGATTCAAGTTTTGGAAAAATTGGCCTAGTTTCATTTGCTCTAGTTTTGATTCTTGTTTGATCTAATTAGAACCCCAGAGATTACCCGAAAAACCCAATGCCTTGTTTGCTTTTCTTTAGTCACACCTTTACTTTTCACACTTCTATATCTCGTTTTGCCTTGCTCAATTTCGTTAATTGTTTCTCTACTCCCACACTATTACATTCTGGCTTAGTTTAGTTCACTTTGTTTCTTGCTACTAACCGTGACACACAAACCTCACTCCCATTGTCTTAGAAGCGTTTCTAACCATTTATTGATTCTTCCAGTAAAACGTAGATTCTCTGTGGATATATACCTTAAATACTACAAACGCACATATGTGGACTTTTAGGCATTTAGTGTTATAAATTGAAAACCCGAAACGCAGACTCTAAACGCTGTGCATCATGTTTTTGGCGCCATTGCCAAGGAATCTATTCAATTCTAAGGTCCGCTTTTTCCTCTAATTTCGGTTTGCTTCCTAGCTTTGCAGGAACATCTGAGATGTGGAAAGCTCGTCTCTTGACCAATTGGAGTCATCCAGCAATGGATAATCAAAGATGTTAATCACATCTAAAATCAACCAATGCCGAGCTAAACGATGTTAGACAAAGACGCTAAATGTGAGACAACCCATTAGGTATTTTTTTTTCTTTCTTTTTTGTTTTCTAACTTATAAATTTCAGTTTTATTTTTTTCTTATTTTCAGCTTTCATAAACAACAAAAAAGCTAAAAATAGTCAGAAAAACAAGAAAAACACACAAAACAAATTTCAGAAAAATAAGAAAACCCCAAAAATATGAAGAAAGTTTACGTAGGCAAGCCACCGGTTGAGAGACTGTCCAACAAACGGCGGTCCGGCTGCGCGACCATGTTTGACCGATCGATCAAACCACGGTTGGCCTATCGACCGTGAGCCCATCTACCGATCACTGCTCTATGAGAATTGGTCGATTGCGTGTTTTCTTCTATCGATCCTCCTTCAACTTTCCGTCAAGTCTTGCATGTTTCAAACATTTTTAAGGCTTGTGTGTGACCTCTAGACCGCAATACAACTTCCACAACCGCGGTATATCTCTCCTTTGCATCAAAGACGGTGAGGTGTGACATGAACTTCAACAAAGAATCATGCCATGTCAATGATCTTCCGTCTCCACCAACTTCATCACAAGTTTCAACGGACCTGCGCACATGAAAATGAAGAAGAATGCAACCGTTGTATCTGCTCAAGAAAGGAAGAATGTGGAACTTTCTACACCAAAACGCGAAGAAACAAGCTCAAGAAGACAAGCTACACTCATCTGCGACTATGACCTCTAAACTCGCTGCGAAAAAGGACATCATCCAGGGTTGAACTCCTAGCTCGAAACTGGTAGCTCGAAACTAAACACCTACCTATCGAGATCCTCAACAATCCACGGATCGGCCAGCTTTGAACCAAACTCAACAAGTTCCCAATTGAATGTAGTCTTTAAAACTCTTGTCTAGAAGGTTTTCCAACTTACTCCTAAGGTGTTTACATATTTCTTGGACATAAAGAATAAAGTGACAAGTACTATCAACCCAAGTATTTTACAAGAACCACAATGGCGAATCACCAATCCCATCGCCAATCGCCAACACCGCCATTTACCACCATTCCCAACGCATTGGAAGCAACAACAATAGCTTAACGAAATCTGTTTTCGAATATCATTTCAATATCATCTTATAATGTAAGTCTCTCACTAACGTTTTTCTTTTACTTGGATTGTATCCATTTTAATCACCTTAGTTTTCTTATTAAAAGCCATTCGATTTTTTATGGTCATCATATGCGATCTTGGTTCTTTGAACTTCTCAAATCATTACTTGAGATTTTAAGATCCAACAAGACATTAACAAGTTTTTCAAATTGATTGCAAGAAACTTATGATCTTATAGGAAAGGAAGATACATTTTTCTATTAGAGTTAAGACATTGATTCCTTTGTTCCTTATACAAGAATCCGCTTCTTAGCAAGGATTATAGACAAATGATCAAGTCCATTGCTCAAACAATTCCACCCGACAACACAAAACTCACACGCCACTTTCAAGTAAGTCTTCACATCCATTACTTGAATTTTGTCTATCTTTTTACACTCTTTCTTGATTATTTCACACTGGGGACAATGTGATTAAAGTCTGGGGGGGGGGGGGGGGGTTTCATTTATTACTAACTTCAATTTATTTCATGAGTCTTTTGCATGCATTTTTATTTTTATTGAGTCATTTTATCGAGTCAAAAAATATTATTTTAGTCGGAAACAACGAACTTTTCTAGGTACAAGTCATTTTGAACATGAAGCCCAATGACCTATCGCATCAATTAGAAGCATAGCTTATTAAGTTGAACACATCAAGTGTATCGTTCTACTAGAGAAATTTCAGATTTATGGTGTACTCGAAGGATCTTGCGTTGACTCCGCAACTAAATAAATAAAAATTCTTTTCTTGGGGCTTGAGGTACATCGAACTTAACTCCTCGTTTGGGCAGTGTCAAGATAAGTTGGTGCTATCTCTTATTGATATTCCCTTATAAAAGAGATATATATATATATATACTAAGCGCAAGGAGGCCGATTTCCAAGAAATGGACTAGGAATGCGAGCAGCATCACAAAACGTCTCCTCATAAGGAACAAAAAGGGAGCAACATTGTTCTTAAATGATAAAAAGAGAAAAAGAAAATAAAGTCGATAGAAAAAATAAAAGACATCCTAAAAATTCATTCATCTCATTTTTGCTCGCCCCAATCATGTTATAGTAGATTTGTTTGTTGGGATGATCTCGAGGAAAAACAAAAGAAGAGTTAGAGAGACCAAAGACGCAAAAAAGGATTTGAGGGTTTTGTGTCACGGTTGTTGTAGAATTTAAAGACGAGAATTGAAAAGCAATGCGATTAAATAAGCTAAGTATGCTAATGCAAACTAAACTAAATGGGAAATGGTAAATAACCTTAAAGCTAAACTAGATGTGAAAAGGAAACAAGAGCAAGCAATCGAAATCAATAAGTAAGCAAAGAAAGTAAATTGCGATTAAACGATGAAAGAGAGGCGTTGGGTTCTTCTCGAGAAATCTAAGGGTCTTTAACTAGAAATCAAACAAGGATCAAAAGCAAAGAAAACGAAACTAGACCTATTTTCTCGAAACTTGAATCAAGGTTTTATGATTTACCTACTTTTGAATCTAAATCGTCTATGTTTTAACTACTATGTAAGTATACTTTTGTATCTTACGACAAAATCAAACACACAATATTTGGACGAGTTCTGTATAATGCTCACGACACTTCATAAGTATGTTTTTGTATCTGACGACATGACCGCTCAGTTAAGTTAGATCTGGTGAATAAATTCAACACGTTAGCAGCTTTAAACAATCCTAAGATCAGTTTCTACTTCATGACGCTGGATCCATGCAATAAGAAAAAACTTAGAATGAAAGAAAACACAGAATACGAGTAAGCAAACAATCAGCCACTTGTCTAAAAACAGTCAATAAAATTCTCCATAGATCCCCTTAAACTACTCTGTAAGTATGCTTTCGTATTTACAACAGAATCAAACACACAATATTTGGAAGAGTTATTTATAACGCTCACGACACTCCGTAAGTATGCTTTCGTATCTTACGACGTGACCGTTAGCCTAATCTAGATCCGATGAATAAATTCAACAAGTTAGCGGCTTTAAACAATCATAAGATCAGTTTCTAGTTCATGACACTGGATCCATGCAATAAGAACAAACTTAGAACGAATGAAAACACAGAAAACAGCTAAGCAATCAATCAACCACTTGTCTAAAAACCATTAATAAAATTCTCCATAGATCCCCTTAAAGAAACCCAAAGAAATTAACCTACTCTAACATGAATAAAAGAAGCAGAAAAGATATAGATGACTGCATGCTTGAATAAATCGATGAAGAGAAAGAGAGTTCAAAAAGAAGTTTTATCTCCCTTCAAAACAAAGAACAAAACTGTTGAAGAATGTAAAAATTTCGGTGGCTATTTGTATATGGGGGCACACAAAATAAAGCTCTGAAAACTAAATATTTATAGGTCTTGAGATCTTCTTATGCGTCAGTTAGGGTTAGCTTGCGGTTGACGGCAATAGGGATTGACGGGCTTTGAAAACGGGTTGGACTTCACGTTTGGATCTGGCCCGCCGAGGGGGTGTGCAGCTACCGGTGTGAAGCTGTTTCGCCGGTCGAGAGCTGATTAGCGGATTTTTGCTATCAATTACCCAAACCCACTAATGTCATTGTAGGTACTTGAGGATCGATCCAAATTGGGGTTGATTGTGACAATAGGAATGCATAAAACTCCTTAATCTAAGCAAGCATATAAATATTTATGTTTAGCTATCAACCTAAGTGATAAAACCAATCAAACCAAGCAAACAAAATGAACTAGAACCTTAACTAAACAAATGACAAGCAAATTAAGCAAATCAAGACTAATTAACTACTAAGCAAGATTAACAATTGACTAAAAACGAATCAAATGATGGGGTTACCAATCTAGGGTGCTTCAAGAACCAATCTAAGATGTAAAACAATCATAATATAAGCTATTCCCTAAGCTTAGAGCTCAAAGCAAGACTAATCCACTTTCATGCCACTAATCACATCATTAAACATCCTAATTAAGATCAAACTCTCATTTGTGAAAAGGAAGCTAACAGGCATTATGAAACAGTTCTAAATTGCTAATAAACACCCTAGACAATCACTGCCATGAGGTAGGAATGTAAATCCCTTGTTAAATCACCAATAAAAACTCTGTCAAATTTAACATATCTAATTAACAAAAAAGAACTTAATTAAGTTTAAACTTTAATCGGTTAACCTTTACGAAAGGGGAGGTTAACAACAAATAATAGATGGGAGTTATTGACAATTAATTGGTGGCTGCTGA
This sequence comes from Alliaria petiolata, assembly GCA_020283515.1. Classification (NCBI taxonomy): domain Eukaryota; kingdom Viridiplantae; phylum Streptophyta; class Magnoliopsida; order Brassicales; family Brassicaceae; genus Alliaria; species Alliaria petiolata. The sequence continues at coordinate 141,685,913 of JAHZTW010000001.1, read as the reverse complement.
GTTTGGAGAGCAAGTAATTAATTAGTATGTCGCTTAGTACCGTTCACCACCGATACTTATTGTAGCATCCGTATCCCGGAAATATGAAATGATCGAGCCGGACAGGACCGGATCGTGTCTGGCGATCAGTTTGGATCGTGTCTGGTGATCAGTTGGATCGTGTTGGGCGATCAAAGTGGATCGTGCCAGGCGTGCAAGGATCGGGGATCCGAGCCTCCCCTCTTCTGTACTTGGTTATGTGATGATGGTTGGTTGAGTGACTAAGTATGGGGGGGGTGTGTTTCGTAGGTTGGCCAGCACGGTGGCTGAGTCAACATGAGCGTGCATTGGAAGTTGTGAATGTGGTATGGACGGTATGGGACGTTCATGGATCATGCAGAGCAAGGTATTGTTTAGTTGGCGCTGGATCTCGTGTTTAGGTGCGTAGCTAGTTAATGTGTTAGGCGTCATCTAGGATATCGGTTAGAAAGGCAAAAATTAACTGTGGTCCGGCCGCAGGTTAGGAAATCCGGGTCGGGGTGTAACAAGTTGGTATCAGGGCATATACAGTTCTAGGACAGAGTCTTGGCGTGAATTAGGCTTGTCTAGAATGACGTAGACGCGGAGAAAATAGGCGCACGAGCTGTCCGGGTAGTGAGACCGGGAGTTCCGCGGGAAGATTGAATCTCATGGAGGGATTGAGCAAAGGCAAGTTGGTTGCCAAGAGACAAGTTAAGATGGCTCCTAGAAGGTGTTCTAGAAGCGGGCAGGCTGCAGAAGCGGCTGGGAGTTTAGTTGACTATGAGGCTAGAGATGTAGCCTTGGATGAGGTAGAGCGAGTCAAGGCGCAAGCGACTGATGCTACGAATGTGGCTTCACATGTGACTGTGCATGCGGCTGCGAATGGTGTGTATAGCGTGGTTGGGAATGATGCGGGTTCTGCGTTCTGGACAGACTGGAGGCTATGCTGGGTTCGCGAATATAAGTCGAGTTTTGGAGATTCATCTCGAGCAGCGGTTCTGTTTAACGAGAGTTAGCCAAGGTTGGCCGAGGATTAGTCGAAGCGAGTCGACTGGATCTAGAGACGTGTGACTGTCTCTGGGATATTTCTGTTTTGGGTCGAGTTTTCACCGACTAACAACCGACCAAATCCGTTCATTTAATTGGCTAAGGTAAGTGCGTAACTTAGGCTAATGTCTAGGATCGTTTGATTGCTAGGTTATCGGATTTTCATTGATTGCTTGTGTAAGTTAGTGAATATGCTTAGCAAGGTCAATGTGTGAATGGTACGAGGTACCGAGTGGTCAAAACGTGGTGTCTAACTAGCTGTGTGAATGTCCGGATCGAGTTACTAACTCAAAGGGATGTGTGATTCTCGCTTGGAGTAGAACCGATGGCCGTGAGAAATTCACAAGTGGTTGAGATGATCAGAGGACCGTGAGATTACATGATATCTAACTAGCTCGTGATCGAGACAGGATCGTTTCGTTTGCCTAGGTGATGTGTTATTCACGCTAGTGCGGAATCGAGTCTGTAAGACTTGATGGTCAGAGTTAGGGTAGATGATCATTCTGTTTATGTGATTGTGCATGATATCTAACTAGCTCGTGATCGAGGCAGGATCGTTTTGTTTGCCTAGGTGATGTGTTATTCACGCTAGTGCGGAATCGAGTCCGTAAGACTTGATGGTCAGAGTTAGGGTAGATGATCATTCTATTCCTGTGATTGTACATGGTGTCTAACTGGCTCGTGACTGTAGGCAGGATCGTGTCTCTTACCTGGGTGATGTGTGATTCACGCTGGTGCGGAACCGAATCCATAAGACTAGGGTCAGAGTTAGGATAGATGATTATATATGTTTTATGATGCATTGCTTGCATTCTTTTGTTCTGCTGGTTAATTAAAGACACGCTGGTTAAGCGTAGTAAGGGTGGGAGCCAAGATAAGGGTCTAGGAGACCGTGGCCATTGTGTGCCGAAGGCCTTGTGTGCCGTGAGAAAGCTTGTAAGCCGTTTAAGCGTAGTAAGCCTCGGAGCCGAGATAAGGGTCTGGGTGACCGGGACCATTGTGTGCCGTGAAAGACTATTGAGCCGTGGTAAAAGTCAGAGTGACTTGTAAGGGCTTGTGAGCCGTATACTGTTATGGCGTCCTTGGAAATTGGGCATGTTCGCCAAGGCGTGACTCTTTATGCGTTATGACTTTGGAAACTAGATGGGTTTGCCAAGGTGTGACTGTTTTGTATTACGGCTTTGGGAACTGGATATGTTTGCCAAGCGTGACTGTTCTGGGTTATGGCCGTGGAAACCAAGTGGGTTGTCCAGGCGTAACTGGTTGTGAGATGAGTCCGTGAAAACCAAGTGAGTTGTCCATACGTGATTGTTTCTGAGAGTTGTTATTGGAAACCAAGTGGGTTTGCCAATACTTCTGGGATTCGTTCTTGGAACCAAGAGGGTTGGCCAAGACGGATATTTCGTGAGATGCATTTTTGGAAACCGTGGGTTTGCCAATGCATGACTGAAGTGAAGGCGACTTTGGAAATGATTAAGTTTGCCAAAGCGCGGTTGTGGTAGCATCTGTGGGAATTTGTTGATTCGCCAAGATGGGACCGTGAGATTGTTCTTGGGAACCATAGAAGGTTCCAAGATAATGTTGTAGGTAAGGATCAATGTGTGATCCGAGGATAAAGAGTGATCCGGGAACCTGAGGCCACATAGGTGGGTTGAGATAGTCGCTGACTATGAGGTGGATATAGCTTATCATTTGGGTATGGCTATTCTGGTGGCAGATGCATTGAGCCGGAGGAAGGCTAGTGTATCATCTGAGAAGAAGGTAGATGGAATGGTAAATCTACTAAGGACATTACAGTTAAATGTATTGACTGAAGAGTTGGAACCGTTGGGTTCGGGAGCCGCGGGTCAAGCTGATTTGTTATCAAAGATCCGACCGGCTTAAGAGGAGGAACTTAGGAGAGTTTTGGAAACTCGAGTAAGGAATCAAGAGTGATTCGTTAGTTGTGTTAATAAGGATCCGTGTATCTTGATTAACAATTATGATGGTGGTCAACGGTAGTTGAGGCGAGGATGAGACAAACGGTTAGGAACTTGAGAGTTCGCTAAGGCAAGTCGATGGGCCAAGATGGACTGACCGTAAGCATGACCTATCATCATGGATGACCGAGCTTTTGGAGAAAGTCCAAAGTTAAGGGATTATGCTAAGCATTCCGATTAAAAGGAAGTTGAGGTGGGGCAAGTGGAAATACTTAGAAACTTGAGAAGTTTTCTAAGATATGTACGCACACCAAGAAACTGTCCAGAGAATGGAAGGGTCTTGAGTTGACTAGTGTTGAAAGAGAAGTCTGTCTGATAATTGTTTGATCGATCTGGAAGTGGTCAGACAAGAACTATGTGTGGTAAAGTTGTGTAGGCTGTTATGTAGACTAGTGCTCGGCCAGATGTGACGTACACGAATTCTGATTGGTGGTGGAAATCCGGACCAAGGTTGGGATGGTCTAAGGTCAAATATCCAGAATCGAGCCTTGAGAAGGCTGCGATTGGGGAAAAGAGTTTAGTACAGCTAAATCAAGAGCGGGAGTGCTCTATTAGGGTGGTAACTAGGAGATTAATCTGCCTTTGCCTGGGTGCATAGAGCATCGGTATGACGAACCCAAGTGGGGGAGTGTAGTGTGACATGGCTAAGTGAGTAGCTGGATGTCCGACTTGCCAGTGGTTAAGGTAGAGAATCAATATCTGAGTGGATATGGGACATGATCACAATGGGTTTTGTGATGGGACTTTCGAGACCACGGAAGGAACGTGATGTAATTTGGGTCATTGTGAAAAAATCGGCCAAGTCTGCTCATTGTGGTAATGAGGAAAGCCGTGGAGTGGCTAACTAGTGGGTTCGTATGTGGATACGACCGTGAGGCTGCATAAGGTTCTGAAAAAGGATCAAGATGATCCGAGTTGTTCTGGAAAAGGGCCAAAGATGAGTACAAGTTCCCGAACTGGTTTGAGAAACTTCAGGGAGAAGAACCGGATTCGAGGACAAAGCCAAATCAAGTGGGGGAGAGTTGTAGCATCCGTATCCCGGAAATATGAAATGATCGAGCCGGACAGGACGTGGTCCGAGGAACTAGTAGGCTCGGTCGAATAGATATACGAACGGATGGGACGGATGGACGTAGTCGGTTGACGGCAGGACATAGACGGTCGACGGCTGGACGTAGTCGCTTGACGGCTGGACGTAGTCGGGTGACGACTGGACGTAGTCGGGTGACGACTGGATGTAGTCGGGACGGACGGACGATATCCGAGAGGAAATGGGATAAGTTCGAGTGGAAGTTCGAAATGTCGAGAAAACGACTACGTGTTGTGAGAAAAGGGGCTAGGCCCGTGGGCCGAGAGTTTACTCGATGAAAACCAGAGTTTTCCTAGTTGGAAAAGGATTTTTCGCGAATGTGGTCGAGACGGTTTAGTTTGGCCGAGAGAAAATGAAAGTTTGTTCGGTTTAGCCGAGAGAACTTAAGTTAAACCAAGAGAAAACCTAAAACGCGCCGGATAAATCTGGGTAAGGCGGTTTATCCTTAGGGTTTCGGGTATATAAGTAGATTTGAGGGTTTTATCACGGGGGGACCTCACGCCGCGTAGGTTCTGGGAGAGAAATCTTGGGAGAAAGAGGGGAGTGCGATTTCTCCCGAGAGAAAAGGAGTTTTACCGAGAGATTGTTCGAGGAATCTCTTTGGTTTCGAAGGTTGATCGAGTAATCCGTGGTGTTACCCGAGGGATCGAGTTTTTACGTGAAATCACCGAGAGATTTCTGTGTGTTCGAGGGTTTCGAGAGATCGTTGGGAGATCGAGTTAACCGTCGAGTTTCTGCAAAGTCTGACCGTGAGAAACGGTCGGGAATAGGCATTTTGCCGAGAGAAGATCGAGTTTGTCCGAGGGTTTTGGACTGAACCGAGAGTTATCCGAGAGAGAGGAGTTTCTGCCGAGAGAAACTCGAGTTGACCGAGAGATATCGGTGTTGTTCATGAGATCGTGTGATCTGACGAGTTTCCGTGAGTTATGATCGAGAGAGTCGATCAGGAATGGCTTTTGCCGAGGAAGAGCCAAGTTTGTCCGAGAGAATTGGACCAGTTCGTGAGTTATCCGACGGATAGCCGAGAGGGTTCGATCGTGGCTGTGCGATAGCCGAGACGGGTCGACTGCATCTGGGAGACGCGTGACTGTCACCGAGAGATATGGACTGTCACCGAGAGATCTTGGTTCTAACCAAGAGAAACGTGTACTGATAGATCTTTCACCGAGAGAAAGTCGATATTTTTAGAGAGCCATCCAGAGAGGATGTTCTGGATGAGTGGTCAGCCGGAAGAGTCCACAGAGAGATTATGGACATGGTCTGGGAGACCGTAGGCTGGGCTGACCGGTCGGGCAAAGGATCGAGCCGTCCCTCTTCGTTACTTGGTCATGTGGGGATGGTTGGTTGAGTGACTGAGTAGCGGAGGGGGTAATGTGTTACTGAGCTGACAGGCGATCAGAGATGATCGTGACTGGGCGTGGTTGGCGATCGGTGTGGATCGTGTATGGCGGGCAGTTGGATCGTGTCTGGCGATCAATGTGGATCGTGTATGGCGGTCAGTTGGATCGTGTCTGGCGATCAGTTTGGATCGTGTCTGGTGATCAGTTGGATCGTGTTGGGCGATCAGAGTGGATCGTGCCAGGCGTGCAAGGATCGGGGATCTGAGCCGCCCCTCTTCTGTACTTGGTCATGTGGGGATGGTTGGTTGAGTGA